>OX328123.1:145451336-146051336 GCA_946811695.1 Gonocerus acuteangulatus | reverse complement strand
TCTTTTGTAATGCAAATCTATTCCCTTAATGGTGTCTGAAATGATCGAATATCAAGAATAAAAGTATTGTAATGAAAGGAGAAAAGATAAAGAATCAGTGCACATCACCAAGTTGCTATTATTTTCTGATGAAATATTAACCGCTTTGCTAATTGCAAGTAATTCCGCGGTGTATGTTGAACTTAAATTCTGGAGAGACAACATTTGTGTTCTGGCATTACAAACTATCGCACATCCTACCGTCAGTAGCTTTAGAGCCATCTGTGAATACCACTGTTGCTCCGTAGGAGCGGTGTCTCCCTTGATATATGAACTCTCTGGATCTGCTAATACATCCAACATCGACAGAATACAGGCATTCCAGTCCAAAGTTCTCCACAAAACTCTCCTTTCAACGTATCCAACAAAACCTTCCATAATGACCTTAACATCCTAGTCTCCTAGACCTTGCTATAACCCGTTACTAAATGTTCCACTTCAAAGTGTCTCACCATCCTAATCCTGAAGGTCTATCCTTATCTTCCCAATGCCATCCAGAAAATCCTCCCAGGTGGCCCGGAGAAAATTTACTTAGGTTATTGGTTTTTTTTTTTTACAAATTCACTTTATGGGAGGTGAGAACTCCGAAAGCACACGCGCCAATTTCGTGGCTGCACTTAGGGGCTACATTACCTCAATTCACAGTTTGCCAGGCGCATCGTCAGTAAGATGGAGTACCAATTGAATGAGCAGAATGAAATGTTGAAATTATTTAAATCACACATGCAGGAATTACAAAGTGTCAATCACGCTATTGCCATCAATCCTGTGCTGATGAAGTTGATGGAATCCTGGTTGGTGACCGTGCAGCTACGCAGGCTTTCTTGCCTAAGAAAAAATAATAATCTTGAGTCAATTCCTAATACACGCCATGAATACGACGATATCCAATATCCGCTAATGTTCTGAAAGGAACTAGAAGGATATTGCATAAATACTAAACAACGACATCCCACAACAGGTAAGGGATTATTATTTTACTACCAAAATATTCACTAGAAACGATGCCGGGTGAGCTAGTACTTATACAGGGTGCTCAAAACTCGATTGAGACCCTCTTTTCTCCCACAATTTTTGAAATTTAAAAACGAAACTTGTTGGGTCTTAACGTGGTCGAATGAACTTTCGTTGGACCTCATGCACGGCCCCTCAACATTCTCCAGTTCTTCTCCAGAGACCCTAACTCTGGAATCTCCAATGGAAAGGGGTTATTTTTATGACAGATTATTGTAGAGAATTGAATTTTTTGTCGATTTTATATCTGTCATTTTTTCGCTAAAGCGCACCAATGAGTAACAAATTGCCAAAAACTGACAAAACCCTTGTTTTTCATCACATTTCTTCCAATAACGTAGAAAGTATGCCAGTAATGAAAAATGTAGCTATAAACGTTGTAGAGGATTAAATTTTCTTTCCAAAAAGTACCTTTAAATGCCTAAAATGTTAATTGGAATGGAGCAAAACACACTTTTGTTTTTGAAGTTTTCAGAAAAGTTTATTATTAACGTGATCTACGCTTCAGTAAAACTTAATAAACATTTCCTAAACTATTTTTGCTCCACCTAGAATTGGATCTAAGAACGTTTGAAGAAAAAATCAAATTCAATTACTTTATAAAGGCATTAAAATAATAAATTTAACTTAAGTAAATAATTCACGAAACTTATTAAGCAATAGAACTCACCTAATGATTAGAATTTCGTAGTAATTATTTTTGTGTTGGACGATAATTTTTGTTTCTTTTTACGGAGCCTTGACATGACGGCCATTAGTGCCGACATCCAGGGTGCAGTGAGGAATTTTCCCAACGAGCCGTGAGATAAGAAAATTCCTGCCGCCGCACAATCCACTTTTAGGGCGACAAAATTATTTTCTAGTGTTTTTCAATATTTTTAAAGGTCACTGAGGTAGTGAAAATATTTAAAAAAAATCGTTGACCCATAGTTTTTAGGATATCCAACAAACAAATGTTTTAGGCAAACAAATATTTGGACATGATAGATAAAAATTGGGAAAACGTTTTTTAAATCTTTGGAACATTTAAGTAGTAACTTTTTGCATCTATTATTTACATAAACATAATACATATATTCATAAAAAATAATACATAGGCTATAATTCGAAAATAAATAACAAAAATGGACTAGCATCTTGAAGAAAAAAGTATTTGTACTGACTTTTTTTTTTTAATAATAAAAAATATATACAATTATATTACGCACTAAAAACGAATTATCCATCAATCATCGTCTGATTCAATGCTTCTACATCCTTCAGCATTTTCTTCTGACGAGCCAGTATCGTCAGCCACATTTTCTAATGACAGTTCTTGAAATTGATTATATGGTAAACTACACTTCAATTGGCTAATTACATTATATTATTAGTGCGACTCGGGTGGGAAATAAATCAGCGTTTGAGTGATAAATAATTTATTATCATAAATCAAAATATAAGTAAATGAATCTAGAATAAGAGGGGAAAAAAGTCCAACAGCAACTTTCGACGAAATAAAATTTATTTCGCCCCCTTTTACATTTAATGTAAGTTTTAAGGGGGCAGTTAGGTTGAAGGAAATAGGAAAGTAAAGTTAACACCTCTTGTTAGATTTCTCTGGGCTTTCCCTGAAACGCGACGGGGATATTTAAAGCACAGGACGCTTTCGAATTACAGTTGCGTTGAAGTTTTTGCGTGGGGGATCAGAATCATCCATTTTCTACTTTATATCTTTAACTGTTTTCGAGAAAGCTCCGGAGTTTACTACACTTCAATTGGCTAATTACACATACATCGGTAACTTTAAATTTAAACAATCACAATAGTTACTGTTAAAAAAATGCTAAAGTAATTACTAGAACAGCACTGAAATAAACACTGGGAAAATGTTCCCTTTCTTAGAGTCCGATTAATAATCCCTTCTGTCGCTGTTGATGATCCAAGAAAGTAAATATTTACCCAAAAAAAACATAAATGTGAAATAGAGGCCAAGTTCCTCCCCCCACAAAGAAACACTCCCTTCCCCAAAAATATCCCCTCCTAAAACCCCCCAAAACGCCTTACCATCCTACACTCCAAAAAAGTAGTACGAGTTAGTGAATTAAGTGCACCATATTTTCAACGAAAAATATTTGCCAATACAAGAGATGATACAAGAAAGAAATGTCCAAGTCCATTACTTGGAAGACCTCATAGTTACTTACTAAGAACAGTAAAGACACTTCAACTGACCTTTAAAAACAACAATAAAAATACTTATATCCAGTTACTAAAATATCACTTCCCTCAACCAGGTATATTCTTAAACTTGGCAATGTTTTATTTGTGCCGAAATTATCTTTAGAGAGAAAACTAAACATTGCCAAGTTTAAGAATATACCTGGTTGAGGGAAGTGATATTTTAGTAACTGGATATAAGTATTTTTATTGTTGTTTTTAAAGGTCAGTTGAAGTGTCTTTACTGTTCTTAGTAAGTAACTATGAGGTCTTCCAAGTAATGGACTTGGACATTTCTTTCTTGTATCATCTCTTGTATTGGCAAATATTTTTCGTTGAAAATATGGTGCACTTAATTCACTAACTCGTACTACTTTTTTGGAGTGTAGGATGGTAAGGCGTTTTGGGGGGTTTTAGGAGGGGATATTTTTGGGGAAGGGAGTGTTTCTTTGTGGGGGGAGGAACTTGGCCTCTATTTCACATTTATGTTTTTTTTGGGATCTTATTACTTTTTTCAAAGTATTAATTAAAATTTAGTTGCCGCATACCTTCTGGCTTTTTGTACTTCATATAAAACCAGGGTCTTTGGATTCTGCGTAAAGTTCTTCTTACTGCTTGATATTTGATACCAAGCAGCATACTTATCTACATCTAATCACTAGCCTAGAAAAGTTATAAGCTCTTCCAGATGACATTACTCTAGTGGACAAATTGATTGCTCTCTTAACTAAACTATTTCACTGTAAAACACAGGAACCTTATCCCGAGGATAAAGATCACAATAGGGAAAGTGTAGAAGGCCTTCAAGAAAAAGATAAGAACAAAAACTATACATTTTGGGTTTGTAATCCTAAACTTTGGAATTTAGAAGGCTCGACTTTGAAAAACTTAGTATCTGCTGTCAAGTATATTATCCAGTTAACCCCTACGACTTTATTTACTACATTTAAGAAAGAAGTCACAACTGTTGTTGTTAAGATGCGTCGAAATGTTTATTAAAACATCAAATATAGGTTCTCCTTACCAAAATGATTCATTTGATACCCCACATGATGGGTTTCAGAAGGAATGATGGCTTTCCGATAGAACAAAAAGTACAAAACGTCATAGGTAATATGACACTCCCGTATCAAGACCTACCTGCGTGCCAAGTTTGGTCAAAATAGGTCAAACCGTGTGAATTTGTATAAGGAACAAACATACTGACAGACAGCTGAAAGACCTTTTTTACCAAGCCTAGTGCATTCCCCGGACCAAGGCCTACCTGTGTGCCAAGTTTGGTCAAAATCGGTCAAACGGAGTGACTTTGTGTGAGGAACAAACATGCACACAGACAGCTGATAGATGATTTTGACCTAGCCTATGCCACTACCCGGATAAAGACCTACCTATGTACCATGTTTGGTCAAAATCGGTCAAATCGTGTGGATTTGTATATGGAACAAACAGACAGAGAGCTGATAGACAATTTAACCTAGCCTATGATTCTCCCAGCATCAAGACCCATCTGTGTCCCAAGTTGGGTCAAAATCGGTCAAACGGTACGGATTTGTATAAGGAACAAACATACAGACAGACAGCTGGTAGAAGATTTTGACCGAGCCTATATGCGTCTAATTGTTTCTTAAAACATCATATATAGGTTCTTCATACGGAGACGATTCATTTGATACCCCACATCAAGGGTTTCGGACGGAATGACGGGTTTCCGAAGGAAGAACAATACTGACATGCCCCCGCCCCGGAAGCGGAGTCAAACGCAACTTTTCAGGGGGTTTCGATTTTTTCCTTTAATAACACCTCCATATCTATCGTCATGCAAAATTTCAAGTCTCTAGCATCATGGGAAGTGCCTAATAATTTTGATGAGTCAGTGAGTGAGTGAGTGAGTGAGTCCTATAAATCCCGATTTTCGATTGCTTATATCTCAGAAACTATTCAATGTAGAATTATGAGAATTTCTAGTTTTACTCACATCTAGTAGTATGATACCTGTGTAAAATTTCATAACTTTATCTTTACCTGGTTGAAAGTTATGAGAGAGTAAAAAGCGGCTCTAAGACGTCCTGTAATATACACACAGTATGCTAAGGCCGGAACTTGGCCTGGCGCACTACCGTGCGCCTAGACCTTCTTCCAAATAATACTAGACAATATTTAGTGAAAGTATTTTTTTGAATTTTGTCCACGTAAAAGGTGATTTTCGCCCACAGTGCGCCACGGATTCTTCAGTTTCTATCTGACTGCCTAAACTAAATTTAAATTTCCATTAAAATGGGGAAGAAGAGGGAGCTGAAAGTGTCAAAACAGTAAAGTAGATGCTTAAGGCTTTTTAAAAAAAAATATTTGGAACTGGAACTTTGTGGAACTTTTCTTTAAACCTTACGCAAACGTAAGTAAGCAACAAAACATGAACAATTTAGTAATAATTTCATTAATATTTTTATTCTTTGATATGCCTTTCAGTTATTAGATATATATTATGTATTTATAAAGAACATACCAATAGGTAATAAATGGATTGTGAAAAGAATTTATAAAATTTGTAACAATTTTTAAAACACACCTTACAAGGGCCGTAGTTGGAACAAGACTAAACTGAGGAAGTGGAAGTTACTAGCAATGGTTGCCTTCCTTATTGTCTTAAACAGGTTTGGGTTAAACTAGATAAAAAGCTTGTTATGTTTTCAATGAATACAAGACTTTAGCACATGTTGACACGTAAATTGACTTTTTACGATCACATTACATTTTCGACTTTTGTCGCCATAAAAGTGGATTTTTGCCCACTGTGCGCCGCACAGTGGGGCCAAATAATACACAAATTTTTACAATCAAACATAAAATTATATTTTATTTTTCGTGTAACTTAATATCAGCACCTATATCGTTGAAATTGAACATTCAAACCCTAATTAAAAAAAAAAAATCAAAATTTATTATCAACTCATTCAAAAATCACATTATTTCAATAGTTCTTTTTGTTGAATTATGATAAATTTACGTTTCAAAGACGTCAGTCTCATTTTTTTCAAGTCTAATCAGTATTTGAATGTTTAATTTCAACGATATCACTGCTGATATAATATGAAAAATAAAATATTATTTTATGTTTGATTGTAAAAGTTTGTGAATTATTAACACGTAATTTAATAAAATACTCAAACACTTTAAGAAACTCAACTTATATGACAAAATATAAATCTTAAATTAACTCTTAACTCGCATTAATTTACATCATTCATTTTTTTTTTGTGTGTGTCTTGTGTCATGACTATGCCTGTGTGGCATTCAAGTTCCGGTTTACTATATAAATAGGCATATATTATACCTTTACCAAGAAGCAATTACTCGAGTATATTTAGATACACAAATTAGTTTATTTAATTCTTGTTACTTTCGTTTTTTATTTCATCTGTTTTGTTTTTTTAGTTTTTGGTGTTCTTTTTTTTATTTACCTATTGTTTGTTTTGTTTTTTGACTAGTCTGACAACACTTTCTTCATCATGAGCTCATCACTAAAATTGCGAAGCTCAAAAGAAAATAAATAAATGATAAACAGGAGAAACAATAAACAAAACTCTGATCTGACAAGGCTGTTCTAAATTTTATTAGCTTTCATTTAAAAAAATCATTAAAATCGGTTAAGATTTGGAGAATGTAGCCTTTTTTGAAACACGAAAAGTAGTTTGGCCCCATTGTGCGGCGGGAGGAATTTTCTTATCCCAAGGCTCGTTGGGAAAATTCCTCGCTGCACCTGGATGTCGGCACTAATAGCCTAGATGTCAAGGTGCCGTAAAAAAACAAAAAAAAAAAGTCCTCCAACACAAAAATAATTACTACGAAATTCTAATCATTAGGTGAGTTCTATTGCTTTAAATTTATCGTTTTAATGCCTTTATAAGTAATTGAATTTGATTTTTTCTTCAAACGTTCTTAAATCGAAATTTAGGTGGAGCAAAAATAGTTTAGGAAATGTTTATTAAGTTTTACTAAAGCGTAGATTATGTTGATAACAAACTTTTCTGAAAACTTCAAAAACAAGAGTTTGTTTTGCTCCATTCCTATTAACATTTTAGGCATTTAAAGGTACGTTTTGGAAAGAAAATTAAATCCTCTACAACGTTTATATCAACTACTTTTTTCATTACGGGCATACTTTCTATGCTATTAACAGAAAAGTGACGAAAAACAAGGGTTTTATTGGTTTTTGGCAATTTGTTACTCATTGGTGCGCTTTAGCGAAAAAAATGACAGATATAAAATCGACATAAAATTCAATTCTCTACAATAATCCTTCATAAAAATAACCCCTTTCCATTGGAGATTCCAGAGTTAGGGTCTCTGGAGAAGAACTGGAGAAAGTTGAGGGGTCGTGCATAAGGTCCAACGAAAGTTCATTCGACCACGTTAAGACCCAACAAGTTTCGTTTTAAAATTTTAAAAATTGTGGGAAAAAAGAGGGGTGTCAATCGAGTTTTGAACACCCTGTATACATAAATATAAATTAATACGAATACGATATGGAAATTCGTTTAACTTCATTGTTTGTTTGCGATCATATTAAAAAATTCACCTCTTCTTCTCTTTTCTCTATTAATTGTTTTTTTTTTTGTAGTTCATCAGAACATTCTGCATTTGGAATACACATTATTATTTTTGGCTACAGTAAAGAAAGTACTATTTTTTTCTGTTTTACAAAACAAAAATAATAATAAAAAAAGTGAATTATTGCATTGCATATGAAAGTATGCATTTTGACTTATTATAAGATATGTAAAATTTGTGTCTATATGGTTCATTATTTGTGTTCTTTGAACAACGCTCGAATGGGTATACGGCGATGGCCAATGTATTTTTTTTTTTTTCTTACTGAATGTTGCTGGGATAAAATATCATAAATAAAAATTAAAATAATATAATTAATATAATAATATATAATAATATAATAAATATAATAATAAAATAAAAAAAAGTAAATAAATCGAATAAGAGGGGAAAAAAAGACCAACAGCAACTTAAAAATGACTTTCAAAAGCAGCTGAAACTTTCGACGAAATAAAATTTATTTCGCCCCCTTTTACATTTAATGTAAGTTTTAAGGGGGCAGCGAGGTTGAAGGAAATAGGAAAGTAAAGTTAACACCTCTCTCCTCTCTCTGCTACATCTCTCTACCTTATTCCAATAAATCTACTTTCCTTCTACACCTGTTTTCTTATTTACCCTGATCTTCTCCAGTCTCACCGCTGTGTTAAGCGGCCTCTTTCTCCTAGCTCCCCTCGCTGTGCTAAGTGAGGTTTCCCCCCGCTGTGCTAAGCGGTCTCCTTCTTCTCCTAGCTCCCCTCGATGTGATAAGTGAGGTTTTCCCACTTTGTGCTAAGCGGTCTCCTCCTTCTCCTAGCTCCCCTCGCTGTGCTAAGTGAGGTTTTCCCACGTTGTGCTAAGCGGTCTCCTTCTTCTCCTAGCTCCCCTCGCTGTGCTAAGTGAGGTTTTCCCCCGCAGTGCTAAGCGGCTATCCTACACCTACCTTCCTCACTGTGCTAAGTGAGATATCCTCGCCCGCTGTGTTAAGCGGCCGTCTTCCTCTCACCTTTCTTGTCTCCTTCTTTCCTTCAGTAACCCTATTCACGCTCGCTGTGATAAGTGAGGTGAATCGCAATACAAGAACACGCACTCTATCGCGACCTTCTGATACTACGCAAACGCACGCAACTAACTAAAACTTACTAACTCACCCAGACAAACAACACCAAAAACGCGATAGATGCATCTCTCCCCTCATCCAACGGAACCAGTCTCAATGACGCTCTCTTTTCGATATTCCACTACTTCAGGAGAGGGGCTTCTTTCGGGAAGCTCTCTATTATTTTGTTGGCCAGAGTACGAATATTCTTCTTCATCGCTTTCCGAATAGTATTCCTGCTATTGATCTGGTTGTATTAAAAGCCTACGCAACCTCTGTGCCTTTTCAATCTCGGTAGATTCGACAGGCACATCATCCAGCTTCTTCAGCTGCGGAAGTGCTCGGAACAGAGCCACCCGGTATTCATCTTCATTGGCAGAACAAGGATTGTCCTTCATCAAAAGGCTCCGGAAGACCTTGGAGGTAGCAGACTTGGTTAAGATCAGAAATGTTGTTCTTCCGAACGAAGAGATCTTGAAGCTTCGTGCAGAACTGGAACACTTCCAGCGACTCCAGGTTGTTCACATTGAGAGATAGAACGGCGACGTTCATCATTTTCGGCAATATGCTCCCGTCAGAGAGTTGGCTCCCCTAACTAATTTAATTTAGTAATTGCTCCTAAATTAGATGTTCTTCTCCGAGCTATTATCATTTCCTCTGTGAGCATCACCATTCTTGGAGATTATGGAAAATCTGAACCTAGAATGTATCACATAGATAGCGAATATTAAAAGTATTTGCAGTTCCTGCGAGTCAGAATTTCGTATGTATTTATTTTTAGTTCATATATTCATCCTTAAACTAGACTCGGTTAAAACATTCTTATTTTTTTTACAGGGTATACAATGAGCTGATTTCTTAATGAGTTAGAAATACCAATCCATTTCTCCTCAGGAACGGTAGAAGAAGAAGTAGCCCGTCAGACATTGACTAATACTCTTGACTCTAGGCCAAATGTGGTTTGCCGTGGTCGGACGTTTGAAAAATCTCTTCCCTCCCACCTCTTCGGACATCCGTCACTCCCAGATCCCCGTCCATCCTTGGACTTCTCCTTATTCACCACTATTTGTACCTATTTACATCTATTGCTCCAAGAGTTATTGTATCGGATCGAGCATTACTATTCCAGTCTGGAGCTACTCTCGGAAATTTGTTTACTTTACCTTCCTTTAGGTTACTTGTCATGCGCAATGACTAGGTTATATTTCTCACTGGCATTCTTTAATCTCGCTATATGCCAACGTAAAGGCCATTATCGGCGCTAATGGCCTAGAAGTCCGTGAGCCGTCAAAAAAAAGGAGAAAAAAGAAGGTTTTTGAGTGAAACTCTAAATATGCGTGCAGGTACTCTGTTCATAGGTTCCTTAACAAAAGAAAACGAATGACACCATTTTTAACGCGATATCTGTGACCGTTTTTGAGAATAGTGAAAACATATTTTTGTAATTCATTTTTGGTTTGGGTACATAGAATCTTGGGATTGAATTGAATTATTTTATGCATGTTTGAAATTCATATAATACATATTGGTGGGGGTCTCCCGTGATCAAGTGGCTAGCGCGCTTGATTCATAAGCGGGATATGGTGGGTTCGATCCCCGCCGGCGGCAGGAATTTTCTCATCTCAGGGCTCGCTGAAAAAAAAAATCGGTTACATTTGGAGACAAGGAAGTATTTGGAAAAAAAGAATTGTATTAATAATCGTGAAACGTTATGGGAAATCGTGGTAAGTGAAGGGTGATTATTCCAATGCTTTCTAAATTCTCTAAAAAATAAAAGGAACTGAAGCAATTTTCGATGGGGTAATGTCAGTCGGAGAAATAAGGGCTACGAAAGTGTTTTGTTTACGAAACCTTTGTCCTTTTAAACGTGTTTTTGTCATTATGTTAATTTTTTGTTTTTTTTTATTTAAACTGCATTTATCAATAAAGTCGATCGGAAAAGATATCTGAGGTGATCCGAGTGAAAAGTCGTATCCAAGTTGAAATATTGTTGAATTAAAACGACAATGTCGTTTCGGTATGCAAGTATTTGACAGATCAATAGCCGATTACCATATTTCGTTACTCCAACGGAAATAATCTCTCCGTTGTGCTGAAATTTTTAAAAATAGTGGGCTGTGGCCAGTTAGGGACTAGGTTTCTAGTTTCAGAAAAAAAATCGGTTCTGGCTTGATTAGTGTTTTTCGAATGTGGTCCACCATCACCTGAGCCGAGCCATGTGCAATTCAGGGGCGGGGGTTGACCACAAAAAGATTTTGCTGATTTGGTATAAACCTCTAAAAGGCGAAGGGCTCAGCTCCTAAATGAAAAATACTCTATGAATGAGCTACAGTTTGCACTAATGAGTGCTCTGCGAGCTGTGAGCTATTTCATTTCTAGGTCACTCCATTTTGGTCAGTCCACCACAGCAAAAAGGTAGTCTAGAAAAAATTGTATTTGTTAGTAGTTTTAAAGTTGTATATTCTTTTTGCTCGACAAAACAGTGTGTATTAAAGTAAAAACTTCAATACAAATATTTAAATTCGATAACATGTGAGTGACTCATCAATACCTTTATTGTGGTTATAAGACCGGTAATTGTGCACAATTTCAAGTTTCTAACTCAACATCAGTAGTTATTGAGTTTTGAGCGCTTTTTGATGATTTTTGATCACTGTGCGACGCAGCCAATTGGCTCCAAACTACATGTTGTGTTTCAACAAGGTCTACAGCCTCTACATCCTAACCTATTTCAATGCAACCTTCCATTGCTTATAACTTTGTTGCTACCATTCTTATAAATAATTTTAAAATATGAATACTAATGGTTCTATTGGGGATAAGACACTACGTCACTCACCTGCTAAGTATGCTCCTGCTGTCTCTTATCTCTCGCTTCTATAGGAAAAGTCCGAGATCTTTCCAAACTCAGAGCTTCGAAAACCAAATTTTACAAAACACAGGGTTTCACAAAAATAATGGTCATCCCTTGGCCTATAAGGGATTATTTTTTCACGAAAAAGCAAAGCGAGACATTTACTGTATCTGTCTCCTAAATTAAACTAGGAAAAGAATGGAAGCGCGTTAAGATGGCGCAGCTCCAGCGAGTTGTTTTTTTTATTATTTTTTAGTAGTAATCTTTGTGCATTACTTTTGCTTACAATAAAAGCGTCAACATTTATTGCCTTTATATTAGCACTTTCCTCCGAAGGAAAGTAGCTATTGAGGTTGGACTCATGACGGAATTTTTGAAAAATTTCTTCAAATCTTTATCGATCCTACACCGAAAATGACCCCCGTTAAAATTTATATATGTCTATATATATATATATATATATATATATATATATATATATATGCATATATATATATATATATATATATATATATATATATATATATATATATATATATGTCTGTTAACACGATAGCGGCCAGAGTTTTTGTTTTTTCGTCACGAAACTTTGTATATAGCATTCAATTAGCAAACGATTGAACGAGTTCGTTAACCACCAAAGTCGGACCACCGGAAGGGGGGGGGTTTACCCCGAACCCAAAACACTAATTTGACCATGTCAGCCGTAATATTTGTTATATTTAAACGAAACTTGGTATTCGTAGTGGTAATATAGAGAGAAAAGTGAGATATAAAAATGAACTAAATCAGTTCATTAGGAGGGGGGGTTTACTCCGGACCCACAATACCAGTTCGCCACTACTAGCCGTGGTTTTTGGTATATTTCGACGAAACTCGGTATTCGTAATGGTAATCCACAGGTAAATATGTGTTGTAAAAATAAACTAAATCGGTTCATTAGGAGGGGGGTTTACTCCCCCCTCCTAATGAACCGGTCGTAATTTCTGCTGTATTGAAACGAAACGCGGTATACGTCGTGGGTAACTCATGAGAAAGAAGTGTTGTAAAAATGAGCTGAATCGGTCAATCGGAAAGCGGGGGTTTACTTTGTAATATATTTCAATAGAAAAGCCCCCCAGACGTAGGTTCACAAAGCCGCCGCAAGGAGCGCTTTGTATCTAGAGGGACTGTATCCTGTTCCTGCGTTAGATCAAAATACGATAATATGAGGTTTTTTGTATTTATTACATAGTGTAGTAGGTACCATGTATAAACATAACTCTGGAAGCAAATCAATAATTGAACAGTTACTCATTACAAATTTAAAAGAGAACTATTCATGTTTTAGCGCGGTTCCTCCCTCCCCCATAGGGAGGAACCCCGCTTATAAGGTTGATACAATGAAACAATCCAGAAGTGCCGGCTAGAAAATTTTGCGTTTCAGAACCCCTAGAAACCTAAAATAACGGTGGTTCAAATTTGTATATATATATATATATATATATGTATATATTTATTTATATATATATATATATATATATATATATATATATATATATTTGTCTGTTCGCTCTCTAGCTCGAAGACGAATGGTCCGATTTTGATGAAATTTGGTACAAAAATCCGTCGTCCAATTTGAAAGGTCAAGTTCGTTAACCAGCAAAATCCGCCCACTGGAAGATGGCGTTTGGGGCGAAATTCGCGCAGAAAAAATCGTAACGCTTACGTTTTTGAGTTCATAAGCTTGTAAGTACTCGTTTTATAGGCTTCTTGGGCTAGGAAAACGAATAAAACCATTTTCAAGGCGATAGCTTTAACCGTTGTTGAGAAAATTGGAAAAATAGTTTTTGAATACCGTTTTTGGTTTGGGTACTTAGAATAACGGGATTCAGTTGAAACATTATCTGCATGTTCTACTTTCATTAAAACTAGTATGTTGAAAGTTATGTTACGTTTGGAGTTAAGGAAGGGTTAGAATAAAATATTTTATGAACAGACATGAAAAGTTTTGGAAACTTCGTATACTTTCATTAATATCTCGAACACGGTTGGGAAATCGTGGTAAGTGGATTGAAACTATTTGAAAGCTTACTAAATTCTCTACAAAAATGATTCTAAATCTATTTTTGATTAGGTTATGTCAATCGGAGAAATAAGTGCTTAAAACTTCAAATACGTCTGTTTTGTTCTTATGAACGGGTTTTTGTCGTTATTGTTGTAATTTTTGTCTCTTTCCCTTCGTTTTTTATTGCTTTTTATCTTTGTAATTTCTTATGTTGCGAAAATTTTGTGTGTAAAACAGGATATGAAAAATGAGGCCAATTTTCTGTTGCTAGAAATAATATAAATTTTGGCAACTTTCATTAATATCTCGAAAACTGTTGAGAATTTTGGTAAACGGAAGAATATCATTAGAAAGCTTATTAAATGCTCTACATAAAAGGTTCTAATGAAAGTTTTGATTAGGCGATGTCAATCGGAGAAATAAGAGCTTAAAGCTTTAAAGTAATTGATTTCGCTTATTCGAAGTGTTCTTTTTGTCTGTATTTTATTCCTTGTTATTTTTTAATTGCTTATAGTTGGATAATGTATTTGACAATAAAACAGATTAAGTAAAATAAGAAGATCAATTTATTGTTAGAAATGTAGCGTTTAAAGAGAAAGATCCGAAGGCTTTCCAAATGCCTCTGAGCGGAGGCCTTTCTGCCCGACTTATGGTATAGCTGACCCATACAGGTATGATTGTAAATCAACAAAGACCTTTCAAGACTGGTTTGTTTGAGATTTCATTTGGATAGCTGTTTCGCTATTGATCTAAACAAAGTAATAACTTTTTCTATTCTATGCCTTCATAAACACTAGAGATAAGAACGGAACCGCGCTAAGATGACGCAGTTCCTGCGAATCGGACTTTTTTATTTTATTTATGTAGGATATTTTAAGCAAATTGTTCTGGAAAGCAGTCTACACTACCCAAATTCTGAGGAAAGTGCTTAGTTATGCAGCTCCTGCGTGACGGACTTTTTTTCATTAAAATACACTCGATGACGCTATATTTATTCAATATTTCCCCCATTGAGCCTTTAAACCTTTGTATGAAAATAAAATAAAACCCTTAAAAGTATTGGAAATAGCTCACTATTGCATATATTGGGAACGAATGGAATTCTCTCTTCAATCGCCCCTCCTATTAACTCCCCACTTCACATCCACTTAGCAACAATCTCAAATCTTTTTCTCTGTTTTTTTTTTTTTATTTATTTATTATTTGGGTGCCTCGACTGCTTTGGTCCTCTGGTTCTTTTATATACATTTTTTGGACATATTTCCTGAAAGCATTGTAGGTAATGCCAAACTGTTGTTTTTTTATTCATAAAAGATTATGAATGGTTTCCATGAGGAATTATGAGGCATGATTCTCCAGTCCTCGAGTCCCTCCCAGACTAGAGGATAGAATAATTGGCCTCGCCCGTGGGCAGAAAAAAAAGTTTCTTAAAAAACAAACAAACAAAAATGCCTTAAAATGCATTTAAACCTGACTTGCTGGGATGAAATGGACTCCGGATTCGGATTCAGCGGGTCGAAATACATAATAACATAAGTATATACCTCCTAAGAATAGAAAAGATTTCCTTTGATTTTATACACAAAAAAAAAAAAATAAATAAATAAAAATAAGAGCACTGACACTATTGCCTCTGAAAGGTGTGATCACCATCGCCAGACGCGTGATGGCTTGTCTACAGCTGTTCTATGTGGCACGTTTTCCGACGACGTGACTCATCCAGTGACTCAAGTGTGACAATATTATGCTCTCGCAGGACGACAACTTTGTACGGTCCGTCGTATAATTGAAGTTGTTTACCGCGATTAGTGGGGATTCGCCAGTACACTATGTCTCCGAGGTGCGGCGGTTTACTCAAGTCGCTTAATTCACTATTAATTTTTGCCGTCCGTTTTTGCTTCTCTGCCTGAAGTCTCCGTTGCGTTCCCCTGCGCGTTCGCCGCTGTTCGTTATGGAGGTCTCTGATGGCGTGGTTTTCTTGTGGCGGTGCTCTACGAAGCGTCCGTAATCGGGAGACAACCTCGAGTGGTGGCATGAACGGAGTGATTGTACGCAATAAGAGCTCTTTCCATGCATTCAAGTGTTGGGATGTGGCTTTCAGCGTGTAACAATCGCAGGTGCTCTGTTAACGTTCCATGCAACCTTTCTACAATTCCTCGTCCTTGGGGTCGTCCTGGCGTGTTAACATGTAACGTAGTTTCCCAACTTTGTAGCAATTCGCGGATTAATTTGTTTTGAAATTCTCGGCCACAGTCCGTTATTAGTGTGGTAGGAGTTCAATAGACCTGTGCCCACAACAGGAGTGCGCGTTTGATTTCTTCAGCAGTTCTATGCTCTATTGCTATCGCCATGGCAACCTTGCTAAAGGTGTCCACTACTGTTACCCATTTTTGACCTTGCCACGTGAAAGTATCTGTTTGAACTGTCACTAGGGGTTGTTCTGCTGTCGGCGTTAGCTCTTGGTGAACATGTTGATATTTCATTTTGTGACACACTTGGCACTGTTTGATAATCGTTTGTACCGTCTTCCTCATGCCATCCCACACATACGTTCTTTTCAATTCACCTACAGTTTCTGCTTCTCCACGATGGTTTGTCTTGCCCTGATGGTAGGCCAATGTAAGTTCTGCTTGTATTTCTTCGTCCGTCACACGTTCACCAAGGCGAGTGCACCTGAAGAACTCCCTATCCAGCCCAATTCTTTCATTTCGCCACAAAGCCGCTATCCGTTCCCACAACACCGCGTTGCCCACATGAAGATACGTCCGTTTACCTATTGTTGACGCATCGTCAAGTAGTTGAATGATGGTCTCATCAGGTACTGATTCTTGTGTACGAACTATGCACTCTTTCGTGTCCCGTCTCCGACGTCCAAACATAATTTGTGGCGTTCCGGTAGTCACTGTTTTCCAAATGACGTGACGCTTTTGCCGTACCACAATTTCGTCGACTTCAGGTATCTCGGGTGTTCTGCCGATAGCTGACGCTGTCGATCCACTATGACGCTCCTCTTGGTCATGTTCGTCCGGATTCCAGTCGCGGAAAAATTCTCGAAGTCCTGAGTCTTGGCCAACGTCCTGACCAACTGCCTGCGGTGATAGTGCGTTTACCTGAAGTTCGCGGGAGAGCCAATCGGCTAATACGTTCTCACGCCCGGGTGTATGGACTACATGAAATGAGTACTGGGCTAGTTGGTGTTTCCACCTGGCAACTCGTGCTGAAGACTCCTTTAATGAATCTACCCACTGCAGTGGTTTGTGATCAGACTTCACTATGAATCTACGACCAAACACATAAGGTCGAAAATGATCTATCGCCCAGACCACTGCTAACAATTCACGCTCCAGTGCACTTTACCTAGTTTCTGCAGGTGTAATTCTTCAACTGGCAAAAGCTATTGGCCTGTCACTCCCAGATTCTGGTTGTGCCAGTACTGCACCAATCGCGTCCGTTGTAATGATGAAAGTTTTTTCAAAATTTGGGAAGGATAAAAGCGGAGCTGCTTTTAAGTGCTCCACACACGTCTGGATTTCTTCGATCATGGTGTTCGTTATCCGAAAGATCTGCCCTTTTCGAAGTAGAAGATTTAAATGGGCTACTCTGTGCGCCATTGACGGAATAAATCGACGATAATAATTGAGTACCCCCAGTGTTCGGCGTACGCCCCGGATATCCTTAGGCACTTTCATGTTCTGGATCGCTGCTACCTTCTCAGGGTCCGGTCTAACGCCATCTTCTGAGATTATGTGGCCTAGAAACTTGATTGACTTCTCACCCAGTTTCGTTTTTGTTTCTGACAGTTTGAGGCCAAACTCTTTAAGCTGTTTGAAGACTAACCTCAAGTGATGTTCGTGGTCTTGCTGATTTTTGCTGAACAATAGCAGATCATCCATGTAAATTTGAACGAAGTCCTCTCCTAGTCCTCTCATAAATTCGTCCATTAGTCTCTGAAACGAAGTGGGTGCATTTTTCAATCCGAAGGGCATTCGGGTAAAATGATAATGCCCTCTCTCAAAAGAGAATTCCGTTTTTTTCAGCGTCCCGTGGATGGAGTTAACTTTGGTGGTAACCCGCCTTTAGGTCTAGAGTGCTGAAAACCCGTGCACCTTGCAGCCGATCTAAAATGTCATCCATCCGTGGTAGTGGATATTTTTCGTCAACGGTGACCGCATTTAACTTTCTGAAATCGACTACCCTATACCCGAATACCCTATAGTTACCTGGATCCCCCGCTTTGGATACGGCCCATAATGGACTATTATATGGCGACGTGCTAGCTACAATGATACCCTGTTTGCGCATTTTATCTAGTTCTGCGCGGATTACGTCCTTGAGTAGGTGCGGGTAACGTCTTTCCTTGACGTAGACCACCCGATCTTCTTTCAGGGGTATTTCATGAACCGTTCGACCTGTGGCCACCAGTGGTTGTCCTTCTTGCCAGAAAATGTCACTATACTGTTCTTTTAATTTGTCGTAAGTTCTTTTTTTTTTTTTTTTTTTAACCCCATCTCAATATTATATTCAAACAATTGCAGTACAAAACATAAGGAAGGTATTACGCCACTTGGTAAACTGTAAAGAACGATAACATGTAATTAATGAATTAGTAACTATGTCTAATTATGTAATCCGATTGATCCACCAGATGTATATAAATAATACCATTTGTTTATATATATATATATATATATATATATATATATATATATATATATGTATTGTTTGTTTTTAAATGTATATATATATATATATATATATATATATATGTATGTGTGTGTATGTATATATATGTATATGTATATGTGTGTATATATATATGTATATGTGTATATATATATATATATATATATATTTATATATATGTGTATGTATGTGTTTGTGTATGTGTATATATATTTAGATGTATACCATTTGTTTTTAGATGTATATATGCAATAACTGTTTGGAGTGAAACGCCTTAGATGCGCATGGATGCTCATAAATAAATATTAAAAAAAAAATATATTAATTTGTCGAACTTGGAGTTTTCCTTAACTATGCCACCCAACTGCTTGATTAGTTGCCGACTGCTGTCTTCTAACCCGTAATTTCGCTCACCTAGTTCCACCTTCCACACGGATTTGGTATATGTGATTCTTCCTCCCACTTGAGCGATGAAGTCACATCCAATAATCCCGTCGTAGTTTTCCGGAAGTTCCTTCGCCACATGCACTACTACCTCCGTATCTGGTTTACCCCAGATGTCTAATGTCCAATGTATTTCTCCCTCTACTTTACATTGTCCGCCCAAGGTCACAAGGGTACACTTCTTTATTTCCTGTCCTTCTGGGTGCACGATTTTTCGACTCACGATCGTGCAGGAGCTTCCCGTATCTATGAGCCACCTCCACCCCTTCGGGGAAGGTCTTGTAACGGAACGCGCGATTGCCGCTGGTTCTCACTCATCCACAATTTGTTTCACTGCACTATGTTGAAAAATGCAGTGCACTCGCGAGTTCCCGGGTTTCGGCACCAGTTATGTCCTTTCTACTAGAAAGGAGGTTTTAAAAAAAGGGTTTTAATAACACACGCACTCTTAGAGAGATCGATAACAACTGGCTTTATTCCTTATCTGTCTCCCTTATATAGGCTCTAATCTTGTTTACTTGGAGGGGCCTGTTATCCTCCTAACATATCTCATATATATATATATATATATATATATATATATATATATATATATATATATATATATATATATATATATCGTTCTATTTTTATAACTATATATTCAAGAAAATATTTCGTTGTGAGCAACAATTTTAATTGACAAATTCAAATATCTTGTTTGAATTAATACGAAACGTCTTGAAAAATGTTCATCTGGATCCATCGTGTCTGAATAAACAAACCGGT
The DNA here is from genome assembly GCA_946811695.1 of Gonocerus acuteangulatus. Lineage (NCBI taxonomy): Eukaryota > Metazoa > Arthropoda > Insecta > Hemiptera > Coreidae > Gonocerus > Gonocerus acuteangulatus. The sequence goes on along the minus strand of OX328123.1, from coordinate 146,031,605 downwards.
AACCAGTAATAAATAAGGAAATCTAGTTTTATCAACTTATATCTAAAACGGTTACATATTTGTATTCCCATATATATATTTTTTAACCCCCCAAAAGTGGCTAGTGTTGAGGTGTTCTATTTTTGTCGGGGGGCCCAGATGTCGGTGGCGGCTCCCCCCTTTTCCTCTGGTGATTTAGTACCAAAACTCAGCCTTTCTCCCCCGCCCCCCTACAGCAACCCCGAAACTTCCTGGTCTCCTCCTCGCTCTTTTATCAAATAGGCTTTTTAAAAAACACTTTATTGCCGGCAGTCGCCTCAACGTGGACCATAATGTTTTCCATGATAACACTCTCCACTTAGGGATGGAGATTGGATTGCATTTAAATGAACGATACTGGAGAAATTTTATCGGTCATGCATTCATTCTCCCAGTGTATTATGGATTTTTTTTTTTTTTTTGTTTTTTGCTGTGGAATGCGAAAATACCTGCTACCTGTGGGACTCGAACCCACCATCTCCCGCACCAGAATCTAAGGCGTTAGCCACGGGGAGAGCCCTGGAATTTCAAATGTTGTTAACTTTTAAATGCTCCATTAGTTTTGATCCATTTAAGGGGTAGTAATACCTTGTGCGATCAAAATCAAAATAATATTCTTGAATTTATAAATAACAAATAAATCAGGTTCTCCCCGTGGTCTAGTGACTAACGCCTTAGATTCTCATGCGGGAGCTTTATTACAATTCGTAATACCAACAATTTTATATGGGATGTTAAAGTAACCCAAAAAATCAATTTCAATTTTTCAAAAAAAAATGGCGGCGATGTGTCCGACGAACGGAAACCCTCTTTTTTCACGGGCGAAGCAATTTTTAATCTAGAACGGAAAGAAGAAGGCTACAACTAGAAAACTACGTAGGATTTTTAAGAAATAATATTTTTTTCGAAAATGGTAAACAATTATTCATTTTCAATTAAAAATTCCTCGGTCATAAAATCGTTATAATTCATTGAATCGAAAACATTCTACGTACTTTACCAGCAAATACCATGAGGAAGCTGCAGTTAAAATTTCAAGTTGATCAGGCAAAAATTGAAGACGCCAGAGTATCGCCCGATTTGAAAAACAGAGTTTTGAGAAAAGGACTTGAGAGTTTAATTTTCTGAAATGTTCATATTTTTACTATTTAATTTTTTCATACAGTCTTGTAATAAGGAAACAAAAAATGGATTTTAGTTTTGAAATGTATTGAATGAGGATAAAAAAAGTCCGTCACGCAGGAGCTGCATAACTAAGCACTTTCCTCAGAATTTGGGTAGTGTAGACTGCTTTCCAGAACAATTTGCTTAAAATATCCTACATAAATAAAATAAAAACATGAATAGTTCTCTTTTAAATTTGTAATGAGTAACTGATCAATTATTAATTTGCTTCCAGAGTTATGTTTACACATGGTACCTACTACACTACGTAATAAATACAAAAAACCTCATATTATCGTATTTTGATCTAACGCAGGAACAGAATACAGTCACTCTAGTGGTAGAAAGCCCTCCTTGCGGCGGCTTTGTGAACCTACGTTTGGCGGGCTTTTCTATTGAAATATATTACAAATTAAACCCCCGCTTTACGATTGACCGATTCAGCTCATTTTTACAACACTTCTTTCTCATGAGTTACCCATGACGTATACCGCGTTTCGTTACAATACAGCAGAAATTACGATCGGTATGAGTATATTAGGAATTTGGGTCCGGAGTAAACCCCCCCTTCTAATGAACCGATTTAGTTTATTTTTACAACACATATTTAACTGTAGATTACCACTACGAATACCGAGTTTCGTCGAAATATACCAAAAATCACGGCTGGTAGTGGTGAATTGGTATTGTGGGTCTGGAAAAAACCCCCCCTCCTAATGAACCGATTTAGTTTATTTTTACAACACATATTTACCTGTGGATTACCACTACGAATACCGAGTTTCGTCGAAATATACCAAAAATCACGGCTGGTAGTGGCGAATTGGTATTGTGGGTCCGGAGTAAACCCCCCCCCCCTTCTAATGAACCGATTTAGTTCATTTTTATGTCTCACTTTTCTCTCTATATTACCACTACGAATACCAAGTTTCGTTGAAATATAACAAATATTACGGCTGACATAGTCAAATTAGTGTTTTGGGTTCGGGGTAAACCCCCCCTTCCGGTGGACCGACTTTGGTGGTTAACGAACTCGTTCAATCGTTTGCTAATTGAATGCTATATACCAAGTTTCGTGACGAAAAAACAAAAACTCTGGCCGCTATCGTGTTAACAGACACACATATATATATATATATATATATATATATATATATATATATATATATATATATATATGCATATATATATAGATATATATAAATTTTAATGGGGGTCATTTTCGGTGTCTACTAGGTAGGATCGATAAAGATTTGAAGAAATTTTTCAAAAATTCCGTCATGAGTCCAACCTCAATAGCTACTTTCCTTCGGAGGAATGTGCTAAAAAACAATGGAAAAGGAACCAAAGCTCGCTTAAAAAATGATCTTCTAATCCGCATCGAGATTTCACTCAGAAAACCGTATTTTTTGCCCATTTTAAAATTTCTTCTTCACATAAACACTCTTGGATATAATTTTCGATTAATTAAAGAAGAATTTAAGCATATTATTATTTTTTGTTTTTTATTATTTATTAATTTAACGAAATTACATTCTGTAAAATAATACATTTTGTAATGTGCTCACATAAACATAAAAATCACGAGCGTCTGCACCAGCTGCCCCCTTGTCTCCTCGGGTAAGCAAGATGACTAGGGACAGCCGTACCCCACTACTCAACCAGCAGCAGTACGAAGTACTGGACCATTATTATTAAAAAAAAGCTGCAAGGTAATCTTACCCCTTAAACCGTGTATTACATTTTTGAAATATTTCAACGTACGAGTTATTTTGAAGTTCTTGGTTTATGGCGTGCAACGTTTGAAGAGAAACTCAGGATTTACATTTTTCAAGAACATGTTAATATACTCTATTTATATTTTTTCTTTCCGCTTCGATGCAGCATTGAAATTGTATATCTTAACATTTACTTATAGCCTAATTTTCACGGCCGGTGACTGATAATTTTTTTTAAATTTGTTTCTTTCTGTATAAAACTGATCATTGGAGAAAGCCGTGCGAACAACTATGATTCTACTTATCGAAGAACCTCAAAAAGAGGTATACACCTCAAAAACAGGTGTGTGTGTTGGTGTGAGTGTATAAGGCATGTTTCAAAAGTATTTTCATGAGTACAACCTTAGTAGCTAAAGCCCTTAAAAATATTTGGAAATAACATTGTGAACGTCGAAGGAGGTAGGAACCGATGAGAGACGTACCCAGCTTTTTAGGCCTCCAACAATCTCTCACCTATCCATCCTCCCGCCGACACAAAGGTGCGGATGTCCCCGCAAGCCCCCGCACATACGCCTCCTCTCGTATGTCGCAAGCTTGCGGACACATCCCTGGGAAAGGAATACCTACTTCTCTAACTTCAACTCCGAGACAGTCAGTCACCAGAAACCTGGGCAGACTGACCCAGAGAATCTAACACACGCCACTACGTCTGTAACCGGCGAAGCCTGAAGGGCCCCCGGCCACCAAACCAACCCGTAGTACCATTTTAGGACTTAGTCCATCTGGTCTTGAATGGTCACAGACCCGGAGAACGTTCTCTCCTACGGTTCCCCTATCCATAGGGTGCCAGGGGGGGACTAACCCTGACTCCCCATAGAGAGGGAGGGATCCGTACCCTCTGGAAATAACAGGATTTAATGATTTGTAGATGTGAAATATGCAAGGGGGTCAATATGGGGTTTATTTTTTTCCGATCTCGCATTGGAGAATAATCTGGCCAACGGATGACCATTATTTTTGTGACACACTATACAATCAAATATACGAGACTGGTCAATCAATTAGTCAGAATAGCAATGCTAAAAAGAGCAAATGGGCATTGTGCCATGATAATCATAACCACCTTGGTTAAAGCGTAGATTAATTCTTGAATAATATTAGAGACGAGACAAGGATTCTATCGAGAGAGAGCTAACCAGTCCGATGCAAGATGAGACCTTGTACACAATATCGAGGCAATAGCCGAGGTAATTGCAGTCTTGTACTCGAGTCCGCTTTCTGAATAATCTACCTCTATTTTACGCCGGCAGAACCCTGTCCTTCAATTTCTATTCCGCCGCTGAGTCCCCGATGGTTTTTGATCTCTACTCTGAAATGTGGGCGATAACAGTCAAATATTATTAGATCGAATTTTTCGTTCGCAAATTAACAGTTTTGATGTTGCTGTATTATACCTTATGAAACAGAAAGTAAATGTTGAAACACCAAGGACGGTGGCAAGGAGGTACAAACGACAGTAAATAGATAGCAGTGATACAACTCGTAATAGCAGTGCGAGTAAATCTCCTGATCACGGGATAAAACGAATGACGGAGTTAATGAGGCGATAGAGTTTCACTTCGAGATGACTAGACAGATCCTGAAAGACCCTTTCTATAAGAGTCAATCCATTCGAAATGGTCCAGAAAAAAATAAGCTGGTTGCTTGACTATTTTAGAGAAAAAAAAAATAAAATAGACCATCATTCAGTGATACATGATTACATATAGAATCAGTAGTTCAAAACAATTTTTAAAATATTTTTAGAATCAACCTTTTGAGAATAGCAGCTATATTTGTTTCACCGCGCACGCCTTTTCGAGTTTATAAGGTCTTACGGAAAACTCATTTTCTTGGGACTGGTAAGTCAAAGATTAAAACCTCAAGCACCATTGTTTTCCGTACAGTTTCCTCTATCTTCTATGTATTCTTCACTATTTGAATATTTTAAAAGTCCGTCACGCAGGAGCTGCATAACTAAGCACTTTCCTCAGAATTTGGGTAGTGTAGACTGCTTTCCAGAACAATTTGCTTAAAATATCCTACATAAATAAAATAAAAACAATAATACCAAACAGGTGAAGAATAACCCTTCAAAAATTTTTTCAAACTTTCCATTTATTGCTCCATCACAACGTTTCGGACACACAGGTCCATCCTCAGGCAATCATGTCCTGTTCATTACTCTAGTTACACTAAACAGTCATACAATAAATAAACATGATTCCTGTAAGGAACCAAGTCAAAATTCCACCTACATCAAACACTCATTATCACAGCCAATGGCTGTCACAACCGATTTAGTTTATTTTTATATCTCACTTTTCTCTCTATATTACCACTACGAATACCAAGTTTCGTTGAAATATAACAAATATTACGGCTGACATAGTCAAATAAGTGTTTTGGGTTCGGGGTAAACCCCCCCTTCCGGTGGGCCGACTTTAGTGGTTAACGAACTCGTTCAATCGTTTGCTAATTGAATGCTATATACCAAGTTTCGTGACGAAAAAACAAAAACTCTGGCCGCTATCGTGTTAACAGACACATATATATATATATATGCATATATATATATATATATATATATATATATATATATATATATATATATATATAGATATATATATATAAATTTTAACGGGGGTCATTTTCGCTGTCTACTAGGTAGGATCGATAAAGATTTGAAGAAATTTTTCAAAAATTCCGTCATGAGTCCAACCTCTATAGCTACTTTCCTTCGGAGGAAAGTGCTAAAATGGACAGATGTTAAATAAACGTATTTATAAAAAAAAAAAAAAAAAAAAAAAGAAAAAAAATTGAATGTATTGAAGTCCAATGCCTGAAAACCCGCAATTGAAAACAACTGTTTATATTTCTCAAAATGCCGTTTTTGAGGGGGATTTTTAGGCGTAAAGGCATGTATATCAAAGTTGATTTTTGGCACGACGATAAACCTAGCTAAGTAGCTTGTAATAAAAGTATACCTCACCCTAATATTTGTAACCTTATTTTTTTTTATAAATTTTTAAACTTAATTTTTTTTTGCAATTTTTGATAACTTTAGGCTTTAATATCTCTCGTGGGGGATTTGATAAAAATCTAATATTTTTATATGCTATTCTCTGTTGTAACGTAAAGCTACTGTAAACATTTCAGCTTTCATATTTGAGTGAATGCGTAGCTATAAATTTTTGATAATAGTCCTTTTTGCGCCTATTTAGCAATGTGTAAACTTGAATAATTCAGTAAAACTTTATTATTTTTGAACTTTTTACTTTTAATAACTCTTTTTAAGTTAGTTTAAACATTTTTAACTATGTCCAGTACAGAACATAATATGTTACTACTATTTATAATTAGAATCCGGGTCTATTAGTTTTCCAGTTTTATTATTTTTTTTTTTTTTTTGAAAATATTATAAAGAAAAACAAAGAAGTATAGAATGATAAAGATGTTCAAATAAAATCTAAAGAACTCTAACTGTCAATAAATCAACAAATAAGCAACTGTAGCTTTCATATTGTGACCAATGTTACCAAATCTCCTGGACCAGCTAGAAAATATCAAAAGTCATCAATTTGTGAAAACGATTAAACACGGGGTCTCCCGTGGTCTAATGGCTAGCGCCTTGGATACATAAGCGGGAGATGGTGGGTTCGATTCCCAACCTCCGGCAGGAATTTTATCATCCCACGGCTCGCTGGTAAAATTCCTCGTTACACCCTGGATGTCGGCGCTAATGACCTAGACGTAGATGCGCCGTAAAAAAAAAAAAAAAAAAAAAAAAAAAAAAAAAAAACGATTAAACACGAAAGCTACAGTTGCTAACTTGTTGATTTCTAGGCAGTGGGAGTTATTTAGAATCTACTTGAACCTCTTTATCATACCATATTTTTTTGAACTACTGATTTCATATGTATGTAATTGATGACAAAAATATCAATTGTTTCCAAAATGGTCAAGGAACCACCTTTGGACTACTCGATATAGATTGACTCATAAGCCAAAAAGAGAGAAGGTGCATTTTTTTTTTTAAAAGAAAGTGAAATGGATATATAAGCTATATGAAAAGCAAACTTCGGTTACTCTGCGGTACTAGCTGAAAAGCTATGATGAATAAGTGCAGAGACGAGTAATTACCAGAATGCACTAATTTGAGAAAGTGCATTCTTGGTCTGCCACAATGAGATTATTTTGGGGTCGGTGTCGTCCTTAGAGACTATCAGGCTGTACCGTATGAAATGTCATGGCTTGCCGATTTCCTTCAAATGTCTTGAAACTTTTGTGGCTCCTACTCCGAGTTCTTTGGCATATTCCCTAGTGCTTTTTGAGGGACAAGCTTCAATCCTTTCTTTCAGGTGGTCATTGTCAAGCTTGGTTTCTGGCCTTCCTCGCTCCTCGTTGTCAAGGTCAAAATTTCCACTTCGAAACCTGGAAAACCACCGGTGAACAGTTCGTTCATTCGCCGTTCCCTCCCCGAACGCCGTGTTAATGTTCATACACGCCTCAGCAGCGCTATAACCGAGCTTAAATTCATAACCAAGAATGGTTTTCCACGGATTTCCGTTGAAGTCGTAATTTAAGTTTTATTTTTTTCTCAGAGGATCGTTCTCACAACTCAGTACGCAAGTTACTGATTACATAATAGAAATACAAGAGCTTAAACCCTTAGCTTACGAGGGGTAGTACGGGCTGACCGACCCTGTAGTACGGCCATCTCTACCTTGCCGGGCCCTAGTTACGAAGCTATTCTCGCCCTCCTCTCGACGTGCGTAAAAACGTTCATATAATTTCCTCCCTTAACATTTCTAATTGTAGGAAAACTGCATTTTATTATTCATTTACGTTTACTTTTAGCTCTAAATATTTAGGTTGAATTATATAATTAGATGCTCCAATAAATATTTTTTATAGTCTATACTTTTTAATACGAAAAATATTATTTTTTTATGATATAGGTATTAATCAAAGAAGCTAAACAAATAAATAGCCTCTTTCTTATTAAAAACAAGAAAAATACATCATCCTTTTCGACTGGAATCGAGTTGGATCTAACACTGGCGATGTAAATTTTTACGATCCCGACCCATGTATCCATAATCCGTAGCTCTCTCTCGACACAAATAGTTAATTTTTCCGGCGACCAGTGGTAAAAGAAATAGCTAAAGCTTCTCTAAATCCTTGCTTAATAGCCCCAAGGTCAAACTCCTGTAAAAGTTAGCCGTAGTGAGCTGGCAAGCGAGAGAGAAGGGTCGGATTGCTGTACAAGTCCTTCGTTCCAGGGGCACGGCAGCTCTCGACTGCTGTACAAGTCCTTCGTTCCAGGGGCACGGCAAACTTCGACTTCTACAGAAGTCGATAGTAAGGAAAGGGATAATTCTAAACGAATAACAATGATGTTTGTAAATAATGAAATAAAAAAGGGAAAGGATTAAATCGGAAAGTAAACAAAACCGACATTTCATACGGTACAGCCTGATAATTTAAAGGGATGTATAAAACATTGTGCCTTCATTCCCTGAGATTTAATGAGAAGTAGCTGGAGCCCCGAGCTGGTTAATTCGAGCCTTTGTAGGCGAGCATTAACCTACACACCTAGGAAGGATGTCCTAGTAAAGGGCTTTACTGTTTAATTACGAGGGACTTTGCCATAGGAGCAGAGGTAAACCATTCATAGTCATATGCAAATGACGCTGCTCTGAACCGCTGAAATTCTGATATATGATCCAGTCACCTTGGACCTTTTATAATACAGTGGAACATGGATAACTCCAACTTCGATAATTCGAAATCGTCTTTAATTCGAATATTTCTCTCGGTCCCTAGGATTTAGGGCATAAACAATGTAAAAAAATCGTGGTTAATTCGAATAAAATTTTGGATAATTCGAATTTTTTGCGAGTCTGTGCCTCCACTGGGAAGTGGACAGAGAGGTGGTTGATCTTAAATCTGGACAAAATATTCTCCCCTCCGGTAAGGTGGATAGTAAGATACGGATGTAGAGGTTCCGGGACAAGAAGCGGGGCTGTCACATAGTCTAGTTCTTGGACTCTAGGAGTTCTGCAAAGCGGTGGGTCGCGCTTCCTCCCTTCCAGGGGTTGTTATAGTTACATCCTGTCGTTTTATCCTAGAGTTCCCTCTCATCTTCATTTCTTATTCAGTTATAAGTCAGCCAGCGCCTAGATCTGTTTTATCTGTTTGTGCCTTGATTTCCTGGTGTACAGTGCAGTTTAATGAGTTGTTGATATAAGTTGTCAGAGATAATAGTTGCGATTAAGGAAGTTGAAAAAGGAATAAAGAAAATATCTGAAATTGCCAAGGACTTTGGAATTTCTCCTAACAATTTACTAACTTACCTGAAAAATAAATAAAAAATTCTTGCCCATGAAAATGACTTTTTTTCAAAACAATAGACTTTTTTTCAAAACAATAGACTTTTATTTTTACTTTTTTGATGAATTATTTATTACTTATGTACGTAATCATCAATTCATGAAATGTTTGTTTTTCTTTAAATAAACAGTATTTTTTTTTAATTAAAAAATTTGAAAATATGAAGTTCGATTTTTTAGCACTTTATGTTCAAAAACTTTTGTAATTCGATTTTTCGATAGTACGTACTTTTTTATCGGTCCTTAGAGGTTCGAATTATCCAAGTTCTCCTGTATTCCACTTTCCCGAAGAATGAATTCAGCATTTGAAGATTCAATTACTGCGGTTCCTTTATGAAGTATAATTGTAATTCAATCATTAACTTTAGAGAATTATTTTGTCTTATTTGATCAAAGTAAATCAAGGGGTTCCCCTATCCATAGGGTGCCAGGGGGGGACTAACCCTGACTCCCCATAGAGAGGGAGGGATCCGTACCCTCTGGAAATAACAGGATTTAATGATTTGTAGATGTGAAATATGCAAGGGGGTCAATATGGGGTTTATTTTTTTCCGATCTCGCATTGGAGAATAATCTGGCCAACGGATGACCATTATTTTTGTGACACACTATACAATCAAATATACGAGACTGGTCAATCAATTAGTCAGAATAGCAATGCTAAAAAGAGCAAATGGGCATTGTGCCATGATAATCATAACCACCTTGGTTAAAGCGTAGATTAATTCTTGAATAATATTAGAGACGAGACAAGGATTCTATCGAGAGAGAGCTAACCAGTCCGATGCAAGATGAGACCTTGTACACAATATCGAGGCAATAGCCGAGGTAATTGCAGTCTTGTACTCGAGTCCGCTTTCTGAATAATCTACCTCTATTTTACGCCGGCAGAACCCTGTCCTTCAATTTCTATTCCGCCGCTGAGTCCCCGATGGTTTTTGATCTCTACTCTGAAATGTGGGCGATAACAGTCAAATATTATTAGATCGAATTTTTCGTTCGCAAATTAACAGTTTTGATGTTGCTGTATTATACCTTATGAAACAGAAAGTAAATGTTGAAACACCAAGGACGGTGGCAAGGAGGTACAAACGACAGTAAATAGATAGCAGTGATACAACTCGTAATAGCAGTGCGAGTAAATCTCCTGATCACGGGATAAAACGAATGACGGAGTTAATGAGGCGATAGAGTTTCACTTCGAGATGACTAGACAGATCCTGAAAGACCCTTTCTATAAGAGTCAATCCATTCGAAATGGTCCAGAAAAAAATAAGCTGGTTGCTTGACTATTTTAGAGAAAAAAAAAATAAAATAGACCATCATTCAGTGATACATGATTACATATAGAATCAGTAGTTCAAAACAATTTTTAAAATATTTTTAGAATCAACCTTTTGAGAATAGCAGCTATATTTGTTTCACCGCGCACGCCTTTTCGAGTTTATAAGGTCTTACGGAAAACTCATTTTCTTGGGACTGGTAAGTCAAAGATTAAAACCTCAAGCACCATTGTTTTCCGTACAGTTTCCTCTATCTTCTATGTATTCTTCACTATTTGAATATTTTAAAAGTCCGTCACGCAGGAGCTGCATAACTAAGCACTTTCCTCAGAATTTGGGTAGTGTAGACTGCTTTCCAGAACAATTTGCTTAAAATATCCTACATAAATAAAATAAAAACAATAATACCAAACAGGTGAAGAATAACCCTTCAAAAATTTTTTCAAACTTTCCATTTATTGCTCCATCACAACGTTTCGGACACACAGGTCCATCCTCAGGCAATCATGTCCTGTTCATTACTCTAGTTACACTAAACAGTCATACAATAAATAAACATGATTCCTGTAAGGAACCAAGTCAAAATTCCACCTACATCAAACACTCATTATCACAGCCAATGGCTGTCACAACCGATTTAGTTTATTTTTATATCTCACTTTTCTCTCTATATTACCACTACGAATACCAAGTTTCGTTGAAATATAACAAATATTACGGCTGACATAGTCAAATAAGTGTTTTGGGTTCGGGGTAAACCCCCCCTTCCGGTGGGCCGACTTTAGTGGTTAACGAACTCGTTCAATCGTTTGCTAATTGAATGCTATATACCAAGTTTCGTGACGAAAAAACAAAAACTCTGGCCGCTATCGTGTTAACAGACACATATATATATATATATGCATATATATATATATATATATATATATATATATATATATATATATATATATATAGATATATATATATAAATTTTAACGGGGGTCATTTTCGCTGTCTACTAGGTAGGATCGATAAAGATTTGAAGAAATTTTTCAAAAATTCCGTCATGAGTCCAACCTCTATAGCTACTTTCCTTCGGAGGAAAGTGCTAAAATGGACAGATGTTAAATAAACGTATTTATAAAAAAAAAAAAAAAAAAAAAAAGAAAAAAAATTGAATGTATTGAAGTCCAATGCCTGAAAACCCGCAATTGAAAACAACTGTTTATATTTCTCAAAATGCCGTTTTTGAGGGGGATTTTTAGGCGTAAAGGCATGTATATCAAAGTTGATTTTTGGCACGACGATAAACCTAGCTAAGTAGCTTGTAATAAAAGTATACCTCACCCTAATATTTGTAACCTTATTTTTTTTTATAAATTTTTAAACTTAATTTTTTTTTGCAATTTTTGATAACTTTAGGCTTTAATATCTCTCGTGGGGGATTTGATAAAAATCTAATATTTTTATATGCTATTCTCTGTTGTAACGTAAAGCTACTGTAAACATTTCAGCTTTCATATTTGAGTGAATGCGTAGCTATAAATTTTTGATAATAGTCCTTTTTGCGCCTATTTAGCAATGTGTAAACTTGAATAATTCAGTAAAACTTTATTATTTTTGAACTTTTTACTTTTAATAACTCTTTTTAAGTTAGTTTAAACATTTTTAACTATGTCCAGTACAGAACATAATATGTTACTACTATTTATAATTAGAATCCGGGTCTATTAGTTTTCCAGTTTTATTATTTTTTTTTTTTTTTTGAAAATATTATAAAGAAAAACAAAGAAGTATAGAATGATAAAGATGTTCAAATAAAATCTAAAGAACTCTAACTGTCAATAAATCAACAAATAAGCAACTGTAGCTTTCATATTGTGACCAATGTTACCAAATCTCCTGGACCAGCTAGAAAATATCAAAAGTCATCAATTTGTGAAAACGATTAAACACGGGGTCTCCCGTGGTCTAATGGCTAGCGCCTTGGATACATAAGCGGGAGATGGTGGGTTCGATTCCCAACCTCCGGCAGGAATTTTATCATCCCACGGCTCGCTGGTAAAATTCCTCGTTACACCCTGGATGTCGGCGCTAATGACCTAGACGTAGATGCGCCGTAAAAAAAAAAAAAAAAAAAAAAAAAAAAAAAAAAACGATTAAACACGAAAGCTACAGTTGCTAACTTGTTGATTTCTAGGCAGTGGGAGTTATTTAGAATCTACTTGAACCTCTTTATCATACCATATTTTTTTGAACTACTGATTTCATATGTATGTAATTGATGACAAAAATATCAATTGTTTCCAAAATGGTCAAGGAACCACCTTTGGACTACTCGATATAGATTGACTCATAAGCCAAAAAGAGAGAAGGTGCATTTTTTTTTTTAAAAGAAAGTGAAATGGATATATAAGCTATATGAAAAGCAAACTTCGGTTACTCTGCGGTACTAGCTGAAAAGCTATGATGAATAAGTGCAGAGACGAGTAATTACCAGAATGCACTAATTTGAGAAAGTGCATTCTTGGTCTGCCACAATGAGATTATTTTGGGGTCGGTGTCGTCCTTAGAGACTATCAGGCTGTACCGTATGAAATGTCATGGCTTGCCGATTTCCTTCAAATGTCTTGAAACTTTTGTGGCTCCTACTCCGAGTTCTTTGGCATATTCCCTAGTGCTTTTTGAGGGACAAGCTTCAATCCTTTCTTTCAGGTGGTCATTGTCAAGCTTGGTTTCTGGCCTTCCTCGCTCCTCGTTGTCAAGGTCAAAATTTCCACTTCGAAACCTGGAAAACCACCGGTGAACAGTTCGTTCATTCGCCGTTCCCTCCCCGAACGCCGTGTTAATGTTCATACACGCCTCAGCAGCGCTATAACCGAGCTTAAATTCATAACCAAGAATGGTTTTCCACGGATTTCCGTTGAAGTCGTAATTTAAGTTTTATTTTTTTCTCAGAGGATCGTTCTCACAACTCAGTACGCAAGTTACTGATTACATAATAGAAATACAAGAGCTTAAACCCTTAGCTTACGAGGGGTAGTACGGGCTGACCGACCCTGTAGTACGGCCATCTCTACCTTGCCGGGCCCTAGTTACGAAGCTATTCTCGCCCTCCTCTCGACGTGCGTAAAAACGTTCATATAATTTCCTCCCTTAACATTTCTAATTGTAGGAAAACTGCATTTTATTATTCATTTACGTTTACTTTTAGCTCTAAATATTTAGGTTGAATTATATAATTAGATGCTCCAATAAATATTTTTTATAGTCTATACTTTTTAATACGAAAAATATTATTTTTTTATGATATAGGTATTAATCAAAGAAGCTAAACAAATAAATAGCCTCTTTCTTATTAAAAACAAGAAAAATACATCATCCTTTTCGACTGGAATCGAGTTGGATCTAACACTGGCGATGTAAATTTTTACGATCCCGACCCATGTATCCATAATCCGTAGCTCTCTCTCGACACAAATAGTTAATTTTTCCGGCGACCAGTGGTAAAAGAAATAGCTAAAGCTTCTCTAAATCCTTGCTTAATAGCCCCAAGGTCAAACTCCTGTAAAAGTTAGCCGTAGTGAGCTGGCAAGCGAGAGAGAAGGGTCGGATTGCTGTACAAGTCCTTCGTTCCAGGGGCACGGCAGCTCTCGACTGCTGTACAAGTCCTTCGTTCCAGGGGCACGGCAAACTTCGACTTCTACAGAAGTCGATAGTAAGGAAAGGGATAATTCTAAACGAATAACAATGATGTTTGTAAATAATGAAATAAAAAAGGGAAAGGATTAAATCGGAAAGTAAACAAAACCGACATTTCATACGGTACAGCCTGATAATTTAAAGGGATGTATAAAACATTGTGCCTTCATTCCCTGAGATTTAATGAGAAGTAGCTGGAGCCCCGAGCTGGTTAATTCGAGCCTTTGTAGGCGAGCATTAACCTACACACCTAGGAAGGATGTCCTAGTAAAGGGCTTTACTGTTTAATTACGAGGGACTTTGCCATAGGAGCAGAGGTAAACCATTCATAGTCATATGCAAATGACGCTGCTCTGAACCGCTGAAATTCTGATATATGATCCAGTCACCTTGGACCTTTTATAATACAGTGGAACATGGATAACTCCAACTTCGATAATTCGAAATCGTCTTTAATTCGAATATTTCTCTCGGTCCCTAGGATTTAGGGCATAAACAATGTAAAAAAATCGTGGTTAATTCGAATAAAATTTTGGATAATTCGAATTTTTTGCGAGTCTGTGCCTCCACTGGGAAGTGGACAGAGAGGTGGTTGATCTTAAATCTGGACAAAATATTCTCCCCTCCGGTAAGGTGGATAGTAAGATACGGATGTAGAGGTTCCGGGACAAGAAGCGGGGCTGTCACATAGTCTAGTTCTTGGACTCTAGGAGTTCTGCAAAGCGGTGGGTCGCGCTTCCTCCCTTCCAGGGGTTGTTATAGTTACATCCTGTCGTTTTATCCTAGAGTTCCCTCTCATCTTCATTTCTTATTCAGTTATAAGTCAGCCAGCGCCTAGATCTGTTTTATCTGTTTGTGCCTTGATTTCCTGGTGTACAGTGCAGTTTAATGAGTTGTTGATATAAGTTGTCAGAGATAATAGTTGCGATTAAGGAAGTTGAAAAAGGAATAAAGAAAATATCTGAAATTGCCAAGGACTTTGGAATTTCTCCTAACAATTTACTAACTTACCTGAAAAATAAATAAAAAATTCTTGCCCATGAAAATGACTTTTTTTCAAAACAATAGACTTTTTTTCAAAACAATAGACTTTTATTTTTACTTTTTTGATGAATTATTTATTACTTATGTACGTAATCATCAATTCATGAAATGTTTGTTTTTCTTTAAATAAACAGTATTTTTTTTTAATTAAAAAATTTGAAAATATGAAGTTCGATTTTTTAGCACTTTATGTTCAAAAACTTTTGTAATTCGATTTTTCGATAGTACGTACTTTTTTATCGGTCCTTAGAGGTTCGAATTATCCAAGTTCTCCTGTATTCCACTTTCCCGAAGAATGAATTCAGCATTTGAAGATTCAATTACTGCGGTTCCTTTATGAAGTATAATTGTAATTCAATCATTAACTTTAGAGAATTATTTTGTCTTATTTGATCAAAGTAAAATAAATTTTAAAACTTTTCCAAGACGTTTAAGCCATTAATCTTAATTAATTACTATCGGGTTCTAGAGTTTTTGTAGAACCTTGTATTCTGCTCATGATTTCTTCATCCACTCGTCAACATCGCCTGCGATTTCTAATTGCAGTATATAGTTCTTGTCTATTTTATAAGCGATCGTACTCAAGCCTTTGCAGATAGACGGAAAAGTTTGATTACTGTTCCCGCCAGTTTCCTGCAAATTCTCATTTCAAGAAAAAAAACAAAAAAAAAACGATACACTTCAGAAGTAAGCACTTTCTTTAGTAGGTGGCTGGTGCACACAGCATTCTAGAATTATATGTCTAAAATAACTTATATAAGTAAAACCAAAGTACATGAATAGTTCTTCTATGTTTAATAATCAGCTGGCTCTAATATTAATGTTAAATTTTTTCACAGAGTGTGGTGTATGCGAGTTACTACGCTACTTAATTTATTGATTTATTTGTGAGACTTCGCAACAACGACGATTTGCCCAATACAATTGTTCAGGTTTCGAAAATAATTGTTAACTTTTAGCCCCCAAAAAACTTTGAAAAAAAGAGGCCAAATTCCAGGCCCCTCCTTAAAACAGTTTGCCTAAGAAAGTTAAGATATGATAGAATTGTGCCATATTTTAGGCTCTTAATACCTTGCCAAGAACCTAATAATACCCTCTCACTTATTTGTGCAATTCCAACTTGGCCAGGTCTCGTTAAATGATGGCCACTATAACGACCGGATCTATTATAAAATCTGGTATTTAAAGATTTAGGATCTTAGGGTAATTATTCAGGATTATTATAACCTCATTGACGACTTAAAACAATCGGTTTTGTATGAACTCTATGTAAGTTAAAGCGATTACGGCCGCATGTAAGATAACGAAAACTGGCCAAGTTGGAATTGCACAAATAAGTGAGAGCGTATTATTAGGTTCTTGAAAAAGCATTAAGAGCCTAAAACATGTTTTTGGGAGAGGCCTGGAAGTTGGCCTCATTTTTTCAACGTTAGTTTTTTGGGGGATATGAATACTTTTTGTAAGGGACTTTTGAATTTGCACCGTCGATTTTTGGCTTGAGTAGGATGACGCGCGGACGTTAAAATAACTGTTTTATTTTTCTATCCACTTTTTATCGTAGGTATTTTATTTTTTATAACTTTACTGGCTGATACCCGGCGTGACATGCTACACCTTCTTTCTGGATCTAAAAAAAATAAAATAAATCAGAAACCAAACAAGTAATATTAAAATCTAATAACGCAAATCTCTATCGGTTCAGGTACACAGTGTTGAACCCGTGACCTCCGAGCTGTGAGTCCTTGGCGACTTGGACCTAGTCTATGACATTCTATGGATCAAGACCTACCAGTATGCCACTATATAAATGTAAGGGGCCGATTAGCAAGGACGGGATTTAAAGGAATAGATAATGGGGAAATAATTTAGAGAAGCGGAAATTCCTTTCAAAACTATAATTTACACTGAGGTTACTAACTAGAGAACTGCACGGATAAGTAAAAAGTAATCGGATAAATAATCGCCGAGTATAAAACGGACGATGCGAGTACATACTCGGCATCGTTTCGAATTGGCATCGCCGAGTATAAACTGGACGATGCGAGTACATACTCGGCATCGTCCGGAATTGGCATCGTCGATTACTTTACATTACGATTACGAGTAATACTCGTGAGTACTGCATCGTAATCATCGTAAATAACTGTCGACTTCTCGACATGTCGATACAGGAGGCAAGATAAGCAACAGATGAATTAGGTAGTAAATAAGGGGATTATAGAGTATTTTTTTTTCTCTCTGAAAATAGTTTCTGAGATGTAAGCGATCGAAAATCGGGATTTATAGGACTCACTGACTCATAGGAGGCATTTCCCATGATGCTAAAGACTTGAAATTTTGCAGGATGATAGATATGAAGGTGTTATTAAAGGAAAAAATAGAAAAATCCTGAAAAGGTGTGTTTGACGCCACTTCTGGAGCGGTGTCGTGCCAGTTTTGTTACTTCCTTGGGAAACCCGTCATTCCGTCCGAAACCCATGATGTGGGTTATCAAATGAATCGTCTCGGTATGAAGAACCTATATTTGATGTTTTAAGAAACATTTAGAAGCATATAGGCTTGGTCAAAATCTTATACCAGCTGTCTGTCTGTAGGTTTGTTCCTTATACAAATCTGAACCGTTTGACCAATTTTGACTAAACTTGGGACACAGGCGGGTCTTGATATGGGGGAATCATAGGCTAGGTTAAATTGTCCATCAGCTGTCTGTCTGTCTGTTTGTTCCTTATACAAATACACACCGTTTGACCGATTCTAACAAAACTTGGCAAATCAGTAGGTCTTGATCCTGGGATTGGCATAGACTATGTCAAAATCATTAATCAGCTGTCTATCTGTCTGTTTGTTTATTATACAAATCCACACAGTTTGACCGATTTTGACAAAATTTGACACACAGGTCGGTCTTGATCCGGGGAGTGTCATAGGGTAGCTCAAAATAGCTGTTTGCTTAACTGTTTATTCCTTATACAAATCCACACGATTTGACCGATTTTGATCAAACTTGGTATATAGGTAGTTTATTATCCGGGGAGTGTCATAGGCTACGTCAAAATCGTCTATCAGCTGTCTGTCGGCATGTTTGTTCTTACACTAATTCACACCATTTCACCGATTTTGACCAAACTTGGCACACAGGTAGGTCTTGGTCCGGGGAATGCACTTGACTAAGGTCAAAAAGGTCTTTCATCTGTCAAATATCAAGCATTAAGAAGAACTTTATGCAGACTCCAAAGACACTGGTCTTATATGAAGTACAAAAGCCAGTAGGTATGCGGCAACTAAATTTTAATTGATACTTAGAAAATAGTAATGAGATCCCCAAAAAAAACATAAATTTGAAATAGAGGCAAAGTCCCCCCCCCCCAAAAAAATATTGGCAATACAAGAAGATGATACAAGAAAGATATGTCCAAGTTCATTACTTAGAAAGACCTATTAATTACTTACTAAGAACAATAAAGACACAACTGACCTTTAAAAATAACAATAAAAATACTTTTATCCAGTTACTAAAATATAAATTTCTTCAACCAGGTATATTCTTAAACTTGGCAATGTTTACTTTTCTCTCTAAAGATAATTTCGGCACAAATAAAACATTGCCAAGTTTAATAATATACCTGGTTGAGGAAATTTATATTTTAGTACCTAGATAAAAGTATTTTTATCGTTATTTTTAAAGGTCAGTTGAAGTGTCTTTACTGTACTTAGTAAGTAACTAATAGGTCTTCTAAGTAATGAACTTGGACATTTCTTTCTTGTATCATCTCTTGTATTGGCAAATATTTTTGGGGGGAACTTGGCCTCTATTTCACATTTATGTTTTTTGGGGGATGCGTTTAATACTAATGATATTTATTAATGACCTAGGTGTCTAAGCGTCCTAAAAAAAAAAAGAATAAATAAAAAAAAGTCTTTACTTATTAACTACCAATCATCATTTTTATTATTATATTACGGCAATCACTAATATTTCAATATCTTTCACCTTTTTTTCATTTTATTATATAATGACGATTCAGGAGATGTACTTGCGAAAAGCATTAGACAAGCTGAACTCGCTCTATTTCCCTTTTTTCTCAATGGAGTGGATGATTCCCTTCTTGGTTCGTTCTTTGGTTTCATCCAACGCTGTTCTAGACCTGTCACTTATTCCTGAACTAGTTGCAGAAAGTATCCTTTTATTTGCCTCATCAAGAATAATTTCATTGCCTAATCAGGATGAATAATATTGCTCAAGCCTCATCTATCAACCTTTCTTCATTTACCTAAATAATTTTTTTATGAAATCTGATAACTAATTTTATTTATCTAAATCATTCTCTAAAATTCCATCCATACTCTAGTACAATCCTTCGGTAAAGGGCATCATATGATTTGGACTTATGAATTATTTCTGCCATTTCTCGGAGGCATGTTACACCTTAACAGAGAAATATATATCAGCCAAAATCACACTAGATCTACCACACATTAAAGCAGACGCAGATGAACCTAATATTTTTGGACAAGTCCCCACCTACCTAGGTAGTTGGCCTACTACCTTAACTCTTTCAGGACTGTTAGCTTCGAAAAGAATTTCAATCAGGGCCTATGTCTTCCTGTTGTATTGTTATTTCGGCAAACATATAAAACAAATAAATAAGTGAAAAACTTTTAAAATGATGTACGAGCTACCATTTGTAATGTGTTGTAAATGTTAGCATATTTTGTATACGGTGCTAGTCCACGTATTTCAAGGAAACATAATATATTTTTAAAACAACAGCGTTTCCACATATTATGTGGATTAGAGTAGAGCTGGAAAACTCTACATCTTAAATGCTGATATTAGAAACAGGAAAAAACGCGCGTGAATGTGAATGAAAAAATAAAAAAAAAAAAAAAACGTTACCAAGAACGTCTTTTTACATTCGGCAGGACAGGATTAACGGTTATATCTGCCTTTATTTATGTTTTTTTTTTCTTTTATCACCTTAAAAAAATGTTTATTTCTTATACCTTTATTACTGATTCTTCTGGATTTTAATATAGACTGTATTACATTGTTTTTGTTTACGTTACAATTGTATAGTCACTGTAGTTTCGTTGAGTTGTAAGTAATACAGTGGACTTCATTAAACATGGCGAGGCGAACCAGTATATAACGTAGTTATTCACGGCGATACCGATACCAAACCTGCAATACTCCACGATGCCGATGCCAAACCCCTCTGTACTCGGCGATGCCGATGCCAAATATTATTTTACTCGGCGATGCCGATGCGGCACGATGCCGATGCCGGTGTTCGGAATGAGTATGAGTACACATAAAGTAATCGAGGTACTCGTCCCATGAGTATACCTACTCGTGATTACGCGATGCCATACTTACTCGTGCAGGTCTCTATTACTAACACATACATAAATATCATAAAACCTCGCTAAGACGAGAGAAAAGGTTGAGTGAGAGAGAAACCGCTAGATAAGAGTAATCACATATCATTTGGGGAGGTTGGAGCATATTTTGGAACTGACTTACCTCTCATCGCCATCGCGGCCAAGACCTCAGGAACGGGCGTGGACTCTCCCCCATCGGAGGTAAGCCAGCTCTTTATACCCTTTTTGCCCCACTCCTGCTTTAGCAGGTGGCTGGACGAGAAACTCTTGTCAGGTCTTAAATCTTCCGGGAATCTTACGAATCAGCCACGTGCAGTTCCAACAACCCAGACGCAACGTTTGCGGATTCGTAGTTCTCACATCTCTAGAAATGGACAGCCAACCTTTTCTCTCTCATCCTTATTCACTTAATAATGACAAAGGGAAAACGGGGCCTTACATCACCCCCCGATTTTTCAAAGTCATGTTTCCCTTGGAACATTACTTTACCTTCAACACTACCCGTACTTAACTTATTATTAATCTCTAACTACACTAAAGCTCTATTTTTACAATCACTACACTATTTAGGAGCGGTCTATACCCGCTCTGTTATCACTGTCACGACACTTTCCGCCGGTCGATGGATTCCGATTCCTGCTGAACACTCCCGCTGCATTGAAGAAGGAGGCGAGTTGTCTTAGGCATGGTGTACCACCATAGCTCCTTGCGGTCGAAGATCCAAGATTCACCAAAGTCCACTGGCACCATTCTTCCGACGTATTCTTCTGCTGGCGAAATGATGAGGCTATACTGGAAGGTGTTTCTCTGTAAAAGAACGTGAACTCGGCAGGACAGATCCACGGTATCTTAGGTCCACATCAAACTGTATCCTGATACCGAAGGGTTACGTAGGCTTCCCTCCGAGAGGAGTGTCAGTCCAATTGGCAGAGCCTTTCTCGCCTTCCCCAAAATCAGAGTCAACTCTCTTGGACCTAGCATCTCTCTACTCAACTTTTCATTCATCGAAGTGCCTCTGTTGTGTAATTTTTGGATTATTTATAGGAATTCCGTTACCCTGTTTTCTGGGATTTGATAGGACGAGGAAAGGTACAGGGAACTGTCGACAAGGGTTTGTGATGTGTGAGAGATAAGTTTGGATTCTTGCTTCATTTTCGAAAATATTCTTGAAAGTTAACAAACCACCCTGCCAAGGCGCGTAACCCACGACGTTTTAATATAGCTCACATTTTCCTGCCAATAGTCAGAACTCTAGGTTCACCCGCGATGACAGCCCGGTAAGTAGATGTTTAGGAGTCGTTTACTGGCGATTTAGCTCTTTTCCTAAGCGCGTATGGGGACCTATGAGGCAGGGTTAAGGGTCTTCCCTTTGGTGTCCAAGTAGCATCAGGTTTCCCCTTTTGCTGAGCTTGGCTCTCGCTATCTGAACCACTGGAACTTTCCCCGGAAGTCCCACCTGTCTCAATCCGTCCTTCGTTTCCCTCCCCTTGACTATCCTGGGTTATTTCCCTGTTTTCTTCCTCAGGAGAGGATCTAACGCCCAGAGGGCAGGCAGGGTCATTACATTCTGGCGATCTTCCCGCAGCAACCGGACAGTGTCTGTGAATCTCACTCTGCGTTTCAATTTCATCTTGGTCCTCACAAGAGTCGTCTTCTGAGCCATAACAACACCCTGGGTTAATTTCCCATTCCGGCTCCATGACCTCATCTTCCGACCCTTCCACTTCCCGGGTTGCCCCACCTGCCTTCGTCATAACCTTAGGGTGCGAATCCCCTCCTCCCCCCGGGGCCCGTTTTAGCCTATTTATATGAACGACATTCAGAGATCCAGTGGCCAGTCGGATCTCATAGTTCACTCGCGAAAGAACCCTTTCTACTTTGTGTGGGCCTGTCCAGGGACAGTGGAATTTTGGGCAGTGACCTACCTTCACTGCCGGCACATGGAGATATACGAGGTCCCCCACTCGGAAGAGTCTGTCTCTGCGATTTCGGTTGCAGTACCTAGTTCTCTCCGCCCATGCTTTTTCTGCTCGCTCTCTGGCCTGCTGGTAGGCTTGGCCAAGTTTTTCTTGTAGCCGCGTTATTGGGTTCCGCCGACAATCACCTTCTACATCGACGACCGGTTTTGCTTGCCCACTGGGAGGTTCTAACTCCCGGCCAAACAGTAAGTAGTTCGGAGAATATCCCGTCGAAGAATGGGGAATTCCCCGATAGGCCATTACTGCATAGGGTACCCATTTATCCCAATCTCGGGCGTCCTTCCGCACGAAGTGGGCCAACGAATCAGTCAACGTCCTGTGAAGCCTCTCCACCATACCATTACCTTCAGGGTGGTAGGCTGTGGTTTGCAGTTTCTTGATCCCCAGGATCCTACAGACCTCCTTAAACAGCTGCGCCACAAAATTTCGACTTTGATCTGTCAATACTCTCTGCGGCACCCCATGCCGTGCTACAATGTGCTCTACAAAGGCCTTGGCAGTCTCTTCGGCGGTTTGCTCCCGGATAGGGATGGCTTCGGCATATCTGGTGAAGTTGTCTATCATGGTGAGTAGGAACTTGTTTCCCTTCTTGGTTTTCGGGAGGGGCCCAACTATGTCCAACGAAATTTGTTCGAAGGGAGTCGTCGCCATGAAGGGTTTATCGAGCGGTACCTTCAGTCCTGCAGGGGTCTTGCGTTTTGCACACTCCTGACATCTCTCCACAAAGGACCTCACCTCTCCCTTCATACCCGGCCAGTAGTAGGAGGAGCTAACCACCGACGCAGTTCGTTCTACTCCTGGATGTCCTGCCCAGGGTGGAGAGTGGCAGGCCTCAATTATCCTCGTTCGTAGTTTAGGCGGTACTATAGCCTTCCAGCTCTCGGAGTCCTGGCAATTGTTGGTTCGGTAGAGAACCCCTTCAGCATCCTTATAAATCTGCTTACTTTTGCCTACTAGTCCTTGGCACCACGGGTCAGATTCTTGTGCCTCTTTTAGCTCGGACCTAGTCACTCCTCCTTTCCCGGCGTCCACCCACGCAACTCGCCGACTAAGCGCATCCGCATTCTGATGCTTCTTTCCTGGCTTATGTTCGACTTCATAGTCGAATTCGGAGAGCCTCAACGACCACCGGGTTAGACGGGCAGAAGAGTCCTTTATGTTGAGCATCCATTTGAGCGCGGCATGGTCAGTTATCAATTTAAAGCGTCTCCCCAAAAGGTAGCAGCGGAATAACTTAGTTGCCCAAACGACCGCTAGTAACTCCCTCTCTGTAGCGGAGTACTTGGTCTCGGCCATGTTGAGCTGTCTGCTGGCGTAGCAGATAGGGCGCTCCCTTCCGTTCCTGACCTGAGACAGCACCGCTCCCAGAGCCACCCCTGAGGCATCCGTACTGAGAAGGAATGGGTCTCGGAAATCCGGGTAGGTCAATACACCTTCTGAGGAAAGAGCGTCCTTTAGCAGTTCAAAAGCTTTTTGCTCCGGTTGGCCTCAGGCGAACTGGACGCGGGGACTGGTCATTGTAGTAAGGGGTCTGGCTTTGGCCGCAAAATCAGGGACAAACCGCCTATAGTAGTTTGCCAGCCCTAAGAAGCTCCGTAACTCCCCTGCGTTCTTTGGGCGCGGAAAGGACTTTACAGCCTCAACCTTCATGGGGTCCGGCTTCACTCCTTCGTTTGTTACGATGTGGCCTAAGTATTTTACCTCGCTTACCGCGAAGTTACACTTTCCCCAGTTGGCTTTCAAATTCGCTGACCTGAGAATTCCTAGGAGCTGCTGAAGCAATTTGATATGACCATCCAGGCCTTCGCTGTAGACTACCGTGTCATCTAGGTATACTAGGCATCCTCGCCCTTTTAGCCTTCCCAAAAGTCGGTCCATTGTGCGTTGAAAGGTCGCCGGGGCTCCAGAGAGGCCAAACGCCATTTTCTTATACTCAAAATGACCTTCCGTCGTAGTGAAGGCTGTCTTTTCTTGATGTTCTCTGGCTATGGGTATCTGCCAGTAACCGCTCGACAAGTCTAGGGTGCTAAAGTAACGGCTGGAGCCTAGTTGTTCTAATGTCTCCTGTATAAGTGGCAGAGG
Source organism: Gonocerus acuteangulatus (assembly GCA_946811695.1). Lineage (NCBI taxonomy): Eukaryota > Metazoa > Arthropoda > Insecta > Hemiptera > Coreidae > Gonocerus > Gonocerus acuteangulatus. Next base: position 146,006,817 of record OX328123.1, on the reverse strand, counting down.
ATAGGCGTCCGCTCTCGTCACCGCATTGAGTCCTCTAAAGTCCGTACAAAAGCGGTACTTAATCTCTCCATCTGGCAACTTCTTACGGACCAGTACTACGGGTGCAGACCATGGGCTGTCCGAGGGGGCAATGACTCCTTTTTCGAGCATATCTTCTATCTTCTCTTTGACTATTTGCCGTTCGTGAAATGGCACTCTGTAGGGCCGCTTGGCTACCGGTGCGGCCTCCCCGGTCTCGATTCGATGTTGCACCGGCAGGCTACAACCCTCGGTACTTGGTTCCTCGAAGACATCCCGATATTCCCAGATCACATCGCCGATGGGTACTCTCTCCTCCTGAGACAGGTGCTGGAGCTTCTGGCTAATATCCTCTTGGGTGAGTCGACTGTTCGCGTTTAACTTATCAGAAACCTCCGTGTGAATGTCTTCGGTCGACACCTGGTGCGCCACTCCAACAGACTGGTGCTTCTGCACCCTTACCATTTCCTCTGAGGTGTTGATTGCCTTTAGCCATACAGTCCCCTTTTCACACCCCGAGACAACCCTGGCAATCCTTACCTCTGGCTGGTCAAGATAGCTCGGTTCGACTAGCAAGACCTGGCCTTCAGCCCCTCGCGCCACCCTGCCCTTAAATAGCTTCTCCGACAGGGGAGGAAGGGTCAGTGTACGCCTTGTCCTAACAGGATACGTCGACTCGGGCCCGTTCTGCTTTTCCTGGCGACGGACGCCCGTCGGCATTTCTTCTCGTCGATGCCTCGGCCTAACGCGACACTTACTTGGACTGTACCTCTCGGCAAGCGCCTGCGACTCTCGGATAACCTCCTGGATCCATCGCTCATCCTTCTCTCTTTTCTCAATGCACCTCCGTTCCTCTTCTCTCACAGACACTGGGTCAACTATCACCTTCCGGAGTACCTCCTCCCTGCCTGCTGCCACTTCCCCTGTGTTTAGATTGACCGTCACCCGAAGCCTTTTCAGAAGATCCATACCTAAGAGGCCATCGCACCCGATGTCCACATCGGCCACAGTAAGGACGTGCTGAACTCCAACCGTTCCGAGACAGACCTCTACCTCCTGTACCCCCTTTACCTTCAGCGGGTTGCCTGTTATTCCTCGCACTACATCTCGGGCTGGGATGATTGCCGTTCCTCGAATGGGCTGTCGTATCAGCGAGATATCCGCCCCAGTATCCACGAGCATTCGATGTGGTATCCGGTTAATCTCAACCCTTGCATACAATCCAGCATCCCTTTTTCCTTGTAAGCCCATAAGCCTATTGCCCCTTCTCTCTCTTTTTTTGGGAGAAATATCACTAACCCTCTCTGGTTGTCGACATCCCCTGGCCCAATGATTCGTATCCCCGCAGCGATAACAGCCACTTGGATTACCCCTCTCAATGACCCTTACTTCGCTTTGTCCAACTTCCTCGGGACTGGGAATTTCGTTATCCTGGGGATTCTTCTCTACAGTAAATATTCCCTTTTCGTGTCGCCCTAACTCCGTTTCAATGGCTCTAGCCTTCTCAATCGCGGTTTGTAATTCCTTTGGGAACGCGAGTCTCGTCAGCCTCCCAATCTCTCCTCCGAGCCCATTTAAATATGATGTAAGGACGACTTTATCCAGTTGTTTGCGAGCCCCTATAACTTCTTCCTCCGATCCCTCACCTGAGAGTGATCGTTCACCCTTCTCCCGACAACGATCTCCGAAAGTTCTGACATCCTCCCCACGCTCTTGTTTCATTGAACTAAGCTGAAGGAGAAACTGCTCAGGTTGCATAGTCGCCTTAAAGCGGTCTAAAAGAGCATCTCGAATCGTGGAATATTTTACATTTGGCCCCTTGAGATCCGATCTGCTGGCTAAAAATTTAGCAGCCATTCCTTTTAGTCTCATCCTTAACACAAGGGATTTATCACGATCTTCCCAGTTTCCACTAGATGCCACTAACTCCAATCCATTGAGATATTCTTGGATTGGGACCCCAGAATCGTCACCGGACCAAGGACCGACCATTCCCTGAAGAGAAAGATCCCTCTTTCCTTGCTTACTCTCATGCCTTGTCCTCTCGAATTCTTCCCTGAACTGCTCATTTGCAGCCAACGCCTGATCCAGTATCGTTTTTATATCGGCAAACTGCTGTTCCGTTACCACCATCGTATAGCTCTATTTTCAACGTTTCCAATGAACCCCAACACGTTACGGTTATGAATAGGGATTACTTTACTCTCTAATAGGGCCTACCACCGAATGTCCAAATTTGGCGGTCATTAAACCAGGAAACGTGATGAAATTGGATGAACAACTACACAGCGCCGAGATATCAGTTCGAGGAATTATCCTATCAGCGTCAGCACTACAGCCGCCGGCCTATCTCGAGAGCAGGGTTCTTATCTAATGCCCGCTTGCAGCTGGCCATTTAAATAATACCCGGACACCTGACACCAATTGTAAGGGGCCGATTAGCAAGGACGGGATTTAAAGGAATAGATAATGGGGAAATAATTTAGAGAAGCGGAAATTCCTTTCAAAACTATAATTTACACTGAGGTTACTAACACATACATAAATATCATAAAACCTCGCTAAGACGAGAGAAAAGGTTGAGTGAGAGAGAAACCGCTAGATAAGAGTAATCACATATCATTTGGGGAGGTTGGAGCATATTTTGGAACTGTCTTACCTCTCATCGCCATCGCGGCCAAGACCTCAGGAACGGGCGTGGACTCTCCCCCATCGGAGGTAAGCCAGCTCTTTATACCCTTTTTGCCCCACTCCTGCTTTAGCAGGTGGCTGGACGAGAAACTCTTGTCAGGTCTTAAATCTTCCGGGAATCTTACGAATCAGCCACGTGCAGTTCCAACAACCCAGACGCAACGTTTGCGGATTCGTAGTTCTCACATCTCTAGAAATGGACAGCCAACCTTTTCTCTCTCATCCTTATTCACTTAATAATGACAAAGGGAAAACGGGGCCTTACATAAATATATATGTATATGTATGTATACATAAAATTACAGGTATCAACTAGGGAGGATTAATGAAGATTTGAAGGAATTTACCAAAACGTGTTTTATGATTGCAATCTCAAAGAATACTTTCCTTCGTAATGTTCTCCTACGTTTCTTAAGAGCTAAAAGCCTTTTTATATATGTTCTCAACGGGGTCATTTTCGGTTGTTGTTAGATAGATTTGAAAATTAATCCAAATGCATAGTGTAACGTCTAAAAGGTTGTATCAGGTGTAAAAAAAAAAATATTTTTAAGTAATAAAATAATGATATTAGTTAGCAATAAATTCAGGATAAAATAAATATAGATAAAATAAATATAAATATAGGATAAAATAAATATATTTTATTTTGACGATTTTTTTTTTGTGTGTTTTTTGTGAAAAGCGAATGCTGTACCGAACATCCAATGAGAATAGTCATTAAGGCATCGAGCCAGTCAGCTGGTGGATTTATAATAGCTGCCTATAGCCTTAGCAGATAGATGAAAGCAGTCGTTATCCCCATTTATCACTCCACCTAAATAATCCCACTACACTTGATTTTTACACTACGGGAAGTCAGGAGTGGAAGAGGAAAGGGGTGCGATGAACTGGAACATGCAGTCAGAAGATGGAGAGGGAACGAGGGAGAGGAAAGGGGCGGTAAGGAACGGAAACGAGGGGTCGGGAGCATGAGTGGGAAGGGGTGGTGATGAACGGGAACGGGCAGTGAGGAGCAGGAGTGGGAAGGGACGGTGAGAAACGGGAACGGGCAGTCAGAAGCAGGTGTGGGAAGGGGCGGTGAGAAACGGGAACGGTTAGTCAGGAGCAGGAGTGGAAAGGGGCGGTGAGGAACGGGAACGGGCAGTCAGGAGCAGGAGTGGGAAGGGGTGGGGTGAGGAACGGGAACGGGCAGTCGGGAATAGGGGTGGGAATGGGTGGCGAGGAACGGGAACGGGCAGTGAGGAATAGGGGTGGGAAGGGGCGGTGAGGAACGGGAACGGGCAGTCAGGAGTAGGGGTGGGAGGAGGCGGCGAGGAACGGGAACGGGCAGTCAGGAGTAGGAGTGGGAAGGGGTGGTGAGGAACGGGAACGGGCAGTCAGGAGCAGGAGTGGGAAGGGGCGGTGAGGAACGGGAACGGGCAGTCAGGAGCAGGAGTGGGAAGGGGCGCGCACAGTGGGACGAATGAGCAATCTAGGAGGAAAAAAGTCTGTATTACTTAAATGGGCACGGCAACTAGATTTAAATGAACAATAACAACTTTTGGTGAACTTATAACATGTTTTAAGGGGCTTTCCAATCAATGCGTAGTAAATACACATATTAACCAGTCAGCAGCTACATCTTTGTCTTTGTTAAACAATAGACTTGTAATAAAAACACTCAAGTGACCTGATCCAGGCATGTAAAGGCAATGTATCAAATTTATAATATTTCTTCAGCACGTTTCCTCCCTCCCCCTATGGGGAGAAACACCGCTTATAAAGTTGACTTCATGACACTATCCAGAAATGGTAACTAGAAAGTTTTACGCTTCAGAACCTGAATAATGGTGGTTCAAATTTATCTATGTATATATATATATATATATATATATATATATATATATATATATATATATAGGGTAAATGACCCGATTGTTGACACTGCTCCTTAAGTTGACACTGCAAATTTAAATTTGAAAAATAACATTTAGATTGAAGAGAATTCAATAAGTTTACGTCCAATAGAAAGAGCAGTTGTTGAAGAATAATGTTGAATAACCCGTTCAACAATGCAACTCTGTTAATAACATCTTCCGCCATTTTAGTATGAAAAATCCTCGAGTCAACTCCTCTTCCTCCTTTTCCTTAGTGAATTTGACAAGGGATTAAGAATATTTCTTAAGATTTTTTTTTGTTAATGCATACATTAAATGTTTTTTTTTGTGATATCTAGGAACTCTATGATACTTAAATTTAGGAGTGCAAATGGTTTGACATACATTAAATAAACATACCTTTATATAATGGTAGTGTCAACATTGGGAACACAATATGCAACCATGGCTCCCTTTCTTGACACTAGTGTCAACTATAGGAAAACGGTAGTCAGTGATGCGTAGGGAAAAATTTAGTTGAGATTTTCATTAGAAATCCATCTATCCAGATTTTATTAATTTCTTATGACTGGAACCTTAAGTTGACAGCCTGTTTTCCTAATGTTGGCATTCTGTTCCTAATGTTGACAGGCAACTTTTTATAATAGTTTCCTGCAAATTGAAATGGTCACACAAGTTCTTACTCTATTTATGGTACAATGTTTATAACTGGCGTTGCCTCCAAATGCTACTCACATCATCCAACCAATGGATGTATCAGTTTCCGAACACTTACAGAAGGTTGGAAGCTGAAAGTTCATGAATGGAGCGTTAACCATATGGAAATTCCTGCATTAAAAAAAACCAAATCCCTGAAAGAAGTTATAGAAGAAAGGTTCACAACCTCGGTAGTTAGCAAACATTTCCACACAAACTTCTTGTCTGAAAAAGAAAGTGAGAAACTCCATGCCTGAGGAAGATGATGACTCCACCAATCACACTGAAGAAGGAAGGACGTCACTAACATGAGCTGTGTAGAATCAACATGTGTAAGTAAACCATCATCAATGGCAGCACGTCAGGTAGATAAAACTACAAATAACGAATATGAGAAGAATGCAGATCGAATTTTACTCAAATAGTTAAAGAAGAAGAGGGATTGTTCAAAAGTGACCCAGAGATGAAAGATGAAAATGGCTGTAATAAGCAAGTTATAAACAAAGTTATAAGAGTAGGTGATTATTGTATAGTTCTAGTTGAAGGAAAAACAGCACGGGAAATATGTTTGACAAGTGGTAAGGTGGATTTCCGCCAATGCGGTTGACCCTTGTTGACTAAACAGACTAAAAACTCTTTCCTTCGCTGATGGCAGGATTTCCAATATCTACTAGCAAATTACTAGTAAACTTAACAATCCTCTAGTACTTGGATATAATACATTAATTTCAAGAACCACTGACTCTACATGGAAAAATTTGGAGGACTACCTGTTTGTCATCCGAGTTCTGATTTTTTGTTAAAAATAATTTTTATACCTAATTGTTTGATTTTCAAAATGCATCTCTTTAAAATTCATTAAATTTTCCATTTTTTCTGCTATTTTCCGTACAATTTGTTTCTTTTGTTTTTTTAATGGATTTTAAGTTGTATTATTTTCATTTTCCCTCACTGTCATCCTTAGGGACAGAAAAGTCAAACTTAGGCACCGACCTACTGCTGACGTGTCAACATTAGGACCAGAGTAAGGCAGCATTTATTTTTCTTGAAATACTTAATGTATCTAAAATTGGTTTATGTGCATTTAATAAACAATGAGCTGACGAAAAATTTGATCTATTTAAAATCATTAAATTATCTACAAAAAGTAAGGGAAAAATTATTTCAAATAAAATAACACTTCCTTAAATTGTCAACTATTGGGTCACTTACCCTATATATATATATATATATATATATATATATATATATATATATATATATATATATGCGTGTACATATATATATATATATATATTGAGATATTTTCTCAATAAGATATTTAAAGTTTTGTAACTTTTGGAGTTAAGGAAGTATTGGAGTAAATACTCCATCTATATATATCTGTATCTATATCTATATATATATATATATATATATATATATATATATATATATATATATATATATATATGTCTGTTAACACGATAGCGGCCAGAGTTTTTGTTTTTTCGCCACGAAACTTGGTATATAGCATTCAATTAGCAAATGATTGAACGAGTTCGTTAACCACAAAAATCGGTCCACCGGAAGGGGGGGTTTACCCCGAGCCCAAAACACTAATTTGACCATTTCAGCCGTAATATTTGTTATATTTCAACGAAACTTGGTATTCGTTGTAGTAATATAGAGAGAAAAGTGAGATATAAAAATGAACTAAATCAGTTCATAAGGAGGGGGGGTTTACTCCGGACCGACAATACCAATTCGCCACTACCAGCCATGATTTTTGGTATATTTCGACGAAACTCGGTATTCATAGTGGTAATCTACAGGTAAATATGTGTTGTAAAAATAAACTAAATCGGTTCATTAGGAGGGGGGGGGGGTTTACTCCAGACCCACAATACCAATTCGCCACTACCAACCGTGATTTTCGGTATATTTCGACGAAACTCTTTATTCGTAGTGGTAATCTACAGGTAAATATGTGTTGTAAAAATAAACTAAATCGGTTCTTTAGGAGGGGGGGTTTACTCCGGACCCAAATTACTAATATACTCATACTGGTCGTAATTTCTGCTTTATTGTAACGAAACGCGGTATACGTCGTGGGTAACTCATGAGAAAGAAGTGTTGTAAAAATGAGATGAATCGGGGGGTTTACTTTGTAATATATTTCAATAGAAAAGGCAGCCAGACATAGGTTCACAAAGGCGCCGCAAGGAGCGCTAGAGGGACTGTATCCGGTAATATGAGGTTTTTTGTATTTGTTACGTAGTGCAGTAGGTACTATGTGTAAACATAACTCTGGAAGCAAATTAATAATTTATCAGTTACTCATTACAAAATTAAAAGAGAACTATTCATGTTTTTATTTTATTTATGTAGGATATTTTAAGCAAATTGTTCTGGAAAGCAGTCTACACTACCCAAATTCTGAGGAAAGTGCTTAGTTATGCAGCTCCTGCGTGACGGACTTTTTTTTAATTTAATTATTTACAAACATCATTGTTATTCATATAGAATTAAAGCTCTTTTATTCCTATTATCAGTCACTTGCGTACTGTGTTGTGAGAACGATCCTCTGAGAAAAAAATAAAACTTAAATTATGACTTCAACGGAAATCCGTACTATTTTTCGTTATGAATTTAAGCTCGGTCATAGGGCTGCTGAGGCGTGTATGAACATTAACATGGCGTTCGGGGAGGGAACGGTGAATGAACGAATTGTTTACCGGTGGTTTTACAGGTTTCGAAGTGGAAATTTTTACCTTGACAACGAGGAGCGAGGAAGGCCAGAATCCAAGCTTGACAATGACCACCTGAAAGAAAGGGTTGAAGCTTGTCCCTCAAAAAGCACTAGGGAATATGCCAAAGAACTCGGAGTAGGAGCCAAGACAGTTTCAAGACATTTAAAGGAAATCGGCGTTTAAAACTGACATTTCATACGGTACAGCCTAATAATTAATAGTTAATGTATCCAATGAGTGATTTTATATACGTTATTTGTTCAATGAAAGGGGGAAAAAGACAAATAAAAAGGTTTTCCGTCAATAAAAGGAAATGTAGCAACAAAAAAAAAGTTGAATTAAAAACAAGATTATCCGAGCATGTCCCCTTAGGCAGAGCTTTGTCGATGACTTCTATAGGTTTCAGATTGAGCGGCTGGCATTGTTTGTCGGTTGTCTTTTCATTACTACACATTCATGCAAGTCACGGTAACCATTAAATAGAAATCAAATACCTCCATTATATACTTTTTGGCATTATCTGGCAGTCAACATTTACTCTTTTTGGGGAATTTATTTGCTTTCCATTATTAAAAAAAATATTTTTAAAATCACCTAGTTTTTTAGATTGTTGCAAATTATTTTTACATATTGTACATTGATGTCGGCAGTATACTGTTTTGCTAACTTTAAAAAGGTAGATTATTAAAAGAATGTATTACTAGCATTATAGACTTCAAGCATGACGGAGTTCAACTTTACGACATCATCGAAAGACTTATAAAGAAAGCAGCATGGATGTCCTCCAAACAGATTTCATCCATAAAAGTGGACAAGCTAACTGAGGAAACAAAACAACTTATACAAAAAAGGGAGCAGGCTAAGAAAAAAGGGAAAAAATAAAAAAATAGAAAAAGTTGAATATATAGTTCTAGAGATCTTAATTTATTATTTTTACCTCTCATGTTTTCATTTTCATATTTAAATTTAAGCAGAAGACTTTTATTTTTTATTATTTATGTACACATAATTATTCGGAGTTCTATTTATTCATGCAAGAAAGTTTATTTACTTTATCCTGCTTGCTCATGAACAATAAATTAATTTAATTTTACAACGTAGTATTTATTGAGTGCTTGTTACCTCCCTACTAGTAATTGTTATTCAGAAACGGGTTTCCGATAACCGTCGCGATATTAATACTCTGGTAACACTACTAATTGCACATCTCAATATGTAATTTACTGAAATTCCAGTTATTCAACTTTCAATTTATTTTAAAACTGTAATCAAGCTTGACCACAACCATTTTCCTTTAATTTCCCATTTACTAGCTAATTACTGGGAATGTTAATTGAATACTATTCTATAATATAATGCGAATGTTCTCAATGTAACGGCATAAATTAATAAGCGCACAGTCAATTCTATAATGGTTTCATTACATCAATAATTCTGATCTCAGATGCTTCCAGCAAACCTGGCAAAAGAGCAAACTATTGTTTGACTTCTTTAGTAAATCGCCTTCCAGAACCTTTACTCTTCAGCTGGATACACACAAAACATGATTAACAGCTTGAAAATTTATGCTTGAATATTGGCCTATATCTAGGCGCACGGTAGTGCACCAGGCCAACGCACACTGTGAGTATATTATACGAAGTTTAATAGTAGGGCCGATTATTACCCTCTCATAACTTTGAACCAGTAGAAGATAAACCTATGACATTATACTCATGAATAAAATTGGAAAGTTTCATAATTCTACATTGAATAGTTTCTGAGATAAAGGCGATGGAAAATCGGAATTTATAGGACTCACTCACTCATCAAAATTATTAGGCACTTTCCCAGAAGCTAGAGACTTGAAAGCAGGATGATAGACATTAGGGCCTTATTAAAGGCAAAAATCGAAAATCCTTAAAAGTTGTGTTTGACTCCGTTTCTAGGGGGGGGGGGGGCGTTTTGTACTTGTTGTACCTTCGGAAACCCATCATTCCTTCCGAAACCCATCATGTGGGGTATCAAATGACTTCTCCCAGTAAGGAGAACATATATAGGACGATTTAAGAAATATTTAGACTCATCTTAAAACTTGTATGTAAATGTCTATTATTTTCCTTATGACGCCTATGTAAGGCGACGGCGACCTTAGTTAAACTTGAAATTAATAAGTCTCTGAGAAGGAGACAAGGGCATTTCCAAATAATGATCAGACTAGAAGACATTTTAAAAAATAAAACACCGAAACGATAAAAAGTAGAAAGAATAATAAAACATAGTTCATGTCCCCGGGTCATCTTCCCCAAGCCAAACATCGACGGCGCAAACTGCATATTCACTCACAAAAAATATTGCTATCCACAAAAAACTGACGTTGAAAAAAAGATAAAAAGTTCCAGGGCCCTCCCAAAAACAGGTTCCCTATGAAAGTTATGATATCATAGTATTGGGCCAAGTTTTAGGCTCTTAATACCTTGTCAAGAACCTAATAATACCCTCTAACTTATTTTTGCAATTCCAGCTTGGCTAGTTATCGCTAACTTTAATTGGCCGAGGCCGCTTTAACTTACGAGTTCATACAAACCCCATCGGTTCTAGTCAACAAAGAGTTTTTAATAATTCTGAATAACTACCCTAAGAGCCTAAATCATTAAATGCCAGATCTTTTATAATAAAGCCGATCGTTATTGTGGCCGTCATTTACCGAAAACTGGCCAAGTTGGAATTACACAAATAAGTGAGCGGGTATTATTAGGTTCTTGACAAGGTATTAATAGCCTAAACCTGCCGCAATACTATGATATCATAACTTTCATAGGCAACCTGTTTTTGGGAGGGGCCTGGAAATTGGCCTCTTTTTTTCAACTTTTTTGGGGGATAGTTTTCTCAAGAAACATTAACAAATAAATAGTACAATTATATTTAAACAACATAAGTATCAATGCAAATGGAACCATAAACTTTCTGGAACTCACACTTGACTGACATCTAAAACATGGGTTTTCCATCTGAATGAACGCTTTAACGAATAAGAAAAGCTTAAATTTGCAGAGGATTCTAAGTAATACAGGGAGCTGGCAGATTTTTAATGCTTACATTTTACCGATCCTATACCAGATCTCTGCTGGATTTAGCTGTACTGCATATTCATCTGCCAGCCTAAGCATTCTAAAGCTTCTCACAAGGGGAGTATACAGTGGTTGGGTCACCGATCTGGTCCATTTTTTTTCTGGTGATTCTGCATCGAAAAATAGTCGACACGTGTCCGAGCGTTCCGTACAATGCGCCTTAGGTGCCGAGAAATAAAATAAAATAGGTTGATAATGCTTTATTTTAAGTATCGAGTTAACAAATTGGTGCCGGAGCACGTTCCGGGAACGTTTTACTAGGCTATCCCCAGGGCCGGACCACGTTCTTAGAACGATTTCTTCTATATTTCTAAAATTTACTATTTGTCAACCTAGGCTTTCATTCTATCTGTTATTCTGGTAGTATGCCTTGTGCAGCGAAGATGTACGGTTCTAACCGTTTTTTCCGCACTCGCCTACCATTTGTAGTTCTTTAGATATTTACCGTTTACTGTATTAAGTTGTTTTTTTCTAGTTCAAAGATAATATTTAAATAATGTTGTGTTTTTAATCAGTTTACGCTTTTTTGAATTACTACGAGACCCAAAAAACAAAAGTTATCCGCCCCGGCACATCCAAGTAAGTGATTATAATTTTGAAAGGAGTGAATTCTGTTTGCAATTCCGTGCTTTACTTATGTTTTACTTACTAGGATACATTTTTTCCTTCATTATATAAGAGACGTTTACCTGGGAAGAAATATTTGAAACCATTTCGGAAATCCATTATCATAAATCTTGTGATCTTTGCGTATAGGACCTGTTCGTAACCCAGCAATTGTGCCCATAACTCACGAACGCATCTCTAATCTCTATGCATCATTATCGAGATCAGTTGGGTTTTAAAGACAATACGACGTGACACAAACAGAAGGATTGTCGTCAATGATAAAAAAAAAAAAAAAAAAAAAAAAATGGGAAGCGGAAATCAGTAATTTTGTTTTACCCAGATTGCCCAGGCCATTCAAGCCTATGTTTCAGGCAGTATCACATTTCTTCATTTGATAAATAGTGTGTAATTTTTATGTATGTTTTAACAAATTTTGTTATATTTTTATTTATTTAATTAAGTTTTTGTACATATTTGTTCTACTGTAAATAAAACTTTTTACATTTATGGTCATATAAAGAATTTTCATGAGGCATTTTATAGTAGATTATTTTACCTCGCCTTTTTAAAATTGATGACCGTTAATAAATCACTCAGATAAGGTAATATAACTTTAAAATGCCATTATATAACAATAATAATAATACACGTAGTATAAATACAAATAGACCCAACTGAAGATATATATATATATATATATATATATATATATATGCAATTCTACTTTCCAGTATTGCTCTGAATCATGGCTAATGCACTTAAGAATGATTACATTTTATTTTAACAAATCTAGAGCCCTATTTATCAATTAATAATAAGAAAAACATGAACAAAGCATTTCAGTAAAAGCACGCTAATGGCAAAATATGTCATGTAATGCAGGATGGTATATGCAAGACATCCCATGGGCCTGAACACGTTCAGGGAACGTCCCTTCTCCCGGAATATAGATGGACTGTCCAGCCCCAGGCTTAGACCAGTCCGGCTCTAATGTATTAAGAAAATTATATCGACATGATTCGTTCACCAATTCATGTGTTTTATAGGTTAGATTAAGGGAAAAATACAATCGTTAAACAATAATTTATATTTCGTCAAAACATTTTTAAGTTAACTAGTATTATAAATTTGTTTACACCAAAAATAATAGCATATTTAAAATCAGCAACCCAAGAAACCCTAATGCGATAAATCCCAACGAAAACAAAAAATTATAATTTTTCCCAGTCCGGAAGAGACTAAAAATTTGTTAGCGAAAAAGTAGCGTGACGTTTTAAAATTCAATATCTCCCGTTGAGATAATCCAATTTTTACTTTCTTGGACACCTAGAAAAGAAAAAGAGGATAAGGTCATTGGCACCATTATTTTGTTTAGTCATTTTCATTATAATTCTGTAATAAGTATTAATCTGTGTACATTCTGATTAAATTGTTATTATTAATTGTTTTATTTGCCCACATTTAGTTCAGACGACAAAACAGAAGACGACCCTAATGCGCTCAGCGCTTATAAACCCCCAGCTGACAAGTTTTCCACCAGCATATGAGCAGCTGACTATGTTTTTCGTTTATCTCACTAAAATTACTAGTAGGTAACTTCGAAAATTTCAGAGATCTAAAAATTATTTCAGTATTTCGTATTTTTGACAAGTTTAGTCCACCAGCTGACAATCAGTCCACCCGCTGGCCGGCCAGCTGACATGTGCCAATGATTATTGCATAATGAAACTTGCTTCTCCAAAAAGTTTCACGAATCTTAAAATGGTTTCACGTCATCATATGTTTCCTATCTTGGCAACGCCCTAGCAGCTAAACCGCTATCTCGCCAGCTGACAAGTTGCCCTTAACTAGTTAAAACTGGAACAAGCCCTAGTGAAAAAATGAGAAATCTTAAAAATCGTTGCATGAAATGTACTCGGGCCGACGGACTATTAGAGACTCATTTCTTCTTCGAAAGTCCCTAATCTGTTACTTAGGTTTATACTCGAAAAAGGACTAACTTGGATACCACACATTACTTAGAAGAGACAAGAATTCAACCGACGGTACAGACTTTTAGTAAACTTACTTGACCGACAATCACACCTGACACTTCTTAACAAAAGACACATTTACATAACAACCTCAGAAAAATATGGAATTATAACATGCGACTCTAGGGATCCACAAAGCCCCCCTACTCCTTCAAAATTCAATCAGTACAGACTCTTCATAACGACCTCAAGATTCCATATATCCAACAATTAATGAAAAAATTCTATCAAATATTGTATCCAAAATTAAACGACCATCTTCCCCAACCACGGTACCATACCTTGGTGATGACCCTATCTAGGCGAGCAGGTGTTGGGGCTTGCGTGCTTCTAGGAACCTTGGTGCTATGTCAGCTCAGGTTCAACCATGCTGAACAGGACCTAGGGGAGAAGCCAGACGAAAGTGGTACCATGGGTGGTGTTTTTTTTTTTTTTTTTTTTTTTTTTTTTTTTTTTTTTTTTTTTTTTTTTCAGACAACACCCAATCCTAAGGTTGCGGCAGCCTACGCTGAGAGGATGGATGGCACAGGGTGAATAAACATGACGTGCATCGAGTAGGTAACCCCTTGGGGCACCGGGCGACCCCCCATTGTAAGTAGCCTTCCTGTGGCATGCGGGGCTCTGTTGCAGGCGACGGTTTTTATCCCTTGCTTCTCGTGGAAATTAAAATGCCAAAAAAAACATAAAAATAAACCTAATTTACCTGATCCTGTGGGGGCTTCGGCACCGACAGAGCAAATTGATGAAACAAATGACACTAATGAAACTACCGAGGTGACTAACGTACTCGACAACCCACTAACACCTGCCACAGATACAGAATCCCTTTCGGATTTAGTTAGAGAGGTAGGGGACTTGGTCATGGGTTCTCCCGGGCCGTCAACATCTGTTGAAGAAGAAAAAGACTCTGCACCAGGGAAGAAACTCTCAGGTGCACAGAGAAGAAGACTGAAGAAGGCTCTGGCTCTTGCTGATAATAAGGCGGAACCTGGGACCTCTGGAGGAAAGCGCAGGAACGAAGAAGGCTCTAACACTCCCTCACCTGTGGTAAAGAAAAGGCAGAAGATGATGATAAGACCGGTGAGCTATGCCGGAATTGCATCAGACTTCAAGCTGGCACTTATCCCGACGGAGTACCCCGAGAGTGGTTTCACCATGGATCACTACAGGGCACTGAACGATGTAGTAATCAAACGGATGGATGATTACTACAGAGATAATGAGACTAGCATCGAGATTGAGATCGATGGAATCTACATGGACGGGGGAGCCATTGTAGTGAACAGTCTTGATGGTGAATCAAAGGAATGGCTCAAAAAATACACGCCTGGGGTGGACCTAGGTGAGCACAAGATCAGAACGGCAGAATTGTGCGAACTGACACCGATGGTACGAGCTGGCATGTTTGTGCCTGGAGGAAAGGTTGACAGCCAAGACCTATTGAGGAGGATCGGCTGCCAGAACAAGTGCAATACCAAGAGCTGGATTGTTCTGGATCAGCAGAAGAGGGATACCGGACACTTCGTCACGGTGAAGTTGCCAGAGCACGACCTGGGCGCAATTCAGGAGAGGAGGAACGGACGTCTTGGATACGGTGTATTCAAGATCATGCTGAAGCCCCTGCTGAAGAAAAAGAAGGAGATAGACACGGCCATGGAGGAAGACACCCCAGCCGCTCACGACAGGGAGAAGGAAGCAGAGGAGACTAAGGCGCCGGTGGTGGAGCCGAAGTCTTCAGTTGAAGTGTGTCCGGACGCTAGGGCGGAAAGCTGTGGACAACGCGAGGTTTCTAGGCTGGAGGTTGTGGGTCCTTGTGGCCCCTCCCCCGCAGAGCCTGGAAGCGGGCCTCTCCGAACCTCCAGTGGGAAGCCCACTGTGTCGGAGACCTTACGCTGATGACGATAAAGCTACTGCAGGTCAATCTGCACCACTGCAAAGCGGCTACTGGTTTGCTTGAGCAGTATGCACGAGGTAAGGGTTTAGATCTTATCCTTATACAAGAACCATATGTTTTTAAAGGACAGCTACGGGGTTTGGGATGGAAAGGCTACAGTAATATTTCAGGGCACGAGCCGAATCCCAGGGCCTGTATTGTGTTCAAAAATGGACTTAATGTTTTTCCTTTATGGCAATTCTGTTACAGAGACCTGTGTGTAGCAAGCTTTACTGCTCGTCTGGGAGGTGTGCTGAGAGAAGTGGTGGTGGCCTCGGCCTACCTCCCATACGAGCAGTGCAATCCACCTGGAGAGAGAATGCGAAACGCCGTGGAACACTGTAGGAGGAGAGGACTGCAGTGTCTGGTAGGATGCGACGCAAATGCACACCACACAATCTGGGGAAGTACTAATTGTAATCCTAGAGGTGAGTTACTATTAGAATATATTATGAATAATGACTTGCACGTTGTCAATAAAGGTAATGAGCCAACCTTCATAATTAAGAATAGGAGGGAAGTCATTGATATTACCCTTGCTACTAGGTGGTTAACAACGGTGATCAGGAACTGGAGGGTAGAGGAGGAAGTTTCGGGTTCGGATCACAGGTATATCACATATAGGTTAGACGGGGAAGGGCCTGTAGCTCTTACCCTAAGAAATCCAAGATACACTGACTGGGATCGGTATAGGGAAATTCTAGCCTGTAGGATGGATAGCTGTCCACAGAGGGTTAACACTTGTCTTGAACTAGAGGTTATGAACAATTTTCTCACGGAAGCTGTTATCAAGGCGTATGAGGATAGCTGCGTTGGGAAGGTTCAGAACAATAACAGCAATTCCACATGGTGGAACAAAGACCTATCACAGCTCCGGAGGGAGACGAGAAGACTCTTTAATAAGGCTAAAAGGAATGGGTCCTGGGAGGAGTACAGGAAGAAAATGGCACAGTACACAGCTGCCGTGAGGAAAGCGAAGAGAGAGGCCTGGAGGAAATTCTGCTCTGAGGTGGGATGTATAGCGGAATACTCAAGACTCCACAAGATACTCGCAAAAAGTCCCACGAAAAATATGGGGACTGTGAAGAAAGAAGAGGGTTTCACGGAGTCAGCCGAGGAATCCCTGGACTACATACTTGCAACATACTTTCCTGACAGCGAGCTGGTTAATCCGGATGACAATGATTGTCCAGTCAGGAGAGGTAAACCGGAGGTATGGAAACGTGGAAAGGAGGTAGTGAGAGCGGCTCACGTCAGATGGGCCATCAGGACCTTCAGTCCATACAAATCACCGGGAATAGATGGGATCTATCCTTCCTTTTTGCAACAAGGGATGGAGATACTTTTATCAGCACTTATTACGCTCTTCAGAAGTAGTCTTGTACTAGGCTACATACCACGGAACTGGAGAGTAGCCAGACTATGCTTCATCCCCAAACCAGGAAGAGCGTCACACCTGTATGC
The DNA here is from genome assembly GCA_946811695.1 of Gonocerus acuteangulatus. NCBI lineage: Eukaryota > Metazoa > Arthropoda > Insecta > Hemiptera > Coreidae > Gonocerus > Gonocerus acuteangulatus. The sequence goes on along the minus strand of OX328123.1, from coordinate 145,989,654 downwards.
AAAGGACTACAGGCCGATATGTCTATCATCTTTCTTACTCAAAACACTAGAGAAGATCATAGACAGACACATCAGGGATTCTGCGCTAAGACATAATCCTCTTGACAAGCAACAGTACGCATATAAGACAGGCAAATCGTGCGAATTAGCACTACATGATCTGGTGTGCAAGCTGGAGAGGACTGTACAGTACAAGGAGACAGCACTATGTGCATTTCTAGACGTGGAGGGAGCTTTTGATAAAACTCCCATCGCGGCGGTAAGAGACGCCATGGTCAGCAGGAAAGTAGAGGAATTCATAACAGACTGGACGGTAACCCTTTTGAGAGACCGTACCATAAGACTGTTAGAGGGAACTTACTGCAAACATATCAAACCAAGGACAGGCTGCCCCCAGGGGGGAGTCTTATCACCTCTGTTGTGGTGTATGGTGGTAGATACACTGCTGACAAGACTCAAGGATCAGGGATTTAACGTACAGGCGTATGCTGATGACCTGGTGATTACAGTGGCGGGGAAGGTATTACCAACTCTAGCTGAACTGCTCGATGCAGCACTACGCATTGTGGACGAATGGTGCAGGGATAAACATCTTAAGATTAACCCGCAGAAGATTACACTGGTACCCTTCACAACAAGAAGGGAAGTGGAGGGACTAGGCACACCGAGGCTTGCAGGCAGCAATTTAAGTTATTCCAGTACAGTAAAATATTTAGGAGTCACCTTGGACTCGAAACTTAACTGGAAGGAGCACATCCACAACACAGCCAACAAGGCCACACGGACCCTGTGGGCATGCAGGAGAGTTGTTGGGAACAACTGGGGCATAACCCCCAAGGCTATGCCTTGGATTTACACTGCGATTGTTTGACCGATAATTACGTATGGTGCAATAGTGTGGTGGCATCGCTGCGACACTACAATCAATAAGAGAATACTAGGCTCCCCTCAAAGGATGGCTTGCCTGATGATTACAGGCGCAATGGGCTCCACCCCCACGGGGGCTATGGAGATCCTGCTTAACCTAAGGCCAATAGAGATTTTTATTGAAGAAACGGCTAGACATACGGCATATAGGTTCAGTATATTGGGACAGAAACCATGTCCAACGTTTAGTGCACACTGTGATATTATCCGGAGGAATCTGCAGGAACCAATTCTCTGCATGCCTTCGGACTACCAAGACCAGATAACCTTCAACTCAAATTTTGTTACAATAATCAAAACAAGAGAGGAGGCGATGGGACATAAAATGATACAAAGCCGGGTAGACAGCTATGGATTTACCGACGGCTCGAAAACTGAACTAGGTACAGGAGCAGGGGTGTGGATTCAGGATACCACACACAGTCTCAACAGGGGGTCTCCCGTAGTCTAGTGGCTAGCGCGCTGGATTCATAAGCGGGAGATGGTGGGTTCGATTCCCACCTCCGGCAGGAATTTTCTCATCTCAAGGCTCGCTGGGAAAATTCCTCGCTGCACCCTGGATGTCGGCGCTAATGACCTAGAAGTAGATGCGCCGTAAAAAAAAAAAAAAAAAAAAAAAAAAAAAAAAAAAAAAAAAAAAAAAAACAGTCTCAACATACCACTTGGCAATTATGCTACAGTGTTTCAAGCTGAGGTATTGGCCATTAATATGTGTGCGGACATCATGAACAGCGGAAGCCCTAGAGACAAAAGCTTTACAATATTCTCGGACAGCCAAGCCGCTATAAGGGCATTAGCTGCAAACAGAATAAAATCTAAGGTCTTACAGGAGTGTAAGGATAGCCTGAATAATCTAGGCAGGGAAAACGGGGTCAAACTAGAGTGGGTACCAGGGCACTCTGGCATACCTGGGAATGAGAAGGCTGATGAATTGGCTAATATAGGAGCATCCATGACACCTTTTTCACCAGAACCAATATGTGGAATTGCACCGGCTGTTGCCAGATTGAGCATCCGTAGGTGGGCTGAAGCTGAACACAAGAGGAAATGGAGCAGAAGTGCTACCCAGAGACAGGCGAAGCAATTTTTGGTCTTTGCGGATAAGAAAAGAACGGATTCACTGCTTAATCTATGTAGAAGCAAGGTGAAACTACTGACAGCCCTACTTACAGGGCACTGCAAACTACGGAGACACCTCTACTCCATGGGACTCTCCAATACAACATGGTGCAGATTGTGCTCTGAGGACGACGAGACCCCATACCATATTGTATGCAGATGCACGACGCTGGCAGCCAAGAGGTATTTGCACTTTGGGACGGCGATAATTGATGATCCAAGGAGGATACCGGAGCTGAACATCACAACGTTAAGGAAGTTCATCTCTGATACGGGTCTGGCATTGTAACAGAACGACACGTCAGGTGGCACAATAGGTCTTATAGGCCTCGGTGCGGCTCCCCGGTTAGCCGGGCACCTTGTCTCTAAAAATCTAAATCTAAACGACCATCTTAATTCTCTTAAAAACTCCCTATCATCACACCTAATCCCAAATAGCCCCGTTCGCCGACTAAAGCGTAACTGGCATAGAGACCAGCTCCAGGACTAGTTCATCCAGATTGTAATCACTCTGCCTTGTGAGTACTGAAACTGTGCAGCTTTCCTCGTCACGAGCCATTTTTTTTTTTTTTTTTTTTTTTTTTACATTGTTGTAAATTCCGATTACTGATATGTATATAAGAAAATGTTTGAATGGGATCAGAAACAGGAATGGAGCACCTTAATCTGATGACATAGATGTAGATACAAATATATTCATATGTAGATGAAAAGATGTTATGAGGCCAGCAATTGAAATTTAATAGCTTGACATGAATAGTGCCTGTGAGGACTATGTACAGAACATCATATTGACTAGCTTAAACTTGATTTAACATTGTATTTCTAATGAATGTTTTCATCATAGCCCCATAAATAGGAAATAATTCTATAAACATGAATATTCATTCTGCCCTTTCGAGGCAATAACAGTATCTTTTCGTGAAATATATAAATGATAAATTCAGGGCGAATCTACATTACTGAATATGTTGAGGCAAATATGTGTTGGAAAATTCCAGTCTAGGTAATGAATTGTTATCCCCCCCCCCATACACGAGCATTCTTTCCCTACGTTCTTTCCTTTCAGTGTAATCCTTACGGAAAGACGAGAGGATTATATTCCTCTCGTGGCCACTAACGGCAAGACTTTCCTGCAATCTTTCCATCCGTAAGGATTCATAAGCCTCTCTTCGCCACTAACGAGAAATAGCAATCCGTGAGGATTGTTGACTGAAATCTATCCGGAAGGAAGTGTGCTCCCATCAATAAAATAGTAAAGTTATATATATTATTGGAGTGAATGGAATGCTCTACAACCCTATAACCGACATTTATTTTTTGGGTCCATCGTTGAAGAGATATCCGGTCGAGAATAGAAAAAAGTGTGTTTTTTTCCCAAAATGACAGACTTTCAAGAGCTGATATTATGAAAACTAAAGATATCTCGAAAAACTTCATTGACTAGAACTTGTAGGATATTTGATAAGCTTTCATTTGTTATAGAATGGTCATGTCGCTAGGACGCAGGATTTCCGAGATATAAGTGAAAACCCGAAAAATGGGACATTCTAAAACCCCCCTCCCCCCCGGCTCAAAGGCAACAGGTGAGAGTACATTTGATATGTTGACCACCTAACTAGCCGAAACAAAGTTATGAAGTTAAAAATTGTGTTCCAAACATTTCCACCTATAACTCTTAGTTTCCTGGGCTGTTAGTCGCTACATTTCAGATTTCACGATGAACACTGAAATTATTTTTACGTTTGAAGGAAAATACATATAATAGCAAAGTATTATATATTATTGAAGGGAATGCAATACTCTACAACCCTATAACCGTTATTTATTATTTTGGTACATCGTTGAAGGGTTATACGGTCAAAACGGGGAAAAAATATGCGGCAAAAGTGTTTTTCCCCAAAATGACAGACTTTCAAGAGCGGATATTTCGAAAACTAAAGATATCTCGAAAAACTTTACTGAATAGAACTTTTAGGAAATTTAATCAGCTTTCATTTGTTATAGAATAGTCATGTCACTAGGACGCAGGGTTTCCGATATATAAGTGAAAACCCGAAAAATTGGACCTTCTAAACCCCCCCTCCCCCCGGCTTAAAGGCTAGGGGCGAGGACTTTTGATATGTTCACATCCTATCCAGCCCAAACAAAGTTACGAAGTCAAAAATTGTGTTCCAAAAATTTCCACCTATAGCTGTTTTCAAGCATTCGTTGCCTGGACTGATATGTAAGATTTAAAGCCATAGGAATAGTTGACGCAGTGTCTCCATAGCTATAAGCAAAGTTAAAAAGCTGATAGCTAAAAAGTAAGGACTGACAAGCAATCCTGCAGGATACAGTGGAATCTGAGAGGAAAGACGAGCGCCCACTAACGAGAGGAAAACTAAACGGATAATGTCAAAGGAAGCAGACTGAAGGGATAACCCGACCGGCACACTTACCTTCCTTACCCTTGCACTGGCGTTCTTTCCGTGCGGATTCATCTTTCCTGCAGGAAAGAATGCTCGTGAATGGCTACCCATTCAACGTCTTAAATAAAATGGGTTTTTACACACTGCAAAAGGTTTATTATTCCTGAAATATATTCCTTAAAAGATCATTAATTAGAGATGTTTATCGTTTTATTAAAACTCGCTATAAACATATCCACAAACACCGTAACCCCATTTGATCAAACATTAATGGACCAGCACATTAATTGTATGGAAAGAAGATTACTTGAAAAATATAAGTTGGGAAAACGATAAATTATCTTAACATTACAATATTGTGATATCCAGTCTTAGTATTGTTCACATTCCACTTACCTATACGGACTTACTTGAAAGATAGCAAAGATCAAAATTCTAAACTGGTTAAACATTTACTTACAGACTGCAGAAAGAGAAGTGTATTAGCAATCCCTCACAACTTGTCATCATGTGATTTTTAAATTTTGTCTTATTGTGAATCAGTATTTTTTAGCCAGGTTCCTCCCTCCCTTCATAGCTTATAAGGTTGACCTCAAGACGCAAACCGGAAGTGCCGACTGGAACATTTTACGTTACAGTACTCCTTGAGAACGACAATAACGGTGGTTCAAATGTGTGTGTGTGTACACATATATAAGTTTAGTTTGTATTAGTTATTTAGTTTGTATTAGTTAGTTAGTGTATTAGTAAAAAAAAAAAAAAAAAAAAAAAAAAAAATATATATATATATATATATATATAAAAAGTCCGTCACGCAGGAGCTGCATAACTAAGCACATTCCTCAGAATTTGGGTAGCGTAGACTGCTTTCCAGAACAATTTGCTTAAAATATCCTACATAAATAAAATAAAAACATGAATAGTTCTCTTTTAAATTTGTAATGAGTAACTGATCAATTATTAATTTGCTTCCAGAGTTATGTTTACACATGGTACCTTTTACACTACGTAATAAATACAAAAAAACTACTGTGTCTACTAGGTAGGATCGATAAAGATTTGAAGAAATTTTTCAAAAATTCCGTCATCAGTCCAACCTCAATAGCTACTTTCCATCGGAGGAAAGTGCTAAAAAGAAACATATATGTACTAAAAAAGATAACAAATAAAATTATACATAGAGGAAAAAAAAGTAAATAAGTAAATATTAATGTGGTTATGTAGTCTATTATTATTATTTTATGGTAATGTTGTCTATTTTTTGTATTGATAGTGCTATACTGTATATTAGTATTAGCTTTAGTAGAAATAGTTCTATTAGTAAGTAACATGTTAGTAGTAAGCAATGATATTAGTAAAAAAGAAAAATGAATACAAGTTATCAAAATAACAGTTCATTGTCATTCACTGTCCTAAACACAAAATTCCAAACCCCTTCACGACATATACACGACTCTTTAACATTACACTTGAGGGCGGTGAAGACCTAGACGTTTTCTGCCGTTAAACACCCAATCCTACCATCCACCATCCATCCTACTTCTGCCTATCTTTCTCCTATTTATATCATTGGGATTCCCAGGTATTCTCACCTATTAATCCTTTCTTTGATGGCACAGATAGCAAGGTCTGTCACTAGTAATCACGTCTGTGTGTGTGTGTGTGTGTCTGTTTTGTCTCGCTCTCTCACAGCCTCAGAAATGGTCCAATTTCAATAAATTTTGGTAAGAAAATCTTTCGTCTAATTTGAAAGGTCAAGATCGTCCATTCTTTAAACCATTTTTAAGGCGATATCTGTTTCCGAGAAAATTAGAAAAATAGTTGAGGAATAATGTTTTTGGTTAGGGTACTTAGGATCATGGGATTCAGTTGAAATATTTTCTGCATGTTCGAAATTCATCCAAGCTAATATGTTTAAATTTTGATTACGTTCGAAGTTAAAGAAGGAAAAGAATAAAATATTGTATTAACAGACATGAAAAGTTTTGGGAACTTCGTATATTTTCCTTAATATCTCGAAAACGGCTGGAAAATCATTGTAAGCAGAAGGTTACCATTCGAAAGCTTACTAAATTTTCTACAAAACAAGGTTCTAAATAAGTTTTGATTTGGCGATGTCAATCGGAGAAATAACTGCTTGTAACTTCAAACGTTTGTTTTGTTCTTTTGAACGGGTTTTTGTCGTTGTTTAACTCACTTTTTAATTGGTAGTAGTCGATTTCTCAAAGTTACATTTATTTGTTAAATTTTGTTGAAAGATTTTAGGTCGAACAATGTGAAGTAAATCTTCGAACTCTACAGCAGAAATCCGTATGAAATTCTTAAATTGTTGATAATCTTCCTTTCTCAACTCATTGGCTAAATTTATAAAGGCCCCTAAATCGTATCTTCTTCTAATCCATTCTCTGACCCAGATACTCTTCTTCTTCTTCTTCTTCTTCTTCTTCTTCTTCTTCTTTTCCCGTCCTTTTGATCAAAACCAATAATCTATTATCACAAGCGCGGCAGCATTTTTAACACATCTACTCGGCGGCATGGCGAGAGACAAACTGAAAATTGACTTGGAATGAGCTGCTTGCGCGAGTTGAAATTGCATCAAACGGTGTCACAATGTAAACGGATTTTTAGCTCTCAGACGTAACAAGTTGCGACAGTGACTCGCGCGAGAGCTCCCGGGACAGATTGCGTTCGAGTGTCGGGTAAAATTGCATCTAAGTGTTTACACGACGGGACAGAACTTGCGCAAGTACTGTCGCAAGTTTTCTCGCCCGTGTAAACGCAGCCTAAGTAAATGACTTTAATACTCTAGGGATTTCTGAAGCGAGATAAGGGATCCAGCTGCATCTCTTATCTATACTAGGCTCATTCATCTATAATGGGCAATTATTTACGCTATTGCTGAAAATCATTTCTGCAAAGTACAATTATTAAATTCTGTTAAAAATGGATGAAGTTAAATCTCTTCTGGAAGAGCATAGAAAGGACGTTCTGTGCAACAGGAATGAAATAACACATTGGTGGAACATTCCTAGGTAAAGTATCCACTCTTACTGCACCACTGAGAGCAATGGTTATTTCATTAAAATATCAGTGGACTGAAGGTGCTAAAAATTCATATGATTATCTGAAAAAGGAGCTCACTTCAGATAGAGTTCACACACCTTATGACCCAAAGCTTCCTCTTATTCGTGCTACAGATGCTAGCCCTATTGGTCTTGGTGGCTTATTGTTAGTTTTTTTTTCTTGTTTAACGGCGTATCAACTTTTGGGCTATTAACGCCGGGCTATCTACAGGGTGCCACCCTTTTATAATACCAACAGCACGTGGTCGGTCACCCATTCAGGTTCTGACCACGCTTGACGTTGCTTAACTTTGGTGATCAACGGGAACCGGTGCATTCAACGTGGCTATGGCCGTTGGCTTTGGCGGCGTATTATCCCACATTATGCCAAATGGATTAGAACGACCGAGTTCATATGCTTGTAAAGCTCTTAGTGCTACAGAGCAACGATATCCTCAAATAGATCGAGAAGCTCTAACCATTGTGTGGGGAGTTAAAGGATTCTTCAATTATTTTTAGGCACGCAAATTCACCATATACACAGACAATAAACTCCTCTCTCACATTTTTGCCCCTGAGTCGCATCTGACTCAGTTCACACTCTCTAGATGCAATAATTATGCCAATTTCTTGGACAATTTCAATTTTGTCAATTTTGTTGAGTAGTACAAACCTAGTCATCAGAACTGTAATGCTGCTTTTCTTTCTCGAGCTCTTAGAACTTCAGAGAATGAACTTCCATCATTTCAATTCGGAAGCCATGCTGATGACTTCGATAAATTTGTACAGCACCAGATACGACAAATTACCTTAACTTCTCATGAAATTTCAGCTGAAACGCGTCGAGATCCCCATCTGTCTACATTACTCTCAGCTATTACCGAAGGTAAAACTAACCTCAAGTCTGTTGGTTGTATAGGAAGAGAAGCTGAATATACTGCATCCGATGGATGTCTCATGCTTGGTCACAGAGTTGTCACTCCACCTAAGTTCCGCTCAATGGTCTTAGAAGAACTCCATCTAGCCCATACAGGAGTTCTTCAAATGATGGGTTTGGCCTGTTCTCTTATTTACTGGCCATCCATTGACCATGACATCGAATCCCTGGCCAAGTCATGCTCTCCATGTCTGAAAAATTCGAAAATGCCTCCACAGTGCCGTTCTCATCACTGGGAATATCCCAACGTTCCCTGGGAGGGAGTACATATAGAATATTTCACAGCATTAGGGAAAAATATTTTGATCATTGTTGATGCATACTCCAAGTGGATGACTCCCATCATCACAAGTTCAACTAGCCCACAAGCCACTGCTAGTATTCTTGAACATGTATTTGCCCAGTTTGGTGTTCCTAAAATAGTTGTCTCAGACAACGGCCCACAATTTTCTTCTCAGTATTTTCAAGATTTCCTTAAAAAACAAGGTGTGCGTTATCATTATACCACTGCCATATACCATCCCTCTACAAACGGTTAAGCGGAAAGAGGAGTTCAAACTCTGAAAAGAATGTTGCACACTTCTGGAGCAACAAGTAGAAATATCCAGCATTAAAAAAACCAATTTCTCCTCCAATACCACAAATCACCTCATCAAACCATCATTTCACCTCATCAAGAGACTAAACAATTTGTAAGCGAAAAATTAATGTAACGTTTTGAAATTCAATATCTCCCCTTGTGATAATCCGATTTTTACGTCATTGAAATCATTCAAAAGAAGAAAGACTCCTTTTTCTAACCATATCAATGACTATTGTATTATCTCAAAAGGTACTTGCAAAAACTGGTTCTCAAAATAAAAATATAACGTATACGTTTTTGCATATTACGTCAATCCCACAGCATGTAGAAACACCCCGATTGAAGGGAAATGTGCCACATTAGGGCCTATTTCGACCCTCCAAGTTTGGTTTGAATCGGGTAAATAGTCTTTAAAATATGGCCGGATTGTTGAATTATTATTACCAAAATTGTACGGGTCCCCCTTAGCGAAATTTAAACTACATTTTTTATTATTTTTTTAATATTCCCAAAATTTGAATTTAGGGCTTTGTCAATGTGCTAAAAACGAATCTGACATCCGTTTTTAAATCAATTTTTTTTTTATAATCGATAACTTTTTAAATGTAGGCATATGGAATATTTTGGCAGAATAATGAATTCTAAAGAGTCGAATATGTAAAACAATTTTTTTATTTAAAAACGGATTTCAGATTCGTTTTTAGCACATTGAAAACCCCGCTAAATTCAAATTTCGGGAATATTAAAAAAAATTAAAAAAAATGTAGTTTAAATTTCGGTAAGGGGGACCATTAAAATTTTGTTAAAGATTCAACAATCCGGCCATATTTCAAAGAATATTTTCCCGATTAAAACCAAACTTGGAGGGTCGATAAAGGCCCTAATGTGACACATTTCCTTCCAAAAGGGGTGTTTCTACGAGAATGACATTATATGCAAAAAAGTATACATTATATTTTCATTTGGAGGACCATTTTTGCAAGTACCTTTTGAGATAATACAATAGTCATTGATATGGTTAGAAAAAGGAGAAAGACTGCTTTTTCTAACCATATCAATATATGGTTAGAAAAAGGAGTCTTTCTTCTTTTGAAATATTTCAATTACGTAAAAATCGGATTATCTCAAGGGGAGATTTTGAATTTCAAAACGTTACATTACCTTTTCGCTTACAAATTTTTAGTCTTTTCTAGATTGGGAAAAATCATTATTTTTTGTTTTCAATTAACCAGATTCTGGTTTTTTGGGTTTCAAATCTGCTAATATTTTTGGTGTAAAAAAATGTATAATACTAGTTTACTTGAAAACGTAAGCATATTTTTGAATATATTTGACGAAATATAAATTTTTGTTTAACGATTATATTTTTCTTTTAATCTACTCTAAAAAACAAATGAATTGGTGAAAGAATCATGTCAATATCATTTTCTAAACTCGATATAAAAAATAAAGCACTTTTAACCTATTTTATTTTATTTCTCAGCTCCTAAGGCGCATTGGACAGAACGCTCGGACACATGTCGACTATTTTTCGATGTAGAATCACCAGAATAAAATTGGTCCAGATCGGTGACCCCATCGCTGTAAACTCCCCTTGTAAAAAATATTTTATTTTGTGTGTAATAGCGTATTAGTTGGTTAAAACTATTCCAAGTTCTAAATTATTAGTATTACATTACCCGGAAATGGTCTTAGCCCCCCACGAAATTTTTCCAGCCCCTCCCGACATTATTTTCTATATACGCCCATGGACTTCTCAGGAAAGGCCAACATCCGTAGACTGTTCAATCCTGTTGGTTACACAACCAAATTACTTAAGAAATAAGTTCAGTCCACAACAATCAGATCCTGGACAACAATAAAAAAAATTGAAAAGCAATATTAGAGCAGTATTCTACAGCTGAAATGAAATGAAATGAAATGAAATAGCCTTTATTATACAAATAAAAATAAACAAATAACAAACATCTTTGATATTTACCTACATAATCATAGTCAAAAATAATTATTTAATTTTTTTTTTTTTTTTTTTTTTTTTTTTTTACTTTTTAAAATAACTGATTAGTAATTTTTGTTTGTACAAGCCTTCCTCCTTTGAGGAGTAATGGTCTACACTTCCCAGGGAGACCAGCCATACCGACAAGCGGGGTGAGTTCTTCCACGTTTCCCACCAGAGTTTCTTGTCCCGTGCTTTTCTCCACCATATATATATATATATATATATATATATATATATATATATATATATATATATATATATATATATGGGCTGTCTATAAGACTCTGTATAAGACAGAGTGCTGTCTTCTTGAAAGAATCACTCTATCTCTTGACCTGTCTGCCTCTTCTACCTTGAGTACAATCGTATGGAGTCCATTCCGTCGCATAATATGACCATCTGTCGTCCGTGCATCTCAAGAGGTGTCCTGCCCATTTCCATTTCGATTTTTTAATTAACTTGGTTGAGTTCTTCAACCCAGTTCTCTTCGTAATATCAGTACACTTAACTCTATCTCATTGAGAGGAGTCTCATTGATGATGCAAGATAGGGATTGTCGGGGTTCGGTCAATGCTACTTAATAAAACTACATTTTATCGTGAAAATCATCAGGGCTGTAAAAACAAGTAGGACATATTTTACACTAATATATACACATATCTATCTAAATATACCTAACATATATATACACACACATATATATACCTATATATGTATATATATATATATATATATATATATATATATATATATATATATATATGCATACACACATACACATATACACACACACACATGTACATATATATGCCCTCATACACACATAAATACATACATATATGGGGGGGGGGGGAAACATAAAAACGTAATGTACAGGTAGAACAACAATGTGCTATAGAAATTAAACAGATATAATATTTATATCTAACAGATTTATAGCTGTTAAGGCGATATTTTTTGCAACTATTACTATATCATCGGCAAAACGAAGGTTATTAAGCCATCTTCCATTCACACGAATTCCTTTACCTTCCCATTCCAGCTTCGAGAAAATAAGCTCTAGAACTAAGATAAACAACACTGGAGAGAGTGGATCGCCTTGTCTCACTCCTTTTTCACAGGGAACTCTTTTTCCTTCCCTTTCGGATGCTATAAATGCTGTCATTTCCTTGTATAATTATTTTATAATCCTGAAATATTTGCTTTGGATTCCTATTTTTCTAAGAGCCCTAAATATGCTTGAATGAGAGATTGAGTCAAATGCTGTCCTGAAATGAAGAAAACACAGGTATATTGGAAATTTGTATTCTTTTGCCTTTTCTATAAATTGGTTGATAGTTTGAATGTGGTCCATTACTGAGAATCCTTTTCTAAAACCTGCTTGTTCTACACTCACATTCTCCATTATCACTTTTGTTAGCCGCTCCTTGATGATTGATGCAAATAGTTTTGCCATTACTGAATACAATGAGATTGGTCTAAAATTATCCATCGATTTCCTGTTTCCTTTTTTAAATGAAATGATCATTTTTGCCAATTCCCACTGTTGAGGTATTTCTTCCCTGTCTATTATGAGGTTGAATAATGCTGTTATTTCCCTGGCTAGTGGCTCTCCACCTCCAAGCAGAAATTCATTTCTAATACCATCAGGACCAGGACTCATTTCATATTTTAAATTATTTATGGCTACCAAAACCTCACTTTCTAATATTGGTGGTATATCTTCCTCTCCAATCTCTTCAAAAATAACATCCTCATCATTTGGATCAATTCCATATAAAGTTTTGAAGAACTCAGTTGCTTCATCAGTTATCTCCTCTCTGCCTGATATTAGCTTCTGATTTTTATTTTCCAGCTTTGCAATCCAAAACTGTCCCCTCGAGAGATCTGTATTAATTTTCCTAATGGATTTGCTTGTAGAAAGTAAGCTGCTGACTATGTTTTCCCTATATTTTACCATGTCCAAGTTAATACTTTCTCTTAATGGTTTATTGAGAATAGTGAGGCAGGTTTGGTCCTTCTTCCTTGATAATATTTCATTTTTTAAGGAACGTCTTAGTTTAATCATTTCCTTGCTGACTTTGGTGAGACCTTGCTGGATCTCTTCCTATTTACAGGCAGAGATGGGCTTTATTTTATTTATAAATAAAAATACGAATTTATTCGTACTTTATATATTTGTAAATATGAATATAAATAAATTCGTATTCATAAGTGTAAATACGAATCTATTTTTATTCTCTTATATTAAATATACAAATACAAATAAAGTTTTATTCGCAAATTTTCCTGAATACAAATTTATTCACAATAAAATTCATGAATTTATTCGAATTAACGATAAGATGATAATACAATTTTTTTTTAATGCGCTTAACGTTTAGATTATTAGCGCCTAGATTTTTTTTACCCCGAGCCCGCCGCGGTACCACCAGCCACGCTGCAGAGATATAGTTTGTCATCCGTACCTCCATCAGAAAAAAAAAAAAAAAAAAAAAATCACCTTCTATAACTTTCGTAATATCATCTTAATACAAATAAATTCATAATTTATTTGCGAATTTTATTGTGAATAAATTTGTATTCAGGAAAATTTGCGAATAAAACTTTATTTGTATTTGTATATTTAATATAAGAGAATAAAAATAGATTCGTATTTACACTTATGAATACGAATTTATTTATATTCATATTTACAAATATATAAAGTACGAATAAATTCGTATTTTTATTTATAAAGAAAATTATGCCCATCTCTGTTTACAGGAGTTATTGCTGGGTTTGATAAACACTCATTGATTATTGCTATCAGCTCGTCATACTTATCTTGAATATCCGCTGTTCGGCCATATTCACCCTCCTTTACTTTTTCAATCTTTTTAACAAAATCTTCCCTGAATACACGGATTTCCTCTCTCAAGTTCTTCTCTTTTCTTACAACCTTAAACGGGCGACGTTCTTTAAGCTTGTCCAAATAGATTTTTCCTCTAATCATTCTATTATCCGAGCTGAAATTTATATTACTTATAACGGCGCTAATAGCCAAATGGTTGATGCGCCGTTAAATACGAAACAAAAAAAAAAAAACGTAGGTTTGCCCTTTAGGAGAGATCCAAGTCCATTTATTCCGAGTCTTCTTCATGAAATAAGTATTGCCAATGCACAATAAAATGCTAGATTTATTAACCTGCTCCCTCCTTCATTTCTTTTCCCGAACGAGTTCTTCACCATTATGCCTTCTTCTCCATCAACTTCTGCTCCTACTCTTCCATTAAAATCGCCCATAACAACTATGCAATTGTTCTTCCGTTTCATATCCTTTAGAGCCCTATCACGTTCCAAGTAAAATTTATCCTTTTCTGCTTCTGAGGCAGACATTGTAGGAACATGCAACTGAATAATTGAGAGAGTTATGTTTCTACTGACCTTTAGTACAAGAATAGCAAGTCTACTATTTATTTCTTTGAAATCTAAAATGTGTTTTTTATATTTACTTGAGACAAGAAAGTACACTCCGAACTGGCCTTTATCTGAATCAGTGTGCATTAGAATATCTCCACATTCTTTCCTCCTCATTTCTTCCATTCCAATTATACCCCATCTTATACAACTTACAGCATGCTTGAATTCCTCTAGCCTATTATCACCTAACATTGTGCGTACATTCATTGTGCATATCCGAATCGTTTCTTTATTTTTTCGAGGGTAAGTGTTGTTTAATTCCTAGATATTTGGTGCTCTTTCAAGTTTATGAGTATCCTTCTGCTGCTCATTTAGTAAATCCCTACTCATTTCTTCTTTACTTCTACTGGTAACCGGATATTATTTCTCCAGACTTATTTTTCTGTTTCTGTTTCTGTTTTCCTGTTTTAATCTGTTTTCTTCCCGGTGCTTTCACTTGTTGAATATTTTCTTCTTTTGCAGTTGCAGTTGTTTCTGGAGAATTTTCTTCACTTCTTACTCTTTTATTTGTGCTTATTTGTTGTGTTTGCAATTCTTCCAAAGAGTACTTTTTTCCATCAACCAGAAGCTTATCTGCTCTCATAGAGACTCTTTTCCCTTGCTTCTTAAAGTCAATTAGATATGGGAATAGCTTTGCTCTGCTTCTTCTCACTTCAAAAGGCAGATCGTCTTTAAACCTAATTTGTTTATGTTTTTCACTGGTAGCCAGTTTCCTCTTGTTCCTTACGATGTCATTTCTCATTAACACAGAAACAAGTTTTATTTTTATTGGCCCTTCTTGTGCTGCTCTATTGATAAAGTTTACTTTAAGCTCAATTGCATGCCATACTCCTTGCACTAAAGATTATTTCATCGACACAGCTTTCACACCGAATCCTTTTCTATTACTCTTTAAGTTCACTTCAATCACTACAAAACATGTAAACGTTACACCCTACTTGCACAGAAATTAAAGAACGAATTCATATCAATCTCATATGAAAACACATGTCATTTTGGAGGCTACCAGGAACTTAGCACGACTGCCGACATACATGCCAAGTATGCTATTCAGAAAGACACGTACCCACCATACCTACTGTACTTCAAAGATGTAACTAGAACGCATCGAAATAACTCACAACACAAATGGCAGCAAGAATGGAGTTGTGATGGGTAATTCTCGAATATGAATCGATCTTTTGAATCAATATGAATCGACATGAAAATATCGATGCACAAAAAGATCGGAGAGTTCAGATCGATTAAAAAAATCGATATTTTAGGCTCAGAAGATCGATCTAAACAGATCCACAAACACATCCAGAATCAAATACCCATAGAAGTAGGTACAAAATAAAAAGTCCGACTCGCAGGAACTGCATCATCTTAGCGCGGTTCCGTTCTTATCCCTAGACTCATTTGGAATGATTAAAATAGATGCAGTTATTATTTTGGGTCAACATTTCTAGAAAGGTCTTAATTTAAGATCCTACCTGGATAGGTCGGCCAACCCTAGGAAGTTCCTTGCTAGGCAGTTGAAAAGCTATATCTATATAATAACAAGGAATAAAAACAGACAAAAAGAAAAGTTCGAATAAGCAAAATCAATTACTTTAAAGTTTTAAACTCTTATTTCTCCGATTGAAATCGCCTAATCAAAACTTTCTTTAGAACCTTTTTTGTAGAACATTTAGAAAACTTTCTAATGGTAACCTTCCGTTTACCAAGATTCTCAGCCGTTTTGGAGATATTAAGGAAAGTATACAAAGTTACCAAAACTTTTTATGCCTGTTAATAAAATATTTTATTCTAACCCTTCCTTAACTCCAAACGTAACCAAAATTTCAACATATCAGTTTTGATGAAAGTAGAACACGTAGAAAATGTTTCAACTGAATCCCATGATTCTAAGTACCCAAACCAAAAACGGTATTCAACAACTATTTTTCCACTTTTCTCGAAAACGGTTACGGCTATCGCCTTTAAAATGGTTTCATTCGCTTTCCTAGGCTAAGAACCCTATAAAACGAGTACTTGCAAGCATATGAAGTAAGCGGAACGATTTTTTTCGCGCGACATTTGCTCCAAAAAACATGTTCCGGTGGGCGGATTCTGCTGGTTAACGAACTTGAGCTTTCAAATTATACGAAAGATTTTTGTACCAAATTTCATCAAAATCGGACCATTTTTGAGCTGTCAGGGCCGCGAACAGACAAATATATATATATATATATATATATATATATATATATATATATATAAATAAATATATACATATGTATATATATATATATATATATATATATATATATATATATATATATATATATATACAAATTAGAACCACCGTTATTTTCGTTCTCTAGGGGTTCTGAAACACAAAATTTTCTAGTCGGCACTTCCGGGTTGCGTCATGAGATCAACCTTATAAGTGGGATTCCTCCCTAAGGGGGAGGGAGGAACTGCGCTAAAATAAAATAATAACAATAATAGTATTTGTTAAATTTTGCTTTTTAGCTTCAAATAATAAGACATTTTATTTTATTCTTGTCTTTTAAGAGAGCTGTGCTTTGAATCTTGTTACTTCAAGTAGAAATAGGTGTTGGTTCAGAATATTCTCATGAATGGACTGAAAGGAGATCGTTGGCCGTTAATTTGTGAAGGTAGATTTAGTCAGAGTTTTGTCTTGGTATCTTAATAGAGCTACATTAATTATAAGAAAATGTTTCCGACGTTTCAGCTTAAAATTCAAGCCTTCAACGCAGCAATGACAAGGAGAAGTATGCCTCATGGATGTGCAATCAATTGTCGCATAAGTTTTCAGAAATGATAGCACATCCGTGAAGCACAGTTCTCCTTCTTCTTATTGCCATCATGAAGGCATGAATTTCAAGCCAAAACGTTGGAAAAAATAAAACACAGTTTCTTATAAAAATGTCCTTTTATTAAGATACCAAGACCGAAATCCGACCAAATCTACCCATAAACGTCCGACTCGCAGGAACTGCATCATCTTAGCGTGGTTCCGTTCTTATCTCTAGACTCATTTAAAATGATTAAAATAGAAGCTGTTATTATTTTGGGTCCACATTTCTAGAAAGCATGAAGATTAGATAGTTAGCCGTCGAGGTGATATGTAAAGATGGAATGGTTGGCTAAAGAAACCTCAATACGATTTTTGTTAAAAAATCTATATTTAGGACGTTTCAGCTACTCATTGATAGCCTTCGTCAGCATTGAAAGTGCCGGGAGGCAGAGGAGGACCAAAGTTGACAGTTCCATCTTTACTTTCAAAAAAGGTCTTATTTACGATCTTACCTGGATAGGCCAACCCGCCCTAGGAAGGACCCCGCTAGGCAGTTGAAAAGCTATATCTTGGAAATCCATATCTCTAAGATTAAATTGTTTTTCTTGTTTTTCTTAACCTGATTTATTATCAGATACAGATAATGTTCGAAAGAACAGTTCGAATAAGCGAAATCAATTACTTTAAAGTTTTAAGCACTTATTTCCCCGATTGACATTGTCTAATCAAAACTTTCATCAGAACCTTTTTTGTAAAGCATTTTGTAAGCTTTCTAATGGTATTCTTCCGTTTACCAAGATTCTCAACCTTTTTCGAGATATTAAGGAAGGTATACAAAGTTACCAAAACTTTTTATGTCTGTTAATAAAATATTTTATTCTAACCCTTCCTTAACTCCAAACGTAACACAAATTTCAACATATTAGTTTTAATGAAAGTAGAACATGAAGAAAATGTTTCAACTGGATCCCATGATTCTTAGTACCCAAACCAAAAACGGTATTCAAAAACTATTTTTCCAATTTTCTCGAAAACGGTTAAAGCTATCGCCTTGAAAATGGTTTCATTCGTTTTCCTAGCTCATGAAGCCTATAAAACGAGTGCTTACAAGCTTGTGAACTCAAAAATGTAAGCGTTATGATTTTTTTTGCGCGAATTTCGCCCCAAACGCCATCTTCCAGTGGCCGGATTCTGCTGGCTAACGAACTTGACCTTTCAAATTAGACGACGGATTTTTGTACCCAAATTTCATCACAATCGGACCATTCGTCTTCTACCTAGAGAGCGAACAGACAAATATATATATATATATATATAAATATATGCATATATATATATATATATATATATATATATATATATATACAAATTTGAACCACCGTTATTTTCGGTTTCTAGGGGTTCTGAAACGCGAAATTTTCTAGTCGGCACTTCCGGATTGTTTCATTGTATCAACCTTATAAGCGGGGTTCCTCCCTATGGGGGAGGGAGGAACCGCGCTAAAACGGTATTCAAAAACTATTTTTCCAATTTTCTCGAAAACGGTTAAAGCTATCGCCTTCTAAATGGTTTCATTCGTTTTCCTAGCTCATGAAGCCTATAAAACGAGTGCTTACAAGCTTGTGAACTCAAAAATGTAAGCGTTACGATTTTTTTTGCGCGAATTTCGCCCCAAACGCCATCTTCCAGTGGACGGATTTTGCTGGTTAACGAACTTGACCTTTCAAATTGGACGACGGATTTTTGTACCAAATTTCATCAAAATCGGACCATTCGTCTTCTACCTAGAGAGCGAACAGACAAATATATATATATATATATATATATATATATATATATATATATATATATGTATATATTTATAGTTATTGATCTCATGACGCAATCCAGAAGTGCCGACTAGAAAATTTTGCGTTTCAGAACCCCTAGAGACCGAAAATGATGGCGGTTCAAATTTGTATATATATATATATATATATATATATATATATGTATATATATATATATATATATATATATATATATATATACAAATTGGGGTTCAATTTTGTGTAGCAATAATTCAATACTTCAATGAGATTATGAGAATGGTTGTGTTAATTTTAATCACACAAAAAAAAACAAAAAAAAAAAAAACAAAAAAAGAAACAATTTCCATGAAACTGATTTCCCAGTAGAATAGATTAACTAATTGAACAAGCTACTTCGAGTTATTGGCGGGATTTGACTGAATACAATATTTATAAACCATATTTATTGATCTTTAAATATAAAGTGAGATACATTTTTGTACAAATAAAGTTCTTATACTACACAGAAGTAAGTGTAATGCATTTATTTCGAAAAAATATATTTAGAATACACATAGAAACTATATTGGTAAATTATATGACAAATAATTTATACATTTCATTATACTCTCTACTATATATGTTCCTAAAAAAAAATCTCACATATATTATCTTTGTCTTGTCTATTTGTAACATAGTAATATTAAAAGAATGTTTGTTTTTTTTTTTTTTTTTTTTTTTTTTTTTTTTTTTTTTTTTTTTTTTTGTTTAGTATATTCTGTTACACTCAAACACAAATAGTGCATGCTTAATCTAACATCGTTTTACATGAGTTATTTCATTAGGGTTACAATAACACTTATTACCAGAAAAGGAAACAGAAAAAGGACATTGAAAGACATTGACATCCAATAAAGGAGACATTGATTACATGATTTAGTTTTTGTTCGAAAACGGAGAAGAAGCAATCTGACACTTAACAACTACTTAAATATTAATGACCCTGTGCGCATTATTTGAGAGGATGACTGGAGATGGAAATGTGTAAATTCTGTGTCATCCATTTTTTTATCACAGTTCCTCTGATGAGTCAAAGTTTTGCAACATTTATGGTTTCACTTCAGAGTAAGTGTAGCAGATAAAATCACTAACAAGAATGAAACTTGTATTTTTGAGCAGCTGCCTTTAACTGAAAACAAAAAAAGTATAAAAAAATAATTATTATTGAAAATTAAAATATATTATCAGTATAATTAAGTAAATTAACATTACATCTACTATCATGAACATTACATTATACAGGGCATCAACCAATGTTTTAAACCTCCCGCGGTTGAATACACCATTAAATCCAATTTAAAAAAAAAAGTCCGTCACGCAGGAGTTGCATAACTAAGCACTTTCCTCAGAATTTTTGTAGCGTAGACTACATTACTGAATAATTTGCAGTAAATAACCTATATAAATAAAATAAAAACGTGAACAGTTCTGTACATTTACATTTCTTATGAGAACTGTTCAAATATTAAATAATTTGCTTCCAGAGTTATGTTAATACATGATACTGTACTACTTAATAAATACACCAAAACTTCATTTTCCGTCTTTTGATCTGACGCAGGAATAGGAAACAGTCCCCCTAGTGGGAATGCGCTCCTCGTGGCGGCTTTGGGAACCTACGTCTGGCGGGCTAATTCTAATAAAACAGAGTTTAAAGTAAACCCTCCTTTCCAATAGACCGATTTACTTCATTTTTACAACACTTCTTTCTCACGAGATACCCACGACGTATACCGCGTTTCGTTACAATACAGCAGAAATTACGACCGGTATGAGTATATTAGTAGTTTAGGTCCGGAGTAACCCCCCCCCCTCCATATTAACCCAATTTTGTTTATTGTTACAACCCATTTTTCTCTGTTGATTACAACCTCGAATACCGAGTTTCGTTGAAATGTAACAAAAATTACGTTAGTTTGTTAGTGGCAAATCGGTAATGTGGGTCCGGAGTAAACCCTCCCTCCTAATGAACAGATTTAGTTTATTTTTACAACGTATTTTTCTCTTTAGATCAACATAACGAATGCCGAGTTTCGTTGAAGTATAAAAAAAAACTACGGCTGGCTTGGTCAAATTAGTGTTTTGGGTCAGGGGTAAACCCCCCCTTCCGGAGGACCGATGTTGATGGTTAATGAACTCGTTTTTTTTTTTTTTTTTTTTTTTTTTTTTTTTTTTTTTTTTTTCAATGCATTGAACATGAAAATGGGCTGGAGCACCCTGCTGTACAGTGCTCTACCTGTTCGGGCCCCATTGGACTATACTATGCTTGCCCTCTTCTCCTCTACATACCTGAATAGTTATATTTAGTCTATCTCCAATATATATATAGGCTATAGACTAAATTTTTAATACAGTAAATATCATGTTTTTTTAGATTTTAGCACTTTCCTCGGAAGGAAAGTAGCTATTGAGGTTGCACTCATGACGGAATTTTTGAAAAATTTCTTCAAATCTTTATCGATCCTACCTAGTAGACACCGAAAATGACCCCCGTTAAAATTATATATATATATATATATATATATATATATATATATATATATATATATATATATATATATATATATATATATATATACGTGTGTGTGTCTGTTAACACGATAGCGGCCAGAGTTTTTGTTTTTTCTTCACGAAACGTGGTATATAGCGTTCAATTAGCAAACGGTTGAACGAGTTCGTTAACCACCAAAATCGGTCCACCGGAAGGGGGGGGGGTTACCCCGAACCCAAAACACTAATTTGACCATGCCAGCCGTAATATTGGTTATATTTCAGCGAAACTTAGTATTCGTAGTGGTAATCTAAAGAGAAAAGTGAGATGTAAAAATAAACTAAATCGGTTTGTTAGAAGGGGGGGGGGTTTACTTCGGACCCACAATACCAATTCGCCTCTACCAGCCGTGATTTTTGTTATATTTCGACGAAACTTGGTATTGGTAGTGGTAATCTCGAGAGAAAAGTGAGTTGTAAAAAAAACTAAATCGGTTCCCTAGAAGGGGGGGGGGGGGTTACTTCGGACCCACAATACCAATTTGCCACTACCAGCCGTGATTTTTGTTATATTTCGACGAAACTGGGTATTGGTAGTGGTAATCTAGAGAGAAAAGTGAGATGTAAAAATAAACTAAATCGGTTCACTAGAAGGGGGGGGGGGGTTACTTCGGACCCACTATACCAATTCGCCACTACCAGCCGTGATTTTTGGTATATTTTGACGAAACTCGGTATTCATAGTGGTAATCTACAGGTAAATATGTGTTGTAAAAATGAACTAAATCGGTTTATTAGGAGGGGGGGTTTACTCCGGACCCAAATTACTAATATACTCATACCGGTCGTATTTTCTGCTGTATTGTAACGAAACGCGGTATACTTCGTGGGTAACTCATGAAAAAGAAGTGTTGTAAAAATGAGCTGAATCGGTCAATCGGAAAGGGGGGGGGGGTTACTTTGTAATTTATTTCGATAGAATAGCCCGCCTGACGTAGGTTCGCAAGGCCGCCGCAAGGAGCGCTATCTCCCACTAGAGGGTCTGTATCATGTTCCTGCGCCAGATCAAAAGACGAAAATATGAAGTTTTTAGTATTTATTAAGTAGTATAGTAGGTACCATGTGTAAACATAACTCTGGAAGCAAATTATTAATTGAACAGTTACTCATTACAAAATTAAAAGAGAAACATTCATGTTTTTATTTTATTTATGTAGGATATTTTAAGCAAATCGTTCTGGAAACCAGTCTACACAACCAAAATTCTAAGGAAAGTGCTTAGTTATGCAGCTCCTGCGTGACGGACTTATATATTATATTTAGATTTTTCACGAAAGATAAAAACCAACGAATAAATGCTTCTATTCTTTACTAATGACACTAGGGATATGAACGGAACCGCGCTAAGATGACACAGTTCCTGCGAATCGGACTTTTTTCGTAGTTAATGTTGTTCAGGTTTTTTATTATTGATTATTACAACAATATGAGTTTACATATTTGCAGTAATATTACCAGTGCCAACGGCCATAGCCACGTTGAATGCACCGGTCCCATAGATCACCGAAGTTAAGCAACGTCGGGCGTGGCCATTACCTGAATGGGTGTCCGACCACGTACCGTTGGGATTATAAAAGGGTGGCAACCTGTAGATAGCCCGGCGTTAATAGCCAAATTGTTGATACGCCGGTAAACACACAAAAAAAAAAATATATTGCTGGTTCTGTTACAATGACTTTATGAGACATGATGTGGGAATATGTACAATTACATAACCCATAAGAATAATTCCTTTTATGAGAAAATTGAAACAACTGTAAACATTTAAATGAATATATAACACATTTTTACCACCGCAGATGTTAAAGCAAATTGTCTCTAGGCCACTCTCTATATTGTCTCAAAGCTTCAGTCTTCTATGAGGATTTTGTGGATTTAGGAACGAGGATAGAGAATTTATCAAAGGATTTGGATGGCTAGGGAGATTGGAATGGAACTTCTGATATACTGATTTGGCCAGAGGATATTGAAGTCATTATGCAGGGTCAGGTTCGAGACGTAGTAAGGAGCATTAGATATTCTTCGTAGGATTTTGGATTACATTGTTTGTATCCTGTAGGAATTGGAAGGTTTAGTGGAACTCCAGAGTTCCTGTCGTTTCTGTATTGTGTGTGGCCTCCAAGTTAAGCGTTTGTCTAGTATTAGTCCCAAGTATTTTACTTGCGATTTCTGCGGCATTATAATGTTTTGGATGGTTATTGGTAGGCAGCTTGACTTACGAAGTGTGAATGTTATATGACTAAATTTTTCTGCATTTACTTTGATTCTCCATGTATTTATAGCCATGGTTGAAGTAGACACAGGTGTTCTTGGAGGGAATTAGAACCAAGAATTGGATTTTGGTTGACAGTAAAGATAGCAGTGTAATCAGCATACATGTGGATGGATGTTTGGGGATGGGATGGGATATCATTTTTTTTTTTTTTAATATTTATTTTATGAGCTTTTCGCAACTATAGCGACTTGCTCAGAACAAACATTACACATATGTACATACATACATACATCAACAATATATACATCATCATTATTATATATATACATCAAATTATACAAATATACATTACACTATGTTTATATAGTTTATTCTACTTCTAGACATAGGATAATACTATTCTACTTATTTCTTTAATCATACAAATAGTAGGATATACGAACAAATTATACAGATTAAGATATAATAGAATAAATACATTAAATGCATACAAATATAAATACAAAGTATATAAATACAAAATGCATACAAATATGCATGCATACATGTACACACCTGCATACACACACACACACACACACACACACACATGCATTCTATATTATTTTTTGTATATAAATAAACAATGGTATATTTTTTATATAAATAATAATGGTATATATAAACAAATCTCTATGGGTTGTTTTCACTCTTCTTCCTTTCTAAATTTATGCTGTAATCTGGTTAGTAAGTTGGTCTTGTTTAGGTAGTTCAATATCTCATCTATATGTTTGCTTCCATCGCCGAGTAATTCAGTCATATTGTAAGGTAAGTCATAGTTTTGTCGCTGTAAACATTCAGTAAGTATGTGCTTTATAGTCAGCGGTGTTACACTGTGATGTCGGTCTGTCCAGTCTTGTCATGAGATAAGAGTGTGTCAGTCGGGAATGGCCATTTCTTAAGCGGCATAACATCACTTCGTCTCTTCTATTATCCCTTTTGCTTGAAGGCCATTCACTTACTGTTCGTTTGATTTCTCAAAGTTTGTTGTCCGTCGTCATGTGCCAGGCTTGCTCCCACTTCTCTGTAGTAAATCTTCTGGCTTCAGTTTGCATATCTTGTAATGTAACTCCGTGTATGTCCAGTCGATTTTGTCTTGCCGTCGTCCGAGCCAGTATGTCAGCTTGAGTGCTTTGTCCTATGTCCTCATGTCCTGGGAGCCAATATATTGTTATTTCTTTATTTGTTCGGTTTATCAGTTCTAGTATGTTCATAATGATGGGATTGTCGTTGTACATGTTTTGTAGTCCATGTATTGCGCTGAGTGAGTCCGTAAAAATTGTTATTTTTGGGTGTTGAATGTGGTGTGCATTTTCCAGGGCAAGGTGAATGGCGTGCAGCTCAGCAGAATAAATACTTGTACTTTTTGTTAGTTTCACCTGAAAAGTGTTTATACCTATTACAGCTGCTGCGCCTGTGCCCTCAGCTGTCTTGGATCCGTCCGTGTAAATAAACATTGTGTCTTTATTTTTATCAAGATATGACTTAAATATGTGTTTGTATGAATGTGTGGATGTCGGATTGGATTTTTTGTATTTAGTCAGTCCTAGGTCTAGTTTCAAATTGTTTAGAGTCCATGGTATGAATGTTACGGGAGGTCTGGGTAGGAGTTGTGTTTGTAGTAGGTCAGTGTCTTGTGCATAAATCTTACATCTTACCAGCAGTGGGCGTTGCCTGAATGGTTGCATTTGGTATTTTCTTAACAAGTCCTCGTCAGTCGATTTTGGGACACACTTACAATTTAAATATTTAGTTTTAAGGCAGTATTTCAAACAATTCTGCATACGTCTGTATTCCAATGGTAATTCTCCACATTCTGCATGGAGGCTATTAGATGGGCTGGATCTAAAGGCTCCTGTTGCAATGCGTAAACCAGTGTTCTGTATTGAGTCTAGGATTTTAAGAGTACTGGGCTTGGCAGATGTGTACGCTACACTCCCATAATCCAGAAGAGACCTGGTATATGCCCGATAGAATGTCAGCATTACACTTCTGTCTGCTCCCCACTTTGCATTGCATAAAATCATTAAGTGATGTAAAGATTTTTTACATCTATCAACGAGATTTTTTAGGTGGGGAGCCCAGGTAAGTTTAGAGTCAAAGATAAGTCCTAAGAATTTTATGTAGTTTGTAAAGTGGATAGGAGTATTATTTAAGTTCAATGTAATTTTTTGTATGTGTCGCTTTTTTGTAAAAATTATGCTTTGAGTCTTTTGTTTAGAGAAATGTAGTCTACGGACTATTTTATCGTCCTTTGGATGGACTCTGCGGCATTTTCTAGATCTTTAGTTCGAATATAGATAAGCAAATCATCCACATACAGGCAATATTTGAATGGGGGAGTAATATGCTCACGGACGGTGCCCATTGCTATTTTGAATAGCATCGTGCTTATGACACTGCCTTGGGACACTCCGTTTTCCTGAGTGAATACATTAGACAGAGCTGTACCCATTTTAACTCGGAATGATCTATTCGAAAGGAAATTTAATACAAAATTGAAAAAGTTTCCTCGAATATTCCATTCGCCTAGTTTTGATAGAATAGCTCGGCGCCAAACTGTGTCATAGGCCTTTTCTATATCAAAAGAGACGGCTAATACAGATTCCTTAGAAATAAATGAGTCCAAAATTTCTTTTTCCAAAGTAACAATGTGATCTATAGCCGAGTGATTCGGTCTGAAGCCACACTGATACTCTGATAGAAGCTGATTTTTATCAAGGAACCATAGAAGCCTCTTATTTAACATTCTCTCAAAAACCTTAAAGATACAGCTTGTCAGAGCTATTGGTCTATAACTGTCAGTTGATGTCGCATTTTTATTCGGTTTTTTTATCGGTATTATGATTGCTTGATTCCACGAAGATGGGTAATAACCAGTCTCATATGCATTACTGTATAGCTTTAACAGTAGCGACAGCCCACTTGGGGGTAGATTTTTCAGCATTCTATAACAGATTCCGTCTTCTCCAGGTGAGGTACATTTAACTTTGGTCAGTAAAAGTCTCAATTCATGCACTGTTAATGGTTCGTTTAACGGATGGATAAATTTTGGTGTCGGTAATAATGGAATTGATTCTGAGGAATTTTTTAGTCTGCGGGAGTCTGGTGATAATCTTTCATCACTTGACACATAGGAGAAGTGATGGCCTAGAAGATTGCTGATAGTTTCGGGGCATGTTATTAGGAGATTATTCTCCCTTAGGGCTGAATAAGGAGGGTTGTATCTTTTGTGCTTAATTTTATTAATCATATCCCAGATTGTTTTTGGAGGGGTGTTTCTGTTAATAGAGCATAAAAAATCGACCCAGCATTTTTTTTTGCTTTGTTTTATAATATATTGGGCTTTAGCTTTTTCCGCTTGTATTCTATCAGGAACTCCTGACTAGGGTTTGCGTTAAATAATCGGAGTGCCTTTTTTCTTTAAGCTACTGCTGTTTTACATTCATCGTTCCACCAAGGGACTGGTCGGTTTTTATATGTACCTTGTGTCTTTTTCATTGATGCATCTGCTGCCGATTTAATAGCTGATAAAAAGTTTTCGAATGTTTTAATATCTTTAAGCTTTTCTAGAAAGGAATTTTGGAACTTATTCCAATCCGCATTTTTGATATCATATCGCGGGGTAGAAGTAAAATTTATTGGGGCTGTATCAGGAGTTAGTATTATTGGAAAATGATCACTCCCGAATTGATCTTGACTTACTTCCCAATTGAATCGTGTAAGAATTGATGAAGAGCTGGCAGATACATCAATGTTTGTGTAAGTTCCAGTACGGGGACATAAGTGTGTCGGTACGTGCGTGTTAAATGGGATGAGGTCATTTCTTTCGAGGAGTGTTTGTAAAATTTTTCCACGTGAATTGGTAGATTTAGAACCCCAGAAAGTACTTTCTGAGTTCATGTCCCCTACCAGTAGGAGGGGGGTAGGAAGTTGTGCGATTATGTCTTGGAGTGTGTAAATGTCAATAGGTTCACTTGGTGGAAGATAAATGTTACAGACAGTAACTTTGAAAGGCATGTACACTGTGACTGCGACAGCTTGGGCTGTAGTCAGTAACCTTACAGGTTCACTGTAGATACAGTCCCTCACATAAATACAGACACCGCCACAAGCCTTACCTCCCAGCAACTAGTCTTTATAAAAAGAATTATACCCGTTTATGGAGATTTGCTTACCTGGAGCGGTGTGTGTCTCTTGTAGAGCGATTATGTTGAAAGTACGGTCCTCACCTTGCATCAGGACCCTCAGGTCGGCATAGTGTCTTTGAACGCCATTAATATTTCATTGGAGTACAGACATAGCAAATTAGAGAAATATATATATATATATATATATATATATATATATATATATATATATACCATTAAGTAGGTCGTCCAGTAATGAATTTTAGATGAGAAATGAATTTTCACAATAAAACGATAACTTCTTTTTTGTCGTTCTTGTTTCTCTTCTTCCATCGGATTTTGAGGGGGAGGGTGGGCTCTTCTCAGGAGTAGCTTCGCTTAATTTCTTTGTGGTTGGGCTGTTTTTGTTTTTTACAATTTCCTTTGTGGTTTTTACAGAGGGTGCTGCATTTTTAAGGTCACTTTTTGGTTGTTCTTCAGGGTGAGCTTGTTTGCCAGAGATTTTTTCTTCAAGTAGAGATAGACTATTTTCGATTTTTTGAATATGTTCTGACAACATTTGTAACATGTCTTTACTATCATTTTCCTTAGCCTTTTGGGCGTAGGAGGATATTTTTTCCACTGTCAATTTTTTTTTGGCTTCTGTGTAACGTATTCTGTCGATAACCTTTTTGGTTTTTATTTCTATTTCTTTAGCGTATATTGGACACGCTTTATAGAAATGGTCCTTGCTGCACAAGGTGCACTTAACAGCATTGCACAAGCCGTCATGTTTTGGTTCGGTGCATCTGCCACAAATTTTTTCACTAGTGCAAGAGTTTGAAATATGATTTAATTTGTAGCATTGGAAACATATGTTCGGAGGAGGTATATAGTGCCTTACCTTTACTGCTAAGTATCCAATATACAATTTTTCTGGAATACAAGGAGTTCCAAATGTTGCTATGAAGAGTGGCGATTTATCTAATTCTTTCTTTACAGGAATTCGTCTTATATTAGTTACGATGGGATATCGGCCGTATAAACCAGGAAAAATACGGGGCTGAAAATGTTACCTTGCGGGACACCAGCACGTCGGGGGAAGATTGGAGATAAGGAGGCGGTCTGGAAAAAACGTTCGGAGAGGTAGGATTTCATTATAAGGCAATATGTAGAAGGTAGGATTTCTTTGAGTTTAAACAGCAAGTCCTGGTGCAACACTCGATCGAAAGCCTGAGCTACATCAAGGAAAACCCCAGAGCAATACTGCTTATTCTCGAAG
Source organism: Gonocerus acuteangulatus (assembly GCA_946811695.1). Lineage (NCBI taxonomy): Eukaryota > Metazoa > Arthropoda > Insecta > Hemiptera > Coreidae > Gonocerus > Gonocerus acuteangulatus. The sequence goes on along the minus strand of OX328123.1, from coordinate 145,960,321 downwards.
GATGAGGACATGCTGTCGACGATACGGTGGCATTGGTGAATAGTAGAGTAGGGGTGGCGAAACCCAAACTGGGAAGATGGGATAATAGGATCCAGGAGTAGATGAAGACGTTTGAGAGAACATTGAGTTAGTAGATAGTGGAGGGAGTGTTATCTATCTTCCAATGCCAGGTGTAGGTCTGAAATCGGCCATGCCAGTGTGTCAATGCGCGAAATTTTGAATCTTAATATTATTGTAAACAAACAATGAATTTAAACGAATATGATATATATATATATATATATATATATATATATATAAGAATATGATATATATATATATATATATATATATATATATATATATATATATCATATTCTTATTGATTTATATTTATACATATTTATAAATGTCAATTTATGTGATAAATAAATTCGTTTAATTTCATTGTTTGTTTACAATAATATTCAAAAATTCACATTTTTTTGCGCGCTCTTGGTCACACTGGCATGGCCGATTTTAGGCTTCAACTTTTAGCGACGTTCCTCCCTACCTCCATAGGAGCATACCCGATTATCAGGTTGACCTTACAACGCAATCCGGAAGTGCCGACCAGAAACTTTCTCGTTTCAGACCCCATATATCATGAAAATATAGGTGGTTCAAATTTGTATATATATATATATATATATATATATATATATATATATATATATATATATATGTGTGTGTGTGTGTGTGTCTCTTTGCTCTCTGACAAGCTCTAAAATGGTCCGATTTTGATAACATTTGGTACAAAACTCTGTCGTCTAATTTGAAAGGTCAACTTCGTTAACCAGCAGAATCCGCCCACTGGATTATGGGTGATTGGGGCGCACAAAACAAATCGTAACGCTTACAATAGAAATACGAATGAAACCATATTTAAGGCGATATCTGTAACCGTTTTTGAGAAAAGTAGAAACAAGTTTTTTGTAACTCATTATTTTTTTGTGGGTACTTATTCGATATATTCAAAATTGTTTGCCGTACGAAATGAACTTGTTTTCAACCAATTTTTAAAGTTATTCAAATTATCAAGGTTAAAGTGTATAGAGTAAACTTTCCTCCGAAGGAAAGTAGCTATTGAGGTTGGACTCATGACGGAATTTTTGAAAAAATTCTTCAAATCTTTATCGATCCTACCTAGTAGATACCGAAAATGGCCTCAGTTAAAAATTATATCTATATCTATATATATATATATATATATATATATATATATATATATGTATATATATTATATATATATATATATATAATATATATATATATATATATATATATATATATATATATATGCTTTATAGTTATATATGTGTCAGTTAACACGATACAGGCCAGAGTTTTTGTTTTTTCGCCACGAAACTTGATATGTAGTATTTCCTCATCAAACGATTCAACGAGTTCGTTAACCAACAAAATCGGTTTACAAACAATCACATAGTATAAAATTATTATGAATAACCGCCGCCATTTTAAATTCAGAAGAGTTTTCGAGATGCCTCTCCTTCTTAAATTAATTGTCATATCATAAACTAAATTTCTGCTTAAGGAAACCGTCTTATCACAATTTTCAGTATTTCGATGAAATTGGCCATGTAGCACCCGGACTACAAGGCTATACATAAATATAATGGCAGTGTTAAAGTTCAAATCTTTTTAAGACTTATATTGGTCAATAGGATTTATAAAACGTTTCTAAAATTAAAACGAATAATACTCATTTTCTGAAAACTGTATAGTATGGACTTGGTCTAGTTGTGCTCTGAACCCTCCAAATATGACATATTATTTTTTGTAATGTCGGATTTGAGGACTTTTTGTATATTTTGTTAATTTTTTCGAAAACGATAGGATAATCATTCGATGGTCTAGTACATAACATTTGAGGAGTGTTCAGGCAGATATTTCTACAGGGCTTCCTCAGTTGGAAACCACTTTTACCTTTCAAATTTCTACCGATTTGGGGGAGTATTTAGAGCTTCCATTCTAAATCTTCTAAATCACTCCAGCGATAAGAATTAAATGGGATTATGCTACAATGAAGCAGTTCGTACGCTTCAGATATTTCGCAAATTTGCATGGCCACACGCCCAAGTAAATAACTAAACTCACCAAGTAAGAGTGCTTCTCTATTTCCTCCATGGTTTATCGGAGCAACAGCACTCCCCTCATCACCAGTCCATAAGGCAGGCGATAAGCTGGCGACACACTTAAGCCTCACCACGTCACCGTGGTAATAATGTGATTGCATCTTGATTTTCAGACCCAGGGTTGTAGTGTACAGTCCGTGAAAGTGGATTTGGTCTTCGTAGCGGATCAAGGCTCGCTGGTCTGTTACCTGAAAACGTGCACAAGAACATATAATAGTGTATTATAGCCTTAATGCTTTTTATTTGTTGGGAATACATATAACTTGATGAATATGTAATCTAATAAATAAATGGATAAAATAAATAATTAAGGTATAGTGGCTTATTAATTTGGCAAACCTCTTTTAAACAGCATTTCCAAAAGAGACAATAAGGTTAGAACAACCAAATAAGAGTACTTATGCGGCAACAAGAGATAAACCACCTTTTGCCCAGGTCCCAAAGCAACAAGGCTGCTGTTACGATTCCTACAGAAAATGTAAAAAGTCCGTCACGCAGGAGCTGCATAACTAAGCACTTTCCTCAGAATTTGGGTAGTGCGGATTGCTTTCCAGAACAATTTATTATCGTATTACGATCTAACGCAGGAACGGGATACAGTCACTCTAGTGGTAGAAAGCGCTCCTTGTGGCGGCTTTGTGAACCTACGTCTGGCGGGCTTTCCTATTGAAATATATTACAAATTAAACCCCCGCTTTCCGATTGACCGACTCAGCTCATTTTTACAACACATCTTTCTCATGTGTTACCCACGACGTATACCGCGTTTCGTTACAATACAGCAGAAATTACGACCGGTATGAGTATATTAGGAATTTGGGTCCGGAGTAAACCCCCCCCCTTCTAATGAACCGATTTAGTTTATTTTTACAACACATATTTACCTGTAGATTACCACTACGAATACCGAGTTTCGTCGAAATATACCAAAAATCACGGCTGGTAGTGGCGAATTGGTATTGTGGGTCCGGAGTAAACCCCCCCTTCTAATGAACCGATTTAGTTCATTTTTATATCTCACTTTTCTCTCTATATTAACACTACGAATACCAGGTTTCGTTGAAATATAACAAATATTACGGCTGACATAGTCAAATTAGTGTTTTGGGTCCGGGGTAAACCCCCCTTCCGGTGGACCGATTTTGGTGGTTAACGAACTCGTTCAATCGTTTGCTAATCGAATGCTATATACCAAGTTTCGTGACGAAAAAACAAAAACTCTGGCCGCTATCGTGTTATATATATATATATATATATATATGCATATATATATATATATATATATATATAAATTTTAACGGGGGTCATTTTCGGTGTCTACTAGGTAGGATCGATAAAGATTTGAAGAAATTTTTCAAAAATTCCGTCATGAGTCCAACCTCAATAGCTACTTTCCTTCGGAGGAAAGTGCTAAAAGGTACGTTACCCCGAATGAACCAGAAAATAATCTATATTGTTATAATTAATGATGTTGTAAATTTTATTTACTAGAATAGAAAATAAATTTAGAGAATCAATAGGAATGTGCTGTGTTAGATTTAAATTTATGTGTCGCGAATCTGCCTGCTATGCTGCTGTGAACATACTATTTGTGTAAGGATACCCTAGAAATGTTTTTAAGTTGGAGATCAACAACGTTCAGGTCATCGAGTTAACTTTCTTAACAATCTTGTGGTGTCATAATAACGATTTGGTCAGATAGCAGAAAGGATGGATTCATCTCCCGAATGATGATTTTCATTATCATTATCGTTATTAGAGGTGTTATTCGACCTCTAATGATGAAAATTTTCTATGCAGAACTGCATTTTGGTGTGCTTGGCCATGCGCACTATCCTGCGCTGGCCAAGCACACCTTGTGTAAATTACACAGTATTACGGCCGATTTTTACACACTCATAACTTTGAACCAGTAAAAGCTAAACTTACGAATTTCACGCAGGTAATATATAAATAGATGTGAATGAAATTGGAAATTTTTATAATTCCACATATCGTGTTTCCCCCCTCTCTGCATAGGGTGGAAACCCGTTTATGTTTTTGACCTCATGATGTAATGATATTCCGAATAGAAAATTTCACGTTTCACAACCAATTGATCACGAAAACAACGGTGTTTCAAATTTGTATATATATATATTCAAACAAATTGTAGTAATAATAGGATTCGTACTTAAATTGTAGTAATAAGGGACGTGATTCCGACTAGGGGTGTTGACTTTTCTTTGTAAAAAAGAAAAGGCATCAGCCCTATCCTGGCTAGAAAAGGGTGGTGACCTGTAGATAACCCGTCCTAAAAATCTGAGTTAATTATAAAGGACGTTATAATTTAAATAAATAAGAGGATTTAAAGTTACCTTTATTTTCAAACTTCATTTAGTCAATACCTTAAGCCTATAAATTTGTAATTATAAACAGTCACTCTTAAGTTTATAGATCCTTAATTGTACAGTGTCACCCTAAGGTTGTTATGAGTATATGACAGTTATGATTGAAAGATAACGCAGTAGTATTTCTAAAGTCACACAACTCAAAATAAAGCTCAATTGAAAATTATTCACTCTTGCCTTTCTAGGGGCCTTAGGATGAAGACTGGAAGGGTGACACAAGTGCCCTCTGGATACAAAATCTGAAGCTAGTTACATAGAGTTTCGATGGTTGATAAAGATATATTTACCATGTCTTTCACAGTCATAACTATACGGTTTGAATAAAACCGATTTTTGTTGAGTCACTTTAGAAATACCCGTGCGATATGTTTAGTTTGTAACTAAAGATATCTGCAGAAGAACCCTTAAGGTTATACATTTTCCATTATATAAAGTTATACATTATTCATTATATACTGTCATCGTTAGGTTAATGAATTTTAATCATACACTGTCCTTGAAATGTACTATAAGCCATACAATTTACTAATGTTACAGTCTATTAATATTCGTTTTTGAGGATTTATTAACAGATAGATGTGTGATGTTCAAAAATCTAAAACGTGGCAAACAAACATTGCTTTTCATAGCATTGTTCTCCCTTACATTGCATACTAGCGCAAAAGAGCCCAAAAGAGTAAGTGAGCCGGAAGCGGAGCGCTCAGATTCGGTCTTCGAGGTGAGCCGTTTTGCCCATCTCTAGTTCGAATGGATTCGACCCGTGACGAAGGAAGGTCAGAGGATAAGTCATCTAGGGAATCTATTGAGGATGTAAGGCCACAGGTTACGAAGAAATCTATTTGATCAGGGATACGGTTTGCTCGGTCAGTGTGTTGGGGAATTCTGGGAAATAGTTGAGCAGTGGTTTGAGGAGAGTGCAGAGAGTAGGGTACGACCACGGGAGTTGGTTACCCTTGACCCCCACTGAAGATGCTTGGCGTTGAAATCACCTCCTAGAAGGAATTTGGTACCAAGGGATTCAAGAAGATCTAGGACTTCTAATTCTAGTAGAGGTTTACTAGGAGGACAGTAAACAGCTGACAGGAAAATTGGAAAGGTAAATGTGGAGATAGTGACAGTGGTGTCTTGAGGTCAACCCGCCCTGGACCACATCGGACGGAGTATAAGCACGCACCGAATCGGTCGGATTTTTCGATCGAGCTAGACCTCCTGAAGGTTCCTAGAAAACATTCCCTTAGTAGCTGGAAAAATATTTTGTTCGTGGTATTTTATTAAATGGAAGTCAATGAAGGCATACATGATTCCTTTTAGAACCAGGAATTCGCGCTTTCACTAAGAAAACAAATAAACGCGCCTCCGGCTCGAGCCCCCGATATACACTAGCAATGATATACATAAATTGACCCACATTACCAATGCGCCACTACTAGCCGTGATTTTCGTTATATTTCGACGAAACTTGGTATTCATAGTGATAATCTACCATTACCACCAGAGTGATTGAATGACCAGAGTCATGTCTGACCTATGCACGGTGTAACGTCCAAAGGACAAAAACCTAAATGTTTGTTGTTAGCACTTTCCTCCGAAGGAAAGTAGCTATTGAGGTTGCACTCATGACGGAATTTTTGAAAAATTTCTTCGAATCTTTATCGATCCTACCTAGTAGACACCAAAAATGACCCCAGTTACTATATATATATATATATATATATATATATATATATATATATATATATATATATATATATATATATATATAATCAGTCCTGTAACAGGCCACAAGGGCAGATAATGTAGAGGTATCTGATTCTTGACCATACGGCACACTAGGGAGATAGTGGAGATAGTGTGGTCAACACTATGCTCCGGTCGCCTGATTTTCCCCTCTTCTGCTTCGACTGCTACAGTCATTAGCACCCAAGGAACCCATTATTAATTAAATTAATTAAAGGCTGGGTGAGCCTAGAGACGATCTGGGACCCCAAATCCAACCATCGAACGGCAGCACTAGAAGAAAAAATCTTTAAATCTTTAGTGCGCGCTCGGGTTTTGAACCTGGTCCTCCAGTACATTAGTCGAGTGCTCTAACACTCTACCACTGAGCTAACCTCGTCCCCTTATATATATATATATATATATATATATATATATGTATATATATATATATATATATATATATATATATGTATATATATATATATATATATATATATATATATATACATATATATTTATATGTCCCTTAACACGATTTAGGCTAGAGTTTTTGTTTTTTCGCCAAGAAAACTGGTATATAGTATTCCCCCATCTAATGATTGATCGAGTTCGTTAACCAACAAAATCGGTCCAACCGGAGGTGGGGTTTACTCCGGAGCCAAAGTAGTTATTTGCCAATACCAGTCGTAATTTTTGTTATATTTCAACTAAACTCGGTATTCGTTGTGTTCAACTGAAGAGAAAAATAAACTAAATCGGTTGACTAGAAGGGAGGGTTTACTCCGGACATAAATTACTAATTTCCTTATACCGGTCGTAATTTCTGTTGTATTGTTATGAAACTCTTTATACGTCCTGGCTATCTAATAAAAAAGAAGTGTTGTGAAAATGAACTAAATCGGTCTGTTGGAAGGGGAGAGGGGTGTTAGTTTGTACTATGTTTGAATTGAATTCTTCCGCTAAACGTAGGTTCGCGAAACTCATCAAGATCAATAGATGAATATGTAAAGCTTTGTGTATTTATTACGTAGTGTAGTACCACGCATACACAAAACTATGGAAGGAAATTAATTAGAAAATTAATAATTGAAACAGCTGCTCATAAAAGCAAAAGAGCACAACAATTAATGTTTTTATTGTAATTATCTATATAGATTATTTTAAGCAAATTATTCAGGAATGCACTCGTCACTATCCAATTCTGAGGAAAGTGCTTAGTTATGCAGCTCCTGCGTGACGGACTTTCTTATATTTAATTTGAAAAAATAATGATTTTTCCCAGTCCTAAAGTTCGATAAAGCCCACAAAGGGACACATTTCCGTCCAATCGGGGTGTTTCTACGTGTTCTGGAGTTGACGTTATATGCAAAAAAGTTCACATGTTATTTTTATTTTGAGAACCATTTTTCGCAAGTACCTTTTGAGATAATGAAATAGTCATTTATATGGCTAGAAAAAGGAGTCTTTTTTCTTTCGAATTATTTCAATTACGTAAACATCGGATTATCTCAAGCGGAGATATTGAATTCCAAAACCTCACATTACTATTTTAAGTATGTTGTTTTACTAGAAAATTCGTTTTACTGTTATCATCAACTGTAAATATGTGCTTCATGGCGAATAAAATTCAATTCTGACGGGGGTTAAATCTTTCTATAAAAAAAGAAATAACGATAACTTCAGTTGTAGCAGTATGAGGAAGGTTACATAGACCGGAGAATTCAAAACAAACTACGTCATCATGATTAGCCACTGCCATCTTGATTGCCACAGCCATTCCAAACTTACCAATACCTTTCACCGTTTCTTAGCTTATTTTACTACAATACTAATTTTACTGATAAATGCAATTTAAAACAAGAAAGAACCAATTAAAAAGTGAGTTAAACAAAGAGAAAAATCCTTTCAAAACAACAAAACACACACTTTTTACGTTTTTACGTTGCCCCATCGAATATTGCTTCAGGACCTTTTTTGTAGAGAATTTAGTAAGCATTCGAATGGCCACCTTCCACTTAGCACGATTTCCGAAACGTAATCGAGACATTTACGAAAAATGTATGAAGATCTGAAAACTTTTCATGTTTATTAATAAAATAATTTTTTTTTCGCATACTTCCTTAACTCCAAATATAACCAAAATTTAAACATCATAGTTGGGATTAATTTCCAAGTTGTAGAAAATATTTCAATTGAATCCCGCGATTCTAAGTACTCCCAAAAACATAATGACTTACAAAAACATTAATTCCACTTTTATCAGGAACGGTTACAGATATCGCCTTAAAAATGGTTTCATTCGTTTTCTTTTGTTAAGAAACCTATAAAACAAGTACCTGGAAGCATATAAACTCAAAAAAGTAAGCGTTACGATTTTATATGCGCGAATTTCGCCCCAAACACTATCTTCTAGTGGGCCGATTCTGCTGGTTAACGACCTTGGACTTTCAAATAAGACGACAGATTTTTGTTCTAAATTTCGTTAAAATCGGACCATTTTTGAGCTTGCTAGAGCGCGAACAGACAAGCATATATATATATATATATATATATATATATATATATATATATATACAAATTTGGGCCACCTATATTTTCGTGATCTATAGGGTCTGAAACGTGAAAGTTTCTAGTCGGCACTTCCGGATTGCGCCATGAGGTCAACCTCATGAGCGGGTTCTCCCTATGGAGATAGGGAGTAACCGCGCTAAAACTCTTATATAAATACTGGTTGAAACAATAAAGTTCGTCACGCAGGAGCTGCATAACTAAGCACTTTCCTCAGAATTTGGGTAGTGTAGACTGCTTTCCAGAACTTCTGCTTAGACTGCCAGAAGACTGCTTAAAATATCCTACATAAATAAAATAAAAACACGAATAGTTCTCTTTTAAATTTGTAATGAGTAACTGATCAATTGTTAATTTGCTTCCAGAGTTATGTTTACACATGGTACCTATTACACTACACAATAAATACAAAAAACATCATATTATCGTATTTTGATCTAACGCAGGAACAGGATACAGTCACTCTAGTGGTAGAAGGCGCTCCTTGCGGCGGCTTTGTGAACCTACGTCTGGAGGGCTTTTCTATTGAAATATATTACAAATTAAACCCCGGCTTTCCGATTGACCGATTCAGCTCATTTTTACACTTCTTTCTCGTGAGTTACCCACGACGTATACCGCGTTTTGTTACAATACAGCAGAAATTACGACCGGTATGAGTATATTAGGAATTTGGGTCCGGAGTAAACCCCTCCCCCTTCTAATGAACCGATTTAGTATATTTTTACAACACATATTTACCTGTAGATTACCACTACGAATACCGAGTTTCGTCGAAATATACCAAAAATCACGGCTGGTAGTGGCGAATTGGTATTGTGGGTCCGGAGTAAACCCCCCCCCCCTCCTAATGAACCGATTTACTTTATTTTTATAACACATATTTACCTGTGGGTTACCTCTACGAATACCGAGTTTCGTCGAAATATACCAAAAATCACGGCTGGTAGTGGCAAATTGGTATCGCGGGGCCGGAGTAAACCCCCCCCCCTTCTAATGAACCGATTTTGTTCATTTTTATATCTCACTTTTCTCCCTATATTACCACTACGAATACCAAGTTTCGTTGAAATATAACAAATATTACGGCTGACATAGTCAAATTAGTGTTTTGGGTTTGGGGTAAACCCCCCTTCCGGTGGACCGACTTTGGTGGTTAACGAAATCGTTCAATCGTTTGCTAATTGAATGCTATATACCAAGTTTCGTGACGAAAAAACAAAGACTCTGGCTGCTATCGTGTTAATATATATATATATATATATATATATATATATATATATATATATATATATATATATATATAAGTAGTATAGGGAATGCCGATTCTGGCCCACTTTAGGGGCGAGCCTCGAGATAAGACGGACAGGTTAGATAGTGTTTGTATTGCCACTAAAAATAGATGGCTCAGATAGTGTTTGTATTGCCACTAAAAATAGATGGCTCAGATAATGTTTGTATTGCCACTAAAATAGATGGTTCAGATAGTGTTTGTATTGCCACTAAAAAATAGCTGGTCGGATAGTGTTTGTATTGCCACTAAAAAATATGTATCGTATAAGATCGGGTGAAAAAAAAAAAAATAAAAGTAATAATAATAATAATTCGCGTAAGTAATAATAATAATTCGCGTAAGTAGTAATAATAATTCCAAGGAAACCTACAATAATAATAATTGCTAGAACTAGTTTTTTTTTTTTTTTTTTTTTTTTTTTTTTTTTTAATACTTAAAAACACTCCTATGCGCATTCGGTTATTATAGGTAAAGGCAAGAATGCTATCTATATATTTATGTATTATGTAAGTGTTAGCCCGATAAGTAGGAAACTTTTGGATTCATTGCTTCAATGAATGAAGGTATTTCAGATCTGTATTTGGCCTTATAAAATTTATCGAACTCCCCGTAATGTTTCTGTTTGAGAACTAATGGGATTTCAGATCGTCGGAAGAGAATTTCCTAGTCAATATTACCACTGAATCTCAAAAGTATTTTGTCGTTTAATGTTTGATATTCAGTGATCATAGACCAATCTACTTCATTCTGGTACAGTTCTAATGTGTAATAATCTAAATTTTGATAACGTGAAATTGTTTCCTAATCGACTATGTAAATGAATCGACCTAAACCACCTGCATCTAGATTTTGGTTGTACTGTGATACGAGTTTCCAGTTCAAATTATTTTTATACATCTCAAGAAAAGGTAGCGGTAAATCTGAGAATGAGGATATTAGATCCCATTCTTTTACAAAATGACTCTTTGGAAATTTTAAGTATGCGTTCTGTTTCGCTACGAGTGACCAGTTCAAATCGTGCATGAACTTGATCAGAAATGATGGTGGTAGCGCAGGAAATATTGAAATATCATTCCAAGATATGTTGTTGTTGTTCATTGTTCATTGTTCTTCTTATTATATGTTTTTTCGAGTTCTAACAAAAATCTAAACCGGTCAATAAGTTCTTCAAGAGTGAATACGAGTTCAAGATCATCTGGATCAACGTCTTCATCAATTTCATATTCATAATCTTCATACTCATCACGAATGGATCTTATTTTATGAGGCATCTCTTATCTTATCTTATTTCATTCGAAAGAATGTCGTATTGAAGCGCAGTGTGTGAAACAAGTACAACATACGCTGAAGTGTTAGCGGGAACTGGACGTTGAAAATCGACAGAGAGTATTATACTTGCTTTTGCTCCTGATATGTTTGTTGGTTGCTTGCTTGTATCAATCACGTAAACACATTTTTTTGTGATGAATTCACGCGAGGTGTACAACATGGAAACATCACTGGAATATACTTTTTGAAAATCTTTGTACATCTCGTAAGCTATGACGAAGTTCCCAGCTTCGTTGTCTAAATTTACGAGTTCTTCAGGATAGGTGTACTCGTTAATTTTTATCTTTATATTTCTTACTTTTGCAGCGGTGAAATCGGACGACGGTGTTAGTTGACTGCCCTTGTTTTCTTGAAACGCAACGAGAACAAACCTAGGGTCTTTGAAATTCCTGTATACTTTAGTAATATCTAAGGTTAATGTTGTCATGTTTACAATGCCAGGTTTTTGAATGCATTGCCATTTTCTGAAATTGAAATGTATTTTCTTGCGATCAGTTAACTGTTTCAGGAGCATGATCTTTGAAGTTGCCTTGTACTCTATTATAGGTACTCGAATCATAAACTCGTTTATAATGACTTTTCCTTTATCGGGAACTGCCTCTTCTTTAGCTCCTGTTTGCGTAGTTTTCCATCTATACAGAGCCTCATCGTCTTCGGCACGAACGAATGTTATCACGAATCCACCTTTGTAAATAGGCGCATCTACATCGTCAAAGAACCCCAATCCGAGCTGTGCAAGGTCTCCACATACGAAAAATTTGTTTAGATTTTTTTCATACGCCGAAATGAATCCAGAATTTTCTAATGCGTTAGAGTCGGATTGTTTGTACGTAACCAGGCCCTTGACAGTACTGGTTATTCCAGGAAAGTCGACTTCATCAATCAGGTAGTTGTGTTTCTTCACCTCTATATGCGAGAATAAGAAGGGTACGAAGTTCCAAGTCGACTAGTTTAATACCGTCATCGGCCGTGTAAGCTCCACCTGCGATTTTTTCGATTTTTCCTGCAATGAAGAACTGGTATCGGGGTCCTGAAAACGAGTCACCGTAATCGATATGGAACTCGATTTTTTTGTTTGGTGAATTCAGATTCTGATTGCTCAGCGGATAAAAGTTTTTGTATTCCATCCGAACAATATCGTCAAAATAATCGTTATAGTTCATCTTCTTATTATATATATATAAAAAAATTACATTTCATTCAACAACTTTTCAATCATTTCTGTTTTATGATTTTTCAATATGAATAGCATTTCACTGAAAGGAACGCTATTAGCTAGATTCAATACGAGTAAACACAAGTGACCGCAAATAGGGGGATCGTCGTATTCTTGGATTCTATCCATATTATATAATAAATTACGACCTCCGAGGTAGGCGACGATTTGCTTTGGCGGATTCGCATTACCGTACGAATCGAAATAATGTTTTTTCGAACCATTCTTGAAGTATGCGACCCAATGACTTCCTTCTTGATTGGAATTTTGAAGATTGACAACTCCGCACTCAATTATATTAGTGTAATTAGGAAGTTCATCTTTCATAAAGACACCCCTGAAATTCGGGATCCTTTCCTCTCCGTACTTTTGAATTTCGTAGTTTGTTAACGGATGGATTTCTTTTCTTTTTTTTTTTTTTTAACCCACGCCCTAGTTTTTCCATAGCTAGATTATGACGTTTGGTCTCCTCTAGGCGTTCCTTTTTGTCTTTGTAATCGATAACTGAGTTAGCAACTGCTGCTCCTCCACTTAGCATCGCTGCCAACGCTCCAATACCTGCGAACACAAGAGGAAGAAAACCTCCTTTATGATTTCGTTGCAATTGCTCATGCGTCAACGTTAAACGAAGACCAGCACGATCCTGTATTCTTTTTTGAATAGCATTTATTTGTTTTTCTGTCAACGCGATACGGTCGGATCCTTTTTTACGCAATTGTGATTCTGATAGCTGAACGGTGACTCCTTTTCTATTACGAAAAGCCTCACGTATCTTATTTTTCTGTCCTTCAGATAACTGAATATTTATAGGTGAATACATTGTTCTTATTATTATTTATTTACCTGAGGAGCTTCGCAACGCAGGTGATTTGCTCCATATATGTTATTACATTGCGCAAATACATATTATACAATATATATTATGTTATGTATATAGACTATATACAATATATATTATGTTATGTCTATACATTATATACAATATATATTATGTTATGTCTATACACTTTATACAATATCTACTATCTATATAATATTATGTCTATACACTACATACAATATCTACTATCTATATAATATTATCTCTATACACTATCCGTAAGGTACATGTTTTTTTGTTTTGACTGTATTCTTGCCAGCTGCTTCTTTCGCTGGCATCAGTAGACATTCGAAATCTATATACATAAAATAAGGATGTTCAAATTTATTAATATGGTTTGAAAACTCTGCTGCTGATCCAACCTCAGTTATGATCGGTTTCAGGACTGAATGTTTTCCGCAATCGTTAGTGTGGTTATTCAACCTCCGACGAAGTAAAATGACTTAAGCAACGTCTGCAAATATAGATCTGATGTCCGTGCTTCGATATTTGAAAGCTCACGAGTCTGCTTAAATGTTTTATATAAACGTAATGAGAAGTTTGAGCTTCTCTTAGGTATAAAAGATCGATCGTCCTCTCTGCGGAGTTGAATTTTGAAACAATTAACGGGCGAATCTCATCTTTGGAATATTCGTAAACGTTTATAGCCATTGAAGGATAGTCGAATGAATTATCATGAGATTTCTTTTCGAATTTTGTTATATCTTTTATACTCAGCGGAAAATCAAAACCTTCGAATATACGATCATTTGCTTTCGAGGTGTAGTGCGATACTCTATCAGCGTTCTTCGTGGGAGTATCTAGTGCGCACAGGATCGAATACACGAAACATTTCTGATCAGAGTTCTTTACTTTAATACATGCTTTCTTGTTTTTCAACTTAGCTGGAAGGTCTATGTAGGAGCTTGCATTCAGTGGCTCAAATTTGTTCAGACTAACGATTAATCGATCGCAGCGAAGCAGTGTCCATCCGGAACCTCTTGACGGTTGATGTGTAGATTCTTTAGATTTTAACTCTGTATATTTTTCATTAACAACTTCCCCCAAATCCGTTTCTTTATAAACCTCCGTTGCTGCGGTATGGAAAATCACCTGAGTTTGCTCTTCTTGTTCGTTTACACGTTTTCGCGTATAAGTGCATTCTATACTTGCTTGAACTTTACGATTTCCTTCCATACCCTGAACGTGTTCCATTGCGAGAGTTCGCACGCTATCAAGGAAAGGTTCGATGTCGATATTATTTCTGTTGTTTATAATTAACTGCTTGAAATGACCGGTTTGGCTAGATTTCAGTATTGCACCTACGTCTGTTGCATGTACTGCTTCGTGACGCCAGGCGTCTTTGTACACCACATCACATTTGCTGCAATAGTATATTTTTTTCGCTCGGTATATCTCATCAATGAGCTCTTCTTTCGATTTTACACGAACGTCTAAACCCAGACGTTTAGCTTCTTCTCTTATAAATTCAATGGTCCTTAATCTAAGATTTATCGGTCGTTTCCCGGCTTTAGAAATACACTGGAGAATCTCCTCCCTCGATTTCGCCGGGCAATCGTCCAATGAGAGCTCGTTTGCGATTTCGAGTAATTTTTCCTTGTTGTAAACCGAGTAGTCTGTTTTTCTCTGTTCTAGAAGCGATTTTAATCTTTCAATTTCCTCGTCACTTTTTTTTTCGTATTCATGTATCCTGTTCTGTATAGCCCATTTTTTTATTTCTGTTTCAGCGTTATTTTTATGTCTGGTAGTCGTGCAATGTCGCGCCCAATGCGATCTCTCCATATCTATATTACAAGTGTCACAGTGATTGATTGATGCATTGGTTATTGATTTTTTCTTCAAACTATTTTTTTGTCTTGAACTCGGTATTACAAAATAGGTAAGCATATTTCGTCTGTGCAATATCGATTTTACATGGCTACTCCATTCTAGTTTATGCACATAGCGTTTACAATATTTACAAAACTTCAAACGTAGTGGAGGTAAACGCTTAGGTGATGATACCCAGTTCTCCCGTGGTCCAAGTACCCTACTAATTTTTATAGAATTCCGTGTTGGTACTGTCTTCACGAGCGGTGGAAAAATTGGTTCTGGTTCCGGGCTTAAAGGGCTTAGTAAGGACGGAACGGGACTTATTTGAGGAATAGGTGATTCCGGTAGTGGGTGTGAATTAATCGCTGGGGAGTAACAGGTTGAACGAGGAGAAGCGGTCGATAAGTTGTCAGCGATGTCTAGCCTCAGAGGACGAGTAGGTTTCCTTATCGAATATTGTTCTAACCTCAGGGGACGAGTAGGTTTCCTTATCAAATATTGGTTGAGATCGTCGTTCAGTAATGGTGGTTTTGTTGTATTTTTTCTAGAAACCTTTGGATATTTTTTTACGAGGCTCGATACATCCCTACGCGTATCTGAAACTACGGGGTTTGCTCGTATTCTTGCGGGTACTTTATTTGGAGGAGCTGCTGAATTTCGAGGATCAAATGTTAGTCGGTTAGCAATCCTATCTATTAGCCTAGTTGGCCTATTTTTTTCCTTATTTTTGTGTTTTTCACTTCTAATATGCTCGGTCAGTTTATTTATTTGAACATCTTCTTTGCAATATTTGCAAAAACTGAGTTGGTTATTACGATGTTTCGATGTTCTTTTGTGTTTGCTAAAGTTCGAACTCTCAATAAATTTGTTACACTGCTTACAGTATTTTTTTTTTTTTTGCGGTAGCACTCAAAAGTGCTGTTTTTTGTATATTTTTGTTAGTACTCCTCATTGTTTTATAATATCAGTAGTTTTATAAAAATAACTCTTTCAGAAATTCGTTCTTTCAAGAATAAGTTGTCTTTCTTACTACACTAGAAAATCGTACTTTCAAGAATAAGTTGTCTTTCTTACTACACTAGAAAATCGTACTTTGAATGAACGATTATATAATATCGGTAGGTTTATCAATATAGCTCTTTCAGAAATTCGTACTTTCAAGAATAAGTTGTCTTTCTTACTACACAAGAAAATCGTACTTTCAAGAACGGATGAATTGTCTTTCTTACTACACTAGAAAATCGTACTTTGAATACGTTCAAGAACTGATGAATTGTCTTTCTCACTACACTAGAAAATCGTACTTTCAAGAACGGATGAATTGTCTTTCTTACTACACTAGAAAATCGTACTTTGAATGAACGATTATATAATATCGGTAGGTTTATCAATATAGCTCTTTCAGAAATTCGTACTTTCAAGAATAAGTTGTCTTTCTTACTACACAAGAAAATCGTACTTTCAAGAACGGATGAATTGTCTTTCTTACTACACTAGAAAATCGTACTTTGAATACGTTCAAGAACTGATGAATTGTCTTTCTCACTACACTAGAAAATCGTACTTACGAGAACGGATGAATTGCCTTTCTCACTGCTCAAGAAAATCGTACTTTGTATGAGCGATTATATAATATCGGTAGGTTTATCAATATAACTCTTTCAGAAATTCGTACTTTCAAGAATAAGTTGTCTTTCTCACTACACTAGAAAATCGTATTTACGAGAGCAGGATATAAACTACAAAGATACGAAAGCTGACACTTCTATTTGTATAAAACATTTTAATACTATAGTACATCTATAGTGCGCTATTGCTGGCGCCATGCCAGAACCAGTTTCCTCTCCTTATATGGGTCTAGAACGGTCTAGAGCGCCCTTGACGCTATGCTTAACCAGATTCCTGGGTCTAGAACGTTCCCTCTTCATCGGAGGCTCGTCACTCAGAGAAGGCTCGCCCCTAAAGTGGGCCAGAATCGGCATTCCCTATACAACTTTATATATATGTATATATAAAAATTTTAACGGGGGTCATTTTCGGTGTCTACTAGGTAGGATCGATAAAGATTTGAAGAAATTTTTCAAAAATTCCGTCATGAGTCCAACCTCAATAGCTACTTTCCTTCGGAGGAAAGTGCTAATATCAACTTCTGAGTATCCTTTGAGTTCTCATGAGCTGGCACTGCTCCTGGATCCTGTTGATGAGTTCCTCCTTCGTCGGCCATAGGGAGAACCCGCTTATGAGGTTGACCTCACGACGTAATCTGGAAGTGCCGACTAGAAACTTTCTCGTTTCAGACCCCATAGATCACGAAAATATAGGTGGCCCAAATTTGTATATATTTATATATATATATATATATATATATATATATATATATATATATATATATATTCTTGCCTGTTAACGCTCTAGCAAGCTCAAAAATGGCCCGATTTTGATGAAATTTGGTACAAAAATCTGTCTTCTAATTTGAAAGGTCAAGTTCGTTAACCAGCAGAATCCGCCCATGGGTAGATAGTGTTTGGGGCGAAATTCGCGCAAACAAAATCGTAACGCTTACGTTTTTGAGTTTATATGCTTGCAGGTACTTGTTTTATAGGTTTCATAACATAGGAAAACGAATGAAACAATTTTTAATGTAACCGGTTTTGAGAAAAGTGGAATCAATTTTTTTGTAAGTCATTATTTCTTTGTGGGTACTTAGAATGAAATATTTTCTACGCGGGATTCAATTGAAATATTTTCTACATATTGGAAATTAATCCCAACTAAAATTTTTAAATTTTGGTTATATTTGGAGTTAAGGAAGTATGCGAAAAAAATATTTTATTAAAAGGCATGAAAAGTTTTCGGATCTTCACACATTTTTTGTAAATATCTCGATAACGGTTGGGAAATCGTGGTAAGTGGAAGGTAACCATTCGAATGATTACTAAACTCTCTACAAAAATGTTTCAGAAGAAATATTCGATGGGGCAACGTCAATCAGAGATATAAGCGCTTGAAACTTAAAAAGTGTTTGTTTTGAACGAGTTTTTGTCTTTGTTTATTTCACTTTTTAATTGGTTATTTTGTTTTAAATTGCATTTATCAGTGAAATTAGTATTTTAGTAAAATAAGCCAAGAAACAGTGAAAGGTATTGGTAATAAGTTTGGAGTGGCTGTGGTAATCATGATGGCAGTGGCTAATCATGATGGCGTATACATAAGTTTCTTTTTAATTCTCCTGTCTATATATCCTTCGTCATAGCCTACAACTGAAGCTATCGTTATTTATTACTTTATATAAAGATTTTTCCCTCGAGGGAATGGAATTTTATTTGGCATGAAGCACATATTTACAGTTTATTATAACAGTAAAATGAATTTACTAGTAAAACAAAAGAAACTTAAAATGCCAACGAATTTTTGGTTCAAAATAGAGCCTTCTGTGCAGTAGTTGAAGAGTGAGTATGTTTTGAGTACACAATTCTATTGACTTATTCAGACTTCCTCAAGAATGAGGATTAAGAATTATCCGTATTATTCACTGTAAGTTGGCTACTGTCAGTTTCCTGTGATTTGTGATGCCTAATCTATTCCATTTCTTCGAGATGTGGGGAACCGCGCTAACATGACGCAGTTCCTGCGAGTCGGACTTTTTAATACAATATTCATCATTGGCAGAAGTCTGTCAATAATTTGCACAGTTACCGCAGTTATATATATATATATATATATATAAATATATATATATATATATATATATATATATATATATATATACTAGCTGAAACGTTGTTTTGCCTTACATTATGTTTATTGAATATTTTGATTGTCAAATAATAATCCTGCACCTGTTTATGCAATATCCGTCTTGCCCCTTCCAGAAAATAAGAGGACAGCGTCATATAAATGATGAGTTTCAGCAATTGTTTCAAAATTATTGTTTCTTCATCGAATTATTATTCCAATGCACCTTGCAAACCGAGAATTGAGGTTATATAGCTCCAACGTGCATCCACGCGATTGGTGAGTGTGCTTTTGAAGTTTTCACTTCCCATAATGTAAATTTGTAAAACTTAATGTGGCCAACGGCCATAGCCACGTTGAATACACCGGTTCCCGTAGATCACCGAAGTTAAGCAACGTCGGGCGTGGTCAGTACCTGAATGGGTGACCGACCATGTGCTGTTGGCATTAGGAACGGGTGGCAACCTGTAGATAGCCCGGCGCTAATGGCCAAGTTGTAGATGCGCCGTTTGGTATTGGCATTGGCAGCAATGATTCCACTATGTGATAAACTTAGCCTTTGATTTTGTATGTTAAATTAAATTGTTGACCATTTGCAGCATTATGTTTAACTATTTCCGTTGCCCCGAACGATGTCATTTGGAAACACGAATTAAATGTTGTAATTAACTTCAGGAACAGGTGAGAATCGGGAGCCATATTTCCCTTTGTGAAAAGATCGTAATATGATTTTATAATTCAAATTTCTTAGGGTGGGTTTACACTTGCTAGTTATTGCAGGATATTTATATCAGAGAAGAATTGCGACTATTGAAACCCCATGTAAAATCTATGTCTGCAATAAATTGGTCATGGTAGCAATTTATTGCAGACATACATTTTACATGGGTTTTCAGTAGTCGGAATTTCTATCCGATATAAATATCCTGCAATAACTATCAAGTGTAAACCCACCCTTAGAGGCCCGGAAGGCGTGAGGTCGAGTGTTGAATACGATTCCGACTATGGGGTGGTGGCTTTTCTTTAGAAAAAAGAAAAGGCATCAGCCCCATCCTGACTAGAAATGGGTGGTAACCTGTGGATAACCTGTCCCAAAATTCGTAGTTAATAATAATGGACGTTAAAATTAAAATTAAATTAATTTAAATTTATTAGTTTTGATTAAAGTACTAATATTGTTATTATAAAAGGGGGACTGATGGTAGAAGGTTGAAAATTTAGAGTTGTATTTATTTTTTAATATCAAATCATTAAGAAAATAAAAATTAAACCTATTGTGCAAAAAAATACAAAAATATTTTTTGGGGTGGGCCACCCTTATCACTTAGGGGTATGAAAAATAGGTTACATCCTTTTCTCAGACCTACTGAAAAGTCACAAAACAATTCATAAAAATCGGTCAAGCCGTTTCGAAGGTGTTCGGTCACAAACACTGTGACACGAGAATTTTATATATTAGACTAGATATATGTATGTATTCACATAAACCTGAATATCTAAGATAAACGTTTAGATATTTATGAGAATCGCTATTTTGGACGGTTTGCCATGCTTTTTGGCAGCCTCTTCAACAATGGATTCCTAACCAATGGAGGAAGGCAAAAAATACCAAGGAAAATGTTGCTCCTTGTACATCTCAATGTATTTGTATATATATATATATATATATATATATATATATATATATATATATATATATATATATACATGTTTGTCTTTTCGAGCAGAAGCAGCCTCAAAAATGGTCCGGATTTAGCGAAATGTGCTACAAAAATGAAAAGTAAGTTCAGCAGAGGAAGTGAGTTAGTAAGCACAGAATACTGCGAATTTCCGAAGGTGTGTCGCATCTAAAATCGTGCTTTTCTTTGAGATTTATTTGGTTTAGACGGTTACATTTTCAAGAAAGATCAAAACATGAAGTTAGCAGTTTATATTCAAAACTTTACCATATGCGACAGTAATGCAATGAGATGACGCACTTCCTGCGTGTAATGTTTTACTTTCAATGAATATTTATGCTTTTGTGAAGGCGTTATTTATTATGTTTACGTTTTTTTTTTCTTAAATCAACCAGACAGGTGGTTTTTTAGGCCCCAAATCAAGTATTCTTCAGAACTATCATGGAATGGATTGTAAATAACAATTCATATTAGACTTTTAAAAATATTTTGAGTGGTATTTTGGCTTGCGTTGTCTTGCTTCAAATAGTTTAATATCTATAAAACAACGAATTTCAACCTGAGGGTTAAATATGACGTATGTTAATTTAATTGATATTAAATTAATCGCGCGCGCATAGAATAACGGTGTAATATGATGAAAATCTGCATTTGGAGTTGAATTTATAGAAACTGCAATTTTACCGCAAGCTTAATATTTCATTACATAATAATGCTGAACAAATACTCAAACAAAGCCTATAATATCCCTTAGCTCCGCATTGCCAATTGTAATGTACATAATTAAAGTTCAGTTTCTAGAAGAAAGTATTCATTTCAGTTGTATACCCCAAATATTATATGTTATTACGAAATAATAATTACTACATGATAAACTAATATGGGACATATAAAAGAACAATATATATATATATATATATATATATATATGTTTTGTTTTAAGTTTCTTCGCTGGGGTTGATATGATTGATTTGTGAGACGGCTTCTCTCTCCAGCGGTGTTCTTCCTCTCCTTTGCGCAATATTTCGTCGGGTTCATCTCCGACTTCTTCCGGCTGCTATGTGTCGTCCTCGGGACATACACATAGCAGCCGGAAGAAGTCGGAGATGAACCCGACGAAATATTGCGCAAAGGAGAGGAAGAACACCGCTGGAGAGAGAAGCCGTCTCACAAATCAATCATATCAACCCCAGCGAAGAACCGAGGACGACACATAGCAGCCGGAAGAAGTCGGAGATGAACCCGACGAAATATTGCGCAAAGGAGAGGAAGAACACCGCTGGAGAGAGAAGCCGTCTCACAAATCAATCATATATATATATATATATATATATATATATATATATATATATATATATATATGGTGTAATTAGAAATAATGGAAATATTGTAAAAACATGACATCTAACACAATTTCCATTTACCCAGCCTACCCCCCGAACGTTGAAACAGTAAACGAATATTACGTCGTAGTTTTAACTCAAGACATTGCTTTTCGGCTCAAAGCTGATACATGAGTATGGACATGGAAGATTATTAATTGAAATAAAGTAGAATTTCGATAGTTATGGCTGAATGCGAGAAGTTCTAGGGACACTTTATAGAAGTGAGAAAACACTATTAGAAGTGAGTCTTAGCTTGTTATCTGTTGTCTTTACGAGTCGGAACTGAGAGATGAGAGCTGTAAAGCCTCGCCCATTTCCCTCAACTCCGATTGAATCAGAAGTAGTCCTCAACTTCTAAGATAAATCCCCCCTTAAATCTGATAGTACTCTACCCCCCCCCCCCCTCCTAAGAACAATAAAGTAATATTAAACTCGATCGAGTGTAACAAAATCTTTCCCTCTAGCCTTATTTTAACTTCTGACACCTGTCTTGCAACTTTGGTCAAACAATTCTTCATTCTTCTGCTAATATATATATATATATATATATATATATTTGTGTTGGTATTATTTTAATATATTATTTAATTCAATAATAACGGCTTTACAAATTCTTGACCTACGGACATTTTAACAATATTTACAGTGGGCCTCCCCGTGGTCTAGTGGCTAACGCCAAGAATTTATAAGTGGGAGAGGTGGATTCGATTCCCGCCTGCAGAATTTTAAATTCAGGTCAATTAATAAAATTTCCTGCTGTATCTTGGTTGTAGAGGAAGTGTGGCAACCTATAGAAATCCCAGCGATAATAGCATTGACGTAGTTGTGAGAAAAACAAAAAAAAATGTGTGTTATATTAGCAATGGAGTATATTTATGACTATTAACTCCATGTTATTTTTAAGTATTTTTGCATTTCTAATAATAATGAATCTATATATATAAATGACGTGGCTGCCTGTCCTTCTGCAACGGGCAACATTTGATCGATTTTGATGGCACACAGGCAGGTCTTAAACCGGGGAGTCTCGAGGCTAGGGCAAAAACGTCTACCAGCTATATTTCTGTATGTTTGTTCCTCATAAAACTCAACACGGTTTGACAGATTTTGACCAAACTGGGCACATACGTAGGTCTTAATCCGGGGAGTCTCCAGGCTAGGGCAAAAACGTCTACCAGCTATATTTCTGTATGTTTGTTCCTCATAAAACTCAACACGGTTTGACAGATTTTGACCAAACTGGGCACATACGTAGGTCTTAATCCGGGGAGTCTCCAGGCTAGGGCAAAAACGTCTACCAGCTATATTTCTGTATGTTTGATCCTCATAAAACTCAACACGGTTTGACAGATTTTGACCAAACTGGGCACATACGTAGGTCTTAATCCGGGGAGTCTCCAGGCTAGGGCAAAAACGTCTACCAGCTATATTTCTGTATGTTTGTTCCTCATAAAACTCAACACGGTTTGACAGATTTTGACCAAACTGGGCACATACGTAGGTCTTAATCCGGGGAGTCTCCAGGCTAGGGCAAAAACGTCTGCCAGCTATATTTCTGTATGTTTGTTCCTCATAAAACTCAACACGGTTTGACAGATTTTGACCAAACTGGGCACATACGTAGGTCTTAATCCGGGGAGTCTCCAGGCTAGGGCAAAAACGTCTACCAGCTATATTTCTGTATGTTTGTTCCTCATAAAACTAAACACGGTTTGACAGATTTTGACCAAACTGGGCACATACGTAGGTCTTAATCCGGGGAGTCTCCAGGCTAGGGCAAAAACGTCTACCAGCTATATTTCTGTATGTTTGTTCCTCATAAAACTAAACACGGTTTGACAGATTTTGACCAAACTGGGCACATACGTAGGTCTTAATCCGAGGAGTCTCCAGGCTAGGGCAAAAACGTCTACCAGCTATATTTCTGTATGTTTGTTCCTCATAAAACTAAACACGGTTTGACAGATTTTGACCAAACTGGGCACATACGTAGGTCTTAATCCGGGGAGTCTCCAGGCTAGGGCAAAAACGTCTACCAGCTTTTTGTCTGTCTGTTTCTTCCTTATACAAATCCACTCTGTTTGTCCGAACCTGGAGGTCTTGATCTGGAAAGTGACATAGACTAGGTTTAAATCGTCAAGGACTCACAGTTTGGAGGCCACGAGTTCGAAACAGTGACCCGAAATCACAGATTTGCGATATTACATTTTACTATTACTTATTCGGTTTCTGATTTTTTTTTTTTTTCCTTTCTAGATGCAGAAAGTGGCTGTGGCATGGCAGGCCGGGTAACAGCGTGATATCACGGAAACGAATGAAACCATTTTTAGGTGATGTTTTGGGGTCTTTTTAAAATAAATTGCATTTAACAGTAATACGTAGTAAGGTTTCCGGCCTGGGATAGAAGGAAAGGTGAAATAAAAAAAAACTGGTTTTACTGTTTTTCAATATATTCTCCTCTAAGTTCAACACACTTAATACAACGCTTTGGCAACATTTCTATACCATGAAAAAAATAATTTTCTTCTTTGTTAAAAAAGTGTTCTTCCACTGCTGGTTGGAGCTGTTCGTCGGTGTTAAATCACCTTCCACGAAGGTCAGATTTTAACTTTGAGAAAAGGTAGAAATCGCTAGGGGCCAAGTCTGGGCTGTAGGGTGGATGAGAGATTTCTTGGAATCCACAGTCCTTCACAGCGGCCTTGGAAATCAATACTGTGTGGACAGAGGCATTGTCGTGAGGGTAGGCGCATAGTGAAGAGGTAGAGGTAGAGGTAGAGGGAAGAGGTAGAGGTACCTCTATGTAACACAAACACATTGTTTGTAATGGCAGAGGTAGAGGGAAGAGGTAGCGGTAGAGGGAAGAGGTAGAGGTAGAGGGAAGAGGTAGAGGTAGAGGTAGAGGGAAGAGGTAGAGGTAGAGGTACCTCTATGTAACACAAACACATTGTTTGTAACGGGGGCTCGCATAGTGAAGAGGTAGAGGTAGTGGTAGAGTGAAGAGGTAGAGGTAGAGGTAGAGTGAAGAGGTAGAGGTAGAGGTAGAGGTAGAGGTAGAGGTAGAGGTAGAGGTAGAGGTGGAGGTAGAGGTAGAGGTAGAGGTAGAGGTAGAGGGAAGAGGTAGAGGTAGAGGTAGAGGTAGAGGTAGAGGTAGAGGTAGAGGTAGAGGTAGAGGTAGAGGGAAGAGTTAGAGGTAGAGGTACCTCTATGTAACACAAACACATTTTTTGTAATGGGGCTCGCATAGTGAAGAGGTAGAGGTAGAGGTGAACCGCGCGGGCCTCCTGAAGGTCTTTCCCGCCGCTTTTAAAGACAAAATTGTTTGTCTTTTCGAGCGGTCTACAGCGCGTTCAATGACGTTGCTTCTCCGTGATTGGTTCTTTCAAGTCTTCTACTATCCCATTCCACCCTCTGCTGCACGTGTGGTCGTTTGTGTAGTATTTTCACTCTAGAAAATTTGAGATTAGTATTTTAGGATTGTGAATAACTATAACAGTAGTGAAATGAAAGAAGATTTAATTATCGCGGTGCATTAATTATCCACCATTTACGCCCTTTCGGCATGTTATCACTATCTTCACTACTGTCACTTAATATTGTAAATAAAATTAACTATCCTAACAACCACTCTTCTAGCAACACAGTTGAAGACTGTCTCTCAAATCATGTGAAACTGGAAAAGCAGCGAGGTATACCTCTTCACTAAGCGACCCTCCCTCTATCAAAACCTCTACCTCTTCACTCTACCTCTGCCTCTACCTCTACCTCTTCACTCTACCTCTACCTCTACCTCTTCACCATGCGCCTACCCTGAAGGAGGCGGACACCTCTGCTTAGTTTCCCTCGCCTCTTCTCTTTAATGGCGTCTCGTAACCGGTGAAGTAGGGCTGCATAATACTCACCATTCATTGTGGTATTACTTTCTTTAAAATCTATCAGTGGTATTCCTTTACAGTCCCAAAAAATTGTGGCCATTACCTTTTTTTTTGACTGTGTGACTTTTGCCTTTAAACAAGGCGCTTCTCCTGGTCTTCTCCATTCCATGGACTCTCATTTGCTGAGTGGGTCATAATATAGAACCATCGTCTCATCCCCAGTTACAATTGAGTCCAAAAAATTCCTTGGGTCGGCATTATACTCGCGTAAAAATTCATTGCAGCAGTGAACTCGTTCCTGTTTTTGAGCAGCTGAAAGAATTTTTGGAACCCATCTTGCACTAACCTTGTTCATATGCAAATGGGCTTTGATGATCCTCAAAACACTTGGTTTTGAAAGCCCTAACCTCGCTGCTATTTCCTTAGTTTTTAGTCGCCGGTCAGACAGCAATTCAGATTCCACAAGGATTGTTGTTTGTTGTTGGATTGTTTCAGAAGTGACAGCTTCCAATGGGCGACCGGGACGTGGGTCATCTTCTAGACTTTCTCTCCCTAATTTTGCCCATTCTTTCGCTGTGGAATACGAGGGAGAGGACTGCCCGTATACACAATCCAAGCGCTCTTTAATTTGCGCAGGAGTAAGACCCTCTTTACAAAAAAATTTAATTACCTTACGGTACTCGAGTTTGAACATTGTAAAAATGGGGAGTTTCCTTCAAGGCTGGACACTGACTGACAAGACTGAGAAAGTGCGGGCGATGGGTATGGAGTGAGCAGGCATGGACCTGCATAGGCGTGTAGGTCCCGGCACGTTTGAAGGAGGGGAAGCAGGACATAAACTTATGGACCTTAGCTCGTGTGAGTATTTTAGTGTTTTTAATTGCATTTAACACTAAAATGAATATTTTGGTAAAGAAAGATAAAAACAGAAATTAGAAACATATTTGTAATACTGTCTTCCTGGAGAGAACATCATTAGGACGGCGGAAGGAGTAATGTCCGATTAGAATAATGTTTCCTGTCTTTTGCCGACTATCTTGCTTTTCTTTCAGATTTCATTGGAATAGGTGTTTCACGATTGATCTAAACAAAGTAATAACTGTTTTTATTCAAATGGTTAGGGATGGTTAGGGATGGTGGGGGAGGGCCGGTAGGGCCTTCGGGGGGGGGGGGGGGGGGGTCCAATAAATACGTGTCCAATGTAGGTGAAGCCTAAGGGTGCGTTTACACTTGGATAGTTATTGCAAGGTACTTAGGGTGCATTTACACTAAGGGTGCGTTTACACTTGGATAGTTATTGCAAGGTATCAGAGAGAAATTTTGACTATGGAAACCATGCAAAATTTATGTCTGACATAAATTCTATTTGCACACCATGCGTAAGATCTTCGGTTCGTTCCCCACTAGGGGTGGTGGCTTTTATATAATATATATATATATATATATATATATATATATATATATATATATATATATATATAAGGCATCAGCCCTATCCTGGCAAGAAAAGGGTAACAGTTAGATAACCCGTCCTGCAATTCGTTGTCAATAATAAATGGACTTTAAAATTTAACTACCTACTAAAACATACTCTGTGAATAGCTCTGTATTGGAAATGTTGATTTATATGTATGAGATCGTGTGTGTGTGTATATATATATATATATATATATATATATATATATATATATATCTACATACATAATATTTTTAAATTACGTTTAAACTGACCTCTTTATCGTTGATGTACCATCGAAGGAGGGAAGCAGGGTACGACCTCCCGGAGGTGCAGTTAAGGTTGACTTCTTCTCCGATCTTGTACTGCTTCTTTCCACCAGTGATGAAAGGACCCTTAGAAGGTATAACTGAAAAAAACAAACACAAAAAAAAACAACAAGTAATTAGTATAATATTTTTTGGTAATTATTTAATTGAAAGTATTGTAATGTATTATTGAAATAACAGATTAACTGATGAATAAAACAAAACATGTTTCTATAAATGCAGTGACATTTTGGCCCGTGTTCGATCAAAATAGGTAATAAATCAACATTTTTATATGAAAATGCATTTTTTTTTTGTTATCCATATAACAATGTTGTTTAATTAATTAAGCCAGCTTGATGACATACAAGTCTAATAATCTGAACATGATTATTTGTGTAACTTTTTAAAGTAAGTGAAGAAAATCTTGATTAAAGATTTTCGCATTACAATTTCATAATCCAAGTAAATTACTGTGATGAGCTACAATATTTTTTGACTAGGTACTTCTTAGAATAGTAGTAATTTACAACAAGGATATATATATATATATATATATATATATATATATATATGTGTGTGTGTGTGTGTGTGTGTGGGAGTGTGTTTGTGTCTTTTCGCTCTTCAGCGGGCTCAAAAACGGTTGGATTTTGATGAAATTTGGTACAAAAACCTTTCGTCTAATTTGAAAGGTCAAGTTAACCAGCAGAAACCGACTACCGAAATATGGTTTTTGGGGCAAAATTTGCGCGGAAAAAGTCGTTACGCTTAAATCATATTCTTGTAAGTACTCGTTTCATAGGCTTCTGGGCCTAGGAAAACGAATGAAACCATTTTTAAGGCGATAGCTTTAACAGTTTTCCAGAAAAATGGGAAAATGGTTGTTGAATAAAGTTTTTGGCTTGGGTTCTTAGAATCATGGGATTCAGTTGAAACATATTCTGCATGTTCTACTTTCATTAAAACTAATATGTTGAAATTTAGGTTGTGTTTGGAGTTAAGGAAGGGTTAGAATATAATATTTTATTAAAAGGAAAGTTTAGGGAACTTAATTTTCCTTAATATTTTTGGGAAGTATATTTTCCTTAATATGTCGAAAACAGTTGGAAATCATAATAAGTAAAAGCTTACCATTTAAAAGCTTACTAAATATTCTACAAAAAACGCTCTAAGGAAAGTTTTTAGTAGGGGATGTCAATCGGAGAAATAAGTGCTTAAAACTTTGAAGTAATTTCTTTTTGTCTGTTTTTATTGCTTGATATTTTAAGCACTTTCCTCCGAAGGAAAGTAGCTCTTGAGGTTGCACTCATGACGGAATTTTTGAAAAATTTCTTTATCGCTAGCAGACACCGAAAATGACCCCAGTTAAAATTTATATCTATATATATATATATATATATATATATATATATATATATATATATATATATATATATAGTTATATATGTGTCCGTTAACACGATACCGGCCAGTGTTTTTGTTAGCAAACGATTGAACGAGTTCGTTAACCACCAAAATCGGTTCACCGGGAGGGGGGTTTTACCCCGGAACCAAAACACTAATTTGACCATGCCAGTCGTAGTTTTTGTTATATTTCAACGAAACTCGGCATTCATTATGTTGATCTGATGAGAGAAGTACGGTGTAAAAATAAACTAAATCCGTTCATTAGGAGTGGGGGTTTACTCCAGACCCACATAACCAATTTGCCACTACCAGCCGCATTTTTTGTTACATATCAACAAAACTCGGTATTGGTGGTGGTAATCAACAGAGAAAAATGGGTTACAAAAATAAACTAAATCGGGTTATTTGGAGGTGGGGTTTACTCCAGACCTAAAGTACTAATATACTCATACCGGTCGTAATTTCTGCTCTATTGTAACGAAACGCGGTATACGTCGTGGGTATCTCATGAGAAAGAAGTGTTGTAAAAATGAAGTAAATCAGTCTATTGGAAAGAAGGGTTTACTTTAAACTCTGTTTCATTAGTATTAGCCCGCCAGACGTAGGTTCCCAAAGCCGGCGCGATGAGCGCTATCTCCCACTAGGGGGACTGTATCCTGTTCCTGCGTCAGATCAAAAGACGGAAAATGAAGTTTTTGTGTATTTATTAAGTAGTACAGTATCATGTATCAACATAACTCTGGAAGCAAATTATTTACAAAATTAATAATTGAACAGTTCCCATAAGAAATGTAAATGAGCAGAATTATTTACGTTTTTATTTTATTTTTATAGGTCATAACAGCAAATTAGTAAGTATGCAGCTCCTGCGTGGCGGACTTTTTAATTGCTTATAGTAGGACAATTTATTTGACAATAATACAGAATAAGTGAAATAAGAAAAAAAAAAATTGTTAGAAATATAGCTTTCCATGAGAGAGATTTGAAGACGCCTTGTGAACATTTTCAACTGCCTTTTTGCTGTTGGAGTTGGTTTTTTTTTTTTTTTTTTTTTTTTTTTTTTTTTTTTTTTTTCATTTATTTGTAGAATTAGTACTATAGTAGATGAACACAAGAAAATTTTTGATATTTTTCAATGCATTGAAGCGTGTTAAATAAGTATCTCTAGAAGTGGATTGTGGGGTCTGGCGGACCCGGCCAGGTAAAGACATAAACCTATTTCACAGTTCGTTTCCAGCCTCTGGCGAGAGAGGGTTGTTCTTACTGTGCTCTTGGCTCCACCGGTGCCGGTCGGGTCATCCCTTCAGTCGGCTCACCTTGATATTATCCATTTAGTTTTCCTCTCGTTAGTGGGCGCTTTTCTTTCCTCTCAGATTCCACTGTATCCTGCAGGATTGCGTGTCAGTGCTTTTTACCTTCGCTTATAGCTATGGAGCAGGGCCGCCACATGGGGGGGACAACCGGGAACAGTTTTCCAGGGACTGGGCGCCGTGGGGGCCTGGGCCGGGCCTCGCTAATTAGAAAACAATGTAGGTATAGGTTATTAGCTTGTAAAAAGAATGGGGTTTAGAAATATAGACGGACGTAGCTTATATTTGGTGGAATGGGATCTATATTTTTTTCATGTACATAAACGACAAAACAAGTTCAGTTCTAGAATAGTATACGTGGTTTGTCCGGAAAATACGTATAAAAGTGGAATAATAACTTTATTTTACAAATATTTAGGTATTTCAATATGGTCTCCTCCAAAGTACTCCCCTGAGACAAGATGCACTTCTGCCAACGCCGTTTCCTCTGCTGACACGATCGCTGAAAGTCTTCAGTTGTGAGGGTCTTCATATGCCGTGTCGTTTCAGCCTTGATGGCTTCTACATCCCTCTAGTGCCGCCCCCGGAGCACCATTTTCCATTTCAGGGCCAGGAAGAAGTCTCAAGGTGATAAATCGGGTGAATAAGGCGGGTGTTCTGTTAATGTGATTGAGCTTTGAGCAAAAAACTCACACACAACGAGAGACGTGTGAGCAGGCACGTTGTCGTGATGAAGGATCCACTTGCCCCTTGTGCCAAATCCGGTCGAACTCGGGTCACACGAGTTCTGAGGCGACTCAAAATTCAACATAAAAATGCCCGTTCACAGTCTGGCCGGGAGGGACAATTTCGTGGTGAACAATGCCCTGAGAATCAAAGAAAAGAATCAACAAGCCTTCCCGAAATCTTTTTAACCACTTGTTGACGGTTGGTTCCTTCAGAGAATTGGCTCCGTAAACTTCTTGCATACACTCAAAAATCTCACGACCATTCTTACCTTGCTTGATGTGCAGGTGAAAAAGGGGTTACTTTCAAAAGCATACGTAAGTCCTACTTAACTCGCAGAGCGATCTGGCTCGAACTGAGCATTGAGTGGATTGCGTTGAGAGAAGAAACCACCGGGCGCCTGTCCACAACGCCTTGACAGGACGCCCCGAATTTTTTATACGTATTTTCCGGGCAAACCACGTATTTCATTACGAGTCGTAATAAATCTACAACTACTGAAAGTGACTTTTGCTGCACCGTTTTGTCGTTGTGACCTTATGTCGTTGTTACCTTCAGTTTTGACCTTATTCTCATTTCGCTCAAAACTCAAGATAAAAATAATTTTAAAATGTCCAAAGTCCTATATAAAAGTACTAGAATTTTCAGTTTTGTGGATTTGAAATCCTAAAATGTACACGCTACATGTATTAAGATTTTTTTTTTTTATGATTTTGAGAACATAATACATTTTTTGTAAAACAATACATTGGAGATTAGTATAATTTTTATTAGACATTAATAGTAACTATGAGTTCTGTGTGGGAAGAGCAGAAGATTTATCAATATTGGGGGCCCTGCTCTGAGATGTGGAGATCCGTGATCTGGTCCCGGGCCCGGCTTCGAGATGTGGCTGCCCTGCTATGGAGACACTGCCTGAACTATTTCAATGGCTCTGAATCTTATATATAGCAATATATTTCCATTCACAAACGAATGCTGAACAAATTAAAAAAAAATTAACTCCCTATTATTAAAATTAACAGTGTTATAGGAAATGTTGTAAAAGTATAGATTGTTGCCAGATGTACCATCAATGATATTTTGCTTAAAGTTTTTTTAAAAACTTTTAAAGTGATGCGTTTCAAAAACTAATGAACATAACAACATAAAAGTCACATTCGCTGACAAGATGGTGACAGGTGAGGAATTCCTAGAAGAACTCATTCCTTTTATTACATTTATAAAAGATTCTAAATGTTCAAAAGCCGAAATTAAGATTAAAACCACTGATATTTTATTTAAAGCACGCGAGTGTATTGAAAAATTGATTGAGAAAAATGAAGAACTGAAGAAAGCCGTTGAAGAGAAGAAATTAACCTCAACAGTTAAGAAAAACGTGCCAACATACTCTGAAATGGTAAAAAGTGTGAGTAAAGCTACTATTTCTTCAAATAACAATGCAATAATCAAAAATAGAAACAAACAATCTTCTGCTGATGAAACAAAAACTATATTTAAACAAGAAATTAATCCAATAAAGATGAAAATTGGATTTCAGAGAATGGTTTCCACCAAAGCAGGACATTTGTTTATTCGAGTCGATACAAAAGATGACCTTGAAAAAATAAAGACCAAAATCAATTCTGATTCTTCAAAACTTTTATTAGAAGAGGTTAAGAAATTTAACCCTCGGCTAATTATAAAAAATATACCAGAGGAAGCTAATGAAGCTAACCTCATAAAAGCTATCCAAACACAAAATGAAATACTCTGTGCTGAGGAAGAATTTTCTCTGAAATTCATCAGAGAACACAGAGGCAGCAAACGGAGATGGGCAGTGGTTGAAGTCAGCCCTGGAGTGAGAAGAAGCCTTCTGGAGAAGAGAGTGAAGCTGTTCTACTCCATCTGTGCTGTTAAGGACTACCTGGCCGTGAGGAGATGTTCAAACTGTTCAAGACTTGGACACGGGAACACCAGTCAGGAGTGCAAGAACCAGCAAGCCTGTCCGATCTGCGGGGGACAACACGATCTCAAAGCATGTAAGTTCAACTTAAATAAATGCATCAATTGTTCGAATTTCAATAACAGATGTAAGCCACACCTCAGAGTTGATGTGAATCATTCTGCTATCTCAAAAGAATGTCCTTCATACAAAGCTGCAATTTCAAGATTAATACAAAATACCAATTATGATTAGATGCAAATATTGGTATAGTCATACTAAGTTAAATTCAATTTTATTTTTAGGCACATTTCTGCAGCTTGTTTTTATTATCTTTATTCAGTCCTTCTTAATTTTTAAAATAATTTCAATAATTTACTACTGGAAATACACTATAACCTTCCTTTTATTTTATACCAAACAGTTACTTCATAACTGGTTATTTAATAATGGTTAATAAAACATATGTTAATGTAAACATTGCACAATTTAATAGTAGACATTCTTGGAAGGCTATGAACTATATAAAACATGTGATTGATACATATAAGCTAGATATTCTATTGTTACAAGAGCCTTATCTAAAACATAATAAAACATATGGTTATTCAAATAGATATAGAGTATTTGAATTTGGAAAAAACAAAACACGAGCTAGTACTGTACTAATTAATAAAAATATTAATATTCTATTTCTAACAGATGTATCAGACGACGATATGTGCGTAATTATACTTAATATCATAAATACAAATTTCATTTTAATAAATATGTATTTTGATATTACTAAAAATGTTGAGGAGGATTTAATAAAAATTGAAAAGGTAATGAATAGATATCCTAACCATGGTATTCTAATCGCAGCGGATACGAACTGTAGATCGCCTCTCTGGTTTGATAGAAAAAGGAATGAAAGAGGTCGTATATTAGAAAACTTTATTCTATCTAAAAATCTATTTATAATAAACGACAATGACTTAAAACCTACTTTCTCATCCACTAATGGTAACAGCAACATAGACTTGACAATAACAAATGGAACTATGACCAAATATATACACGACTGGACAAATCACGATGAAGAGAATTTTTCAGACCATTCCATATTGACGTACTCACTACAATTATCAACAGCTAATAGACAATTCCTTACAAATGAAAAAGCATATATCACCAAACATGCCAACTGGGATATTTTCCAGGAAAAATTGGAAGATTATATTAAAATAAAATTTGTACCTAGCACTAATGCATTACCAAATCTAGAAACATACTTGATTGACTCTCTGGATTCAAGAGGAATTAATATAACCATAAGCTTATTTCATAAGTGCCTAATTAAGACATGCAACAGTCTATTTTTAAGACACAAAAAGCATAGGACTATGAAATCGGCTCCTTGGTGGACTCAAGAACTGACTGAACTAAGACAAAAAACTAACACATTAAGACGACAATTCCAACGTACAAAAAACAATCAGGATTTAAGACTAACTCGGAAAAATGCTTACTTACAAATAAAATCTACTTACACAAAAACATTAAAGAGGGAAAAATTAAATTCATGGAAAGCGTACTGTAATAACATAGACAAAACTAATCCTTGGACATGGATATATAAACACTCAACTGGAAAATTAAAGACTGATTTACAACTACGTACAATACAGAAAAGTGACGGAACTTTCACGACAGACACTGAGGAAACACTACAACATTTAATGAACAACTTTTTCATAAGTGACGACCCTACTAACGACACTGACATACACATCACACTGAGACGAAACAGTAATCTACTACCCAATACTCAGGACGACAGTACTTTATCAGATATAGAGATAAAAAACTTAATTGATAACTTAAATCCACGCAAAGCAGCTGGATTTGATTTAATTACAGTTGAAATAATTCAACAAGTATTCAATATTTTTCCAAATTTTATAATAGCATTGTATAAAAAATGTTTCATTAATGGAATCTTCCCTGATGTATGGAAAATATCTAAAGTAATTCCAGTACCTAAACATGATGGACAAAACTACAGACCTATAAGTATCATTCCAGTCGGAGGCAAAGTTCTAGAAAAAATTATCAACTCCAGACTTTCTTTTCACCTTATTAAGCATGCACCATTGCACCCTAATCAATATGGGTTCGCGCCTCAAACGAGTACTGTAGATGCTCTTCATAAAATTGTGAATTTATTAAGATTGCAGTTGCAAGAAAAGAAGCATATTGTGGTAATTTCGTTGGACATCAAAGGAGCATTTGACCATGCTTGGTGGCCATCGATATTCGAATCACTACACAAACATCAATGCCCCCAAAATATTTACAGATTACTAACAGACTATCTCCATAATAGACATGTATACATGACACTACAAAACACGACGGTGCATACATCACAGAACAGAGGTACTCCACAAGGATCAGCTTGTTCACCACTACTATGGAACCTAATTATGGACAGTTTACATACAACAGAAACCCCTGAAGGGACCGAGATTATAGCATTTGCTGACGACATTTTACTTACAGTAGTTGGGACAAACTTAACTGAAATAGAAGAACGTGCGAATTTAACTTTAGACACAATTAATGAATGGACGAACAGAAACAAACTTACGTTTAACTTGGAGAAATCGACATACACACTATTTACAAGGAGACGAAATATACCTAAATTAGACATTACTCTAAATGGACAAACTATTCAAGAAAAAACTGTTATTAAGTACTTAGGACTTTATATTGACAACAAGTTGAAATGGAACTATCACATTACTAACTTACAAACTCGACTATTTTCAATAATAAATGGACTATCGATGGCTGCCAGAGTCACTTGGGGTCTTAATTCTGACGCATTAGCCACAATCTACAAAGGGGCGATTGTCCCCATTTTGACGTACGGGATTGAAATATGGGGCCATGCTTTAAGTGTGAAAAGAAATGTGAAAAAACTAGAACGAGTACAGAGATTAGCTGCGATTAAAATATCCAGGGGATATCGTACATTATCTTATGAAGCATCATGTTTTTTAGCTAACACATTGCCAATTCACATCAAAGCTGAGGAAATGATAAGGCTGCATAGGTTATTGAAATTGAAAGAAATTCCAGAAGACTTTACTTATCAGAACATCACACCACAAGACATAGAACAAGACATACGGTTCACGAACTGGTTACACCCTAAAGACAACATTGTACCGACTGACGATGTAGAAACAACATGGACTTATCACATTTACACGGACGGAAGTAAAAGCAATGACTGTGTTGGATCTGCATACATAATACTAAAAGACGACATAACTATTCACAGAGGACAATACAGACTATCACCACTATGTACGAACAACCAGGCAGAAAACTTTGCAATTATAAAAGCAGTATAAACACTATATTCTATATGTCACGACGGAGACACATGCATAATACTGACAGCAAGACAAACATAGCACGCATATACAACAGCCAAATCCACAACGAACAGACTGAAAACATTAGAATACTACTTATTATGTGTAAACAGAAAAATGTGACAGTTACAATAACCTGGATTAAAGGACATTCTGGACAGTTAGGGAACGAGACTGTTGACTTACTCGCAAAATCAGCTTCAAAGGACACGACATTACCTATATCTTACTCTAAACTTACATCACAGACTATAAAATCACGACTAAGAGACAAATCAATGCGAAAATGGGACGAAAGATGGACGAACACAACTAAAGGAAGACATTTACACAAATTCATACCTACAATACTCAAGAGACAAAATTTAACACTAAACAACTTTAAAGTAACACAATTTATATCAGGACATGGACCGACGAAAAGTTATTTATACAGATTTAAACTAATCAGAAATAACACATGTAAATGCGACAATACAACTGAACAAACTTACGACCACCTCCTGTATGACTGTACATTACTGGACGGACCCAGGACAAAACTGATTAAGGACATTACCTTACAGGACGGAACTTGGCCCATTGACAAACCTGACTTACTAATTACATATTTTAAGGAATTTGATGGATTTATTAAAAATTTGGACCTTGCAACATTCAATGATATCATCTGATTGTACACATATGTAACTTATTACATATGTATATAATTCTTTATTTGTTTTTTACTTGTTTTTTATTGTTTTCTTTACTTGTTTTTTTTTTCTTTGTTTTTTTTTTGTTAGTTTTTCTTTTTTATTATTATTCAATATTGTGATAAATATTAAATTAAAATGTGTTATACATCTATGTACGTAATCAAAATACGTGCAGTATCCAAAAGGATGGCACTCGTACTTTAAATAAACTCCCACGTTGGAGGGTTACTCCAACGTGGAAAACAGGAAAAAAAAAAAAAACAACATAAAAGTTGGTACCTTTACTCATGTCCATTACTAAAATATACTCACCAAGTTTCATAAAAATTTGACAACCTTAGGTGTCGAAATGCATTTTGGCTGGATGATTTGGCTTGGAATATCCCAAAAGGAAATAGTTTAATCAATCCGAAATATTTTTAGTTGGGTTAATAAATTATAAAACCTATTCTGAAGATTATTTATACCAGGGTTAGAAAATTCAGGTTGCCTTTTATTTTTAAAAAGTTTAAGTTAAACTTATGTTTTTTTTTTAAATTTTACTTGTAGTTTTTATTGAATATGAACTTTTTCATAAGGAAAATTTTTGGATAATGTTAGGTATTTTAAAACTTTTATCCAAATAACTTTTTGCATAAAAGTTATTTTGCACTACAAACATTTATTGTTGCAGATTACAATTTGTTAAATATATGAATTGCTTTTAAAACACAAAGTTAATTTTAAGAATTTGAAATCAATATAATAGACTGATGGAATGTAATATGAATATATATACAACAACTGCCATAGGAGCAATTGCTACCACTTTCCTTCGGTCCATCTTTAAAACTGCGGGATTGGATGAGAGGACACGCTTTCCCTTCAAAGGACAGCAATCCTTCTGAAGGCGAGAGGAAAGCCCCCATACACGAACACTCTTTCCTGCCGGATAGATTTCAGTCAACAATCCTCACGGATTGCTATTTCTCGTCAGTGGCGACAAGAGGATTATGAATCCTTACGGATGGAACGGCGGGATAACTTGACAGGAAAGATTGCAGGAAAGTCTTGCCGTTAAGCCTAGAACACAGTGCGATACACTATTGTTGCGCGTCATTGTTGCAGAGCTGAATCTCGTTTGAATCTGGATTGTTGCGATTCTGCCGCACAACATGTCCTCGTGTATCACAAGTATATTGCGGGTCTAGGTGATACAAGAATCGAGTCCCGCTGGGTCGGGACTCACGGATACATTGTTGCGCAACATTACCAGTGTGGACGTGTTCCGGAGCAGCCCCAAGTCTAGAATCAACCCCCGGCAGTACCACCTTACGGACTTGTAGTTCAATTTCACTCAATATGTAGACGACTGAATTGACAATAAAGTTAACAGCGGACTTACAAATGCACATGTTGCTCTGATTGTAATTTAATACCATATGTATCCAACTTTAAATCAAAATATATTTTATCCCATGATATATTTTAGTTATTTTTAAAAAATAAAAGAAAGACAACGCTAAAAATATATTTTTATTTGTACACATTATCATGGGTGTATATAAGGGGGGCAGAGGGGGCTGTCATAAAAACCTTAAAAATAAATTAAATAGGATCACTTAGTTTAGAAAAAATAATGTTAATTGGGTGTAATAGCGTTTTAGTTGGTTAACTATTTCCCAGCCGCCCCGAAATTGTTTCCTTTATACGCCCGTGCCTTAGGGATGGGCGATAGTCGATAGTTACTATCGATATATCGATATTTCATGGTTATCGATAGGAGCTATCGATAATCATGAACTATCGATAGAGTTATTACTTTTTTTTTAGAATTGAAGTACTCAGCATCTGGAGGGGTGTGGTTTTAAATAGTATTTAATACCACAGCCCTCCAGATGCTGAGAACTTCAATTCTAAAAAAAAAAGTAATAACTCTATCGATAGTTCATGACTATCGATTTAAGAAATACTGACGTCTGGTGAATTAAATACTGAAAAGGAACCGTCTGGTGTAAATAACCAACTACATAATGTTCCCAGGAAGTAACTTTGTGTTCCATGCTCATCTGCAGCCCCAGAACGTATATTTTCAGCCGCTGGAAAAATCATTTATGGTCAGCGAACCAGACTGAGCCAAAGAAATGCGGAAACGTTGTCAATCAATTCTGGTAATATGTGGCTTAAGGAGCACATATTAAACAGTTTAAATTATTACACTTGTTCGTGCCTCTTGATATTTTTATCTTTGTAAATGCTTTTAATAAATTTAGATAAATTAGTTTTGTGTTTTAAACCTTTGTGTAATCTTATAAATATACCTAATCCTGCAAGTAATAGATAATTCAATCCAATAACATTAAATTCTTCATTGGACAGGTATGCAAGGAATAGGGGAAGGCACTATCGATAGTATCGATATAGTTTAACCGATAGTATCGGCCTATCGATAGTGCTCAACTATCGACTATCGCCCATCCCTACAGTGCCTATTATGTTAATAAACAATAAGTTCTCGTTACTTTAATGTATGTTTTCAAAACGATGATTATAGCCTCACACACTTCTGGAACAAATACAGATAAACTTTGCTTGGAAAATCTAAAAGTGTACATAAGACTTTTAAACAATTCTTCACTTGCAAGGAACCCTAAAGTAGTAGCACGTTTTACGGTAGGAGAAATTGAATTTCTAAAGTTTGTATATTTTTTAAACACCCTTGGTCCAAACATTTGCAAATGATTCTCAAAATCTTGAGGCCTAATTCTTATAAAGTTGACAAATCCCATTCTATCTTCAAGTCTCAAAGTGTTTGCACGCTTTATTGTTGGTTTTGAACAATTTTCAATAGCACCACCTTCTTGGTTTTTTCAAATTTCGATTTTTAATTAACAGTAACAACGATAGAGAAACACCTGCGAGGCCAGCTCCTGAGAAATGTTCGAGGGAACTGGCTATCTAGTGTGGGCGCGATACACTGTTGCAGGACAGCCCCGAAACTGACGCGCAACATTGTTGCGGGACAGCTCCCAGTGTCCCGCAACAATGTTGCGCAACTTTGAGTCTCAGTGTGTACTAGGCTTTAGTGGCCACGAGTGTTATATAATCCTCTCATCTTTCCTTAAGGATTTCACTGAAAGCAAAGAACGTAAGAAAAGAATGCTCGTGTATGGGGGGGGGGGATGTATTGCAAAGTTCAGGTATAGACCCTTTCGAGTGAACGTGCTTCTCGGGACAGCCCTAGGATCAGTGTCTTTGTGTTAAGTGCCGCTGTAAATGTTTATTATCCCTGCAGGTAACATTCTTCTGGGCCTTCTGTCCCTACGGCTAGTACAAATCTGAATTTCATCAGATAATTAGATCACAAGTTACGGGGCTGGAGCAACAAATTTAAAAATAGTGTAACAAATTAGCAACATATTTCTGAGTTTGTTAGAAGTTGGGGTTGCGATGCTGCTGTTCCAGCGTAATAGAGCTAACACAGGGCGTGACGTCACTCAGACTAATAATCAGATCTCTATGCAGAGATACTGGCAGGCATTACTTAGGACCTCACTGGTACTGCTTGGACTACTGGAGGTGATTAGCTTAACACTAGTTGGATTAAAGCTAGAATTAAGCTAAGCACTAGAGATAGATAAATAGATAGATAGTCTTTATTAATCAACAAATAACAACAGAAGGAATTGTAACAAATTACACTGTTCTGCAAAAAAAACTTTTCTCCCCTTCCTTGAACAATTTTGCCTGTTTCTCATGTTTTCAGGTGTGCTGAGTCCGAATCTGAACTCAGAAAAATTCTATCACCCTCTGATTTTGAGAGAAAAGAGGAGAAACTTGGAAAAAAATGAAAAATTGTATTTGAAAATTATTGTCTTTATTATAACAGTTTTTTTTTTCTTTTTCAACGGTAAAATATAATTAATTGAATCCTGCATGCTATCAGGTATAATACTAGATATGACACAACTCAAAAAATATACACACATCGTCAATGAGTATTTTTTTTTCTTTTGTACTCTTCCTCCTCTGTCTCCCGCTGCAGTGTCCAGCAGTAATCCGCCAGCATCTTCTCATTCCATTTGCCAGTATATCTTTTTTCCATTCTGGATATGTCTTGGTGGAATCATTCTCCATGTTCGTCCGAAACTGCACCCAAATTTGGGGCGAAAAAGTCTAGGTGACTATGCAGGAAATGTATTTTTAAGGACATATTGCATCCCAATGTTTTATATGAAGTAAGCAGTTCTTGGACTATTTTTCGGTAGTCTCTAGATTTTTCGTTTCCCAAAAACTTAGCACATACCTCCCGAAAAGCAATCCAAGCCTTTTTCTCCAAAATCCAGGTAGAGACCAAATTTCTGCCTCAAGATCAAAAACTGAAAAAACACTTTTAGCCATATTTCTTCAACCACTTGTAATATTCCCATCAAATTTTTTTTCGTTCAAATATACTCCATTGCGCTCAAAATAATCGGGCTTTTGAATTTTTTTCACTATGTTTTGATGCCCAAAAAAATTCGTCAAATTTACAAAAAACTCACATTTTTGGATAAAAAACAAGAATTTCTCAAGAAACTTTGCGTGATAGACAGAATCTGACTTCAAATTCGTGTTCAGCACATTTGAAAACAGTAAGAAAGCATGTTTTGGTTTGAAGGAGGATTTTCGTGCAGAACAGTGTTATACAAGAGTACCTGTAGAAATACATACCAGACAAAAAAGAATTATTATAGTCCTACTTATAATAGTTAACATTATAATAGCCTTAATATATGTTAAAACCAACTTCAAACCAGGCAAAAAAAAAAAAAAAAAAAAAAAAAAAAAAAAAAAAAAAAAAAAAAAAAAAAAAAAAAGGGGGGGATTCATTTCACAGACTTATATTACAGCTACTGGCTTAAAACAAAAAACATTATAAAAGTAATCTATATAATTTAACAAAGTTTTAATATAATTATACATACATCACAATAAATTACAACAACATGGAACAATTAATTTATATTTACACCCTAATTTACATACACACACACACAAACCTATTACTTATTTAGAATTATACTCCTCCTGTTCCATGCGTCCCTACCGTAGCCTGCAAAATTCTCCCAGTTGCGCCCATTTAAAAAGCCACATACTTCCCCAAAACAGAGATATTCTACACCCAACCACACGGGTCTTTTTTACTTTACCCACGCCAGTTACTTTTATTACTAAAACAGTTATTTTCGTATCATTAAGTTAACAGTTATGAAGAACACATGTTTAAATTAATAATTAGTTTAAATAAATTATTTATTCAACAAATGTAAACAAAAAAAATTGAAAATACAAATGGTTGATTATTCCGGAGGCCAATAGGCTTTTATTGATTTTAATATACACTGAAATATATCTTCGTTTTCGTACCCTCTTCTACGCTTCCGCGTTTTAGTCAGAACTCCATACTTTTGTAATGCTCTATAAGCTAATTCTTCCGATTTCAACACACGACTCAGTTTAATCAAATTCATTATTTGACAACTTCAACACAGCACAACAAACACAACTTCAACGTGTCTTATAATCTATAACCTCTTTCATGTATAAACTTTATGTAGCCTAGCAACACATGTTGCAATGTTGTAACAAAATATTATGACGTCATTCTAAAAAGTAACTGGCGTGGGTAAAGTAAAAAA
Source organism: Gonocerus acuteangulatus (assembly GCA_946811695.1). Taxonomy (NCBI): domain Eukaryota; kingdom Metazoa; phylum Arthropoda; class Insecta; order Hemiptera; family Coreidae; genus Gonocerus; species Gonocerus acuteangulatus. Next base: position 145,917,348 of record OX328123.1, on the reverse strand, counting down.
GACCCGTCGTCACTACAAAAATTCTTGGAAAGTGCTTAGTTATGCAGCTCCTGCGTGACGGACTTTTTAGTTTATACTTTTAATTTTAGATTAAAAATTTATTTTCTGTTAACTTACTTTAAGATTAATAAAACTATGACTCTAAATATGAATGTTCAAGTAAGGAGACTAAATGTGCCAAGGGGGTAAAAAAAAAAAAAAGGAGAGTACCGGACTTAAAAAATAAAATAAAATTAAAAAAAAAAAATAAATAAAAAAAATAAAGCTAAAAATAAGGCAAATGGATGAAAAAATAAAATGTGAAAAATAATAATAAATAAATAAAAGAGTACCGGTTATATATATATATATATATATATATATATATATATATATATATACATATAAAAACTCAGGAGCATGTGGTGAATAATTCGTGTAGCTGTTTGCACGGTAGGGCGATGACGACCAACAAACAGATAATTTTAACTTAGCCTATGACACCTCCGGATCAAGACCTACATGTCTGCCAAGATTGATCAAAATCAGTCAAACTGTGTGGATTTGTATAAAGGGACAGACATACAGACGGACACCAGGTAGACAGTTTTGGCCAAGCATATGACACCCCGCGTATCACCTACCTGTGTGCCAAGTTTGGTCAAAATCGGTCAAACGGTATGGATTTGTATAAAGTACAAACAGACACGTGGTTTTTAGCATAAATATGCTTTAACAATGACTAAACTGAACAAAAGCGTTCGCGCATGCGCGGAGGCCATGTACGAATATAAATATGCTTTAGCGATGACTAAACTGAAACGTTAAAAAAAAAACCTTAAATAAAAGTGTCACCAAAAAGTGTCCGCTGGCGTTCGCGCATGCGCGGTAGCCATGTACGAAAAAGAAGACTCCATGTTATAAAGTACATTACATAGGTTTGTCGGGTGGACCTACAAAAACCTATGTAATGGACCTAATATTTATGTTGCTGAATTTGAGCAGACGGGACTAAACGAAATTAATTTTTTAGTAATGTTTTTTTGTAGAGGTTTTATATATACAGATTTGGTATGGTTTTTATTTTATTATACTTTTACCGTTTTGTTCAATTTATACATAATATATATCTGTATCAACAAACTTGATAATTGTACATATAATAATTTGTACAGATTTCAAGTAAATAATCTAATAAAAAAAATAAATAAAAAAAATAAATAAACAGATATTCTTATAAAATCTTCTTTTTTTTAAGGTCGTTACTGAATAGTTTGCTTCTACGTCACATTTTATTTTTAATAGTATAATGGTTTAAAGGATTAAATAATATTAGAAAATAGTTTATTCTTTGAGTATATTTCTTAACTTTTAAAATTTATTAAGAAATAAATTCTTATCTTATTCAATAATTATTAAATAATATAAGAATTTATTTCTTATCCATAGTAGGAAATCTAAAAAATGTTCAATTCAATGCAGCACGTAAAAAGCTGCTCAAACGTTCAAATTTAAGTGATAATGTGAAACATTAGTTAATTTTGAAGAGTTGAAATCTTTGGATTTATTAACTTATATTTAATAATTAAACATAAATTCAATAGAAGCTAGTATAAAAATGTATATTTTACTATTTCCTATTATGTGAAAAAAACGGAACATGATGGAGAAAAACTAAGTTCATGTTGTGATTCAGCACACTCAAATTAAGGATAATGACATTTAAAATAAAAACACCAGACAAAAAGTTAAATTTTGCATACCAGTGCAATTGATATATCGTGTACATAATATGTATAATATATAATATGTGAACTGTGAGAAGAAACGTAAAAACTTTGGGTTTAAATATAGGTTACGTCATCCTGTCGACAATTTATTTATTTATTGATAAGGCTTCGCAACTTGGCGAATCGCCTGGTCAATTGTTACACATTAACAAATTATTAAGTTATTTTCATACAAATGTGTTCTTATTCTAAAATTTACTAGGGAACATAAGTTATACAATAGCAAAATAGAAAAGAATGAGTGAGTTCAGAACAAAGAAAGAGAAATAAAAAATAAGGGGATAAAAAAACAAAACAAAAAAAAATAAATAAATAAAAATAAAAGAAAAAAAAGAAAGAAAAAAAAAGAAAAAATAATAAATAAATAAATAAATAATAAAAAATATATATATATACATATACATATACACACACATATACATATATATACATATATGGTAAACGAAGTGGCAACAAAATGTTTTGGGCGCAGCTTTATACATATATATATATATATATATATATATATATATATATATATATATACACACATACACATATATATACACACATACACATATATACACATATATACATACATATACATATATATATATACATATATATATATATATATATATATATATATATATATATATATATATATATATATATACATTCATTCATTTATGTATTATCGAATTTTGTTGATTTGCGGGTATGTTAAATTTTGTTGTAGGCATTAATGTTTTATAGATATATTAGTATAGTGTTTGTATGTATACTGTCAAGTGTGAGTAGCTCCTGGATGTCGTGAGGTATGTCAAGATGATTACGTTGTCTGCATTCTGTCAATATGTGTTTTACTGTAAGTGTTGTATTGCAGTATTTACAAACTGGTTTGTCCGTTCTGTCCATAAGGTAAGAGTGTGTCAGGAAAGTATGTCCAATACGTAGTCTTGTTAATATTACTTGTTCTCGTCTTGTCAGGGTACTTTTATTAATCAACCAAGGTTTAATAGTTGGTTTTATTTGTCGTAATTTATTATCTGTTTGCGTCCAGTATCTTTGCCAATTAAAAATTGAGTTCTTTTAGATAAAGCGAGTTAGGGAACGCAGAATAATGAATACATGTCGAATTAAATTGAATAAGTTAAGTAGACGAAGAAATGAAATAAAAATGTCTAATGAGCTACCATATCTTTCTAGTCATAAACTATTGTTAGATAATTATTTACTGGGACTGGAAGACTTCCATTTGTCAAATCTGACGTATTTATCTACACCAAATTTATCATTCTTATAACAAGATAAGCAAAGTTGGTTTTCCATTTTCCCGCCTGTCCAACTTCAGATTATAATTAATTATTTATCATGATGATTAGATAGTTAGCCGTCGAGGTGATAAGTAAAGATGGAATGGTTGGGATTCGGCTAAATAAACCTCAATATGATTTTGTTTTAAAAAATCTATATTTCGGACGTTTCGGCTACTCATTGGTAGCCTTCGTCAGCTAAAATGACAAAAAAAGAAATTAATACAGAAACAAAAAAAATTATTGTAATTTTATTATAAAAATGTAAAAATTATAAATAATTTTTTTGTTTTTGTATTAATTTCTTTTTTTTTGTCATTTTAGCTGACGAAGGCTACCAATGAGTAGCCGAAACGTCCGAAATATAGATTTTTTAAAACAAAATCATATTGAGGTTTATTTAGCCGAATCCCAACCATTCCATCTTTACTTAATTATTTATAACTTCCTAATTTCTTTTAAAGCAGTTCTTTCTTAATGGAGTAGTACTTATGTTAATTTGTCAAAGAAATTCAGCACAAAAAATGGTGAACTATATATATATATATATATATATATATATATATATATATATAAATGCGTGTGTGTGTTGTTTGTTCGGCATCTGTCTCCAGCGGTCTTGCTCCTCCTGTCATCGCAATATTTCGCCGGATTCCTCTCCGGCTTCTTCAGGCAATCATTCATCCTTGCTGGTTGGTAAGGGAATGAGCTCGTCTTTTTTTTTTTTTTTTTTTTTTTTTTTTTTTTTTTTTTTTTTTTTTTTTTTCCCACCCTCCCAAATTTATTAAAAGTACATAGAGAGCTCCAGGCCCAACGGGTTGGAACCTGGAGCTGGACTTAGAGCTACACCTTATTCTACGCTTACGTACTAGAAGGGGGATGTATTTACAATCGGGGGACTTAAGCCTACTTAGTGTAAAATACTAAATCTAGGGGGACACAAAGTTGTATAGGGAGGGACTATACTAGGATAACTTAAATCTAACTTAAAACTAACAAATAAACTTAAAACTAATATGTACAGTATTTACATAAAGCTGCTTCTACGCAGCGTCTTCGCAGAGATCCAGGAGTCGTCTGGTGCTGCCCTGCCACCTCTGAGGCAGAGGAGGTGGTGTCAAGTCCCTGAAGAGGGGGTTCACACAGTACCGGAGGCTGTCATAGAACTTAATATGACGCCTCCGTATGAAGTCTTGAACCGAGGGCAGCATCAGCTCATCGTGGAGGAGGGATGGCTTCTTCCTTCGGAGGGTAGTGTGCTGCACGGCCCGAAGCAGGACCCCGTTCTGGAAACACTGCAGCCGCCTGAGCGTGGAAGGGTACATGTACCTCAGGGCGGGCGCCCCATGCAGAAGAGTCGGCCTGATGATCGCCTTGTAGATCTGCAGCTTCAGCCGAAGCGACAGCTGGGCCGATCTCAAGAGATGATTCAGGCGGAACGTCTTCTGGCGGGCTTCCTTCAGGCGGCTGTTGACATGGGCCGTCACTGACAGATGGAGGTGTATGTGTACTCCCAAGTAGTTGATCTTGGTGGACAGCTTGTTCCGCTGGCCCCTGACCTCGAAATGCGAGGGCAGGGCCCCTCGGGGTTTGCCTCCCTTGTTCGCCTGGAAGGAGCATACCACGGCATCCGTCTTGGACGGATTGACGTCTATTCCTGCCTCTCCAAGTGCGTCTACGATGGTTTCGCAGGCGGACTGGGCCCTCTTAAGGGCTACTCCGGCGTTGAAGCTGGAGGAATAGACACCAATGTCGTCAGCGTAGGCAGCTAAGGCGACATGAGGGAACTGCATCCTCACGATATGGGCGGTGTAGATGGTGAACAGCACTGGACCCAACACCGATCCCTGGGGGACTCCACACGTAGTCGGTCGACTGCTGGATACATCACCACCAATCCTGACGGAGAACGTTCTTCCTGACAAGTAGCTCTCAAGAATCTTGAAGAGTTGTGCCGGGAATCCGTAGCACCGCAGCTGATGCAGAAGCAGTTGGTGGGATACGCAGTCGAACGCCTGTGTGCAGTCCAGGGAGATAAAAGCCGTCGCTCTGTTCTTGTTGAGCTCGGCGGACACGGTTTTCTGGAGCTTGGCGACGTGGTGGTCACAGGAGAGCCCGGGCCGAAAGCCAGTCTGTTCCGGGGGGATCACGTTCGCCTCCGTGCAGTGCTTTAACACATGAGAAAGGATCAACTTTTCGAAGATCTTGCTCATGTGGCTCAGCAGGCTTATCGGCCGGTAGTGCTCGGGCTTGTCTCCTGGCTTCTTAGGTTTGCGAAGAGGGACCACCACGGCGTGCTTCCATGCCTCGGGGAAGTGTCCAGTGCGGTAGGCTGTGTTGAAGACGTTCAGTAGGTAGGCCTTAGCTTTTCTAGGGAGCATCTTCAGCATCACGAAAGGTACACCGTCCAATCCGGAGGACTTGTTTCCCTTTGTTCGCCTCAGCGCCGATTCCAGTTGCCTGTAGGTGAAGTGCAACGGGGTCCTGGGGAGGTCTTGGGAGTCACCATCAAGCCTCAGCGACTTCTCGGTTCTCCGGCGGTCGTTCTCCTCGTAGTAATCGGCAAGGACTTCAGCTTGCTCAGCCGGTGACAGGAGGTGATCGCCGTCGGAGAGGAGGATGTCTTGTCGCTTGGTGACCGTGCAGCGAAGGAGCCGCCAGAACTGCCTGGTGTCCTCGTGGGTCCGCCGGAGCTGCTCGTGCCAGAGGGCCGTTTTCCATTGCGCAGACAGCCGCGCAATTTGCCGGGTCATGGCATTGATAGGGGCCCTCAGGGTGCCGTCCTTCGTCCGCGCCCAGATGTTCTTGAGATTGTTCCGCATCCCGATCAGCCTGGTAATGTGGGCAGGTGGCCTTCGCTGGTGGATGGGCTTCGGGACAAACTTAGGAATCCTTCGGTCGGCGGCGGACTGAATGACTTCGGTGAAGCTTGAGACGGCTTCGTCGAGGTCGGCAGCAGCTCCATAGGTCCCAATTGGAGGCAGGTCGGAGAGGATGTCCTCTTCGTATCCTTTCCAGTCTGCCTTGTGAAGTAGGTACTTCGTAGGCAGCGCTGTTGGCGGGTCCCCTTCAATCTCGTACAGGACCGGGCGGTGGTCTGAAGGACCATAGTCCAGGGCACGGCATCGCGTTACTGCATGCAGATCCTTAGTGAGGAGGAGATCCAGGGTCGACGTCCAATCGGGGTTCGCATCATGTCTAAATGTGTGGATCCCCGGATGAAGAACTCCGAGGCTCGTCCTCACTATGTACTGCCCCAGCTCGTTTGCCGAGGAGCAATGCCAGACTGGGTGTCGGGCATTCAGGTCCCCGACAATGATGTGGTGTGGCTCCTGCGATGCAGCTGTGATAAGTGCCTTTGTCGCCGCCAGGGGTGCTCGGGGCCTTCGGTAGACACACGTGAAAGTGTAACGTCTCCTTAGGCGGACCGTGACGGACACTGCCTGGATCCCAGTGTTACTGGTGGGCTGCTGCTCGAGGAGTCTCGATGGCAGGTCTCTTCTTACGAGCAGCAGCGCTCCTCTGGACGTTCCAGACAGGCCGTCACACCTGTACGAGGTATATCCTCCGAAGAAAGGCCGATCTAGGGGGCGCAGCTGGGAGTCCGTAATGGCCACCACTGCTGGGGAATAAGTCTGGAGAAGATGTTCCAGCTCAGGCATGCGGGCTCGGGCATCAGAGGGGCTCCTCTTGAGTGGGTTGTCTCCATCCTCTTTGCGCTGGCCTTCTTGGCGAGTTCCAATCGCTTGGGGCAGAGCCTGTATGACGTGGGGTGACCCTCCCCACACTGCTGGCATTTCGGTTTTCCCGCCTTCGGGCACATGTGAGTCCAGTGAGATTCACCACACCAGCCACATCTGCCAGGGTATCCGCAGTATTGGGCTGTGTGGCCGAACGCTTGGCAGTGGAAGCACTGCACAGGGCCTCCTCCGGTCCGAAACGTTGTCACCTTAAAGCCCACGTGGTCCAGGTGGCGGAGCTCTTGAATTTTCTCCTGTGTCACGCCGTGGCTCGTAATGACGAGGATTTGGCTCAACTCCTTCTTCGTGCCATCCTCCAAGTTCCTCGTCAGCCTGGACGCCTTCTTGAACCCAGGCAGCCTTTCTTTGAGCTCTGTTGTAATCTCAGGGAGCGGGTGGTCCATGTCGAATCCATGGAGAATGAACCTTTTGTCTCTTTTTTTATTTTTGGGAGCAAAAGTGTGGAAAGTCACGTTCTTGTCCTCCAAGAGCATTTTCCACACGGTGTCGTGGTCCTGTGGGCTTTTTGTAAAGAGGCGAGTTTCGTTCTCGCCGTTGGAGATCACGAAATCCATGACCCCCCTAGCGTAGAGCTGCTGCTTGAGATTAGCTGCGGCCAACGCTGGCGTAATAAAGAAGGGGGCCTGGCGCTCCTTCCTCTTCTTTGCCTGTTGTCCTTGGGCTTCGCTGGATGCATCCTTAGTGGAAGATGTAGTGGCCTCCACAGTCAGTGGGGTGTATTTGTTCCGTACTTCAGTCCTGGGCGGGCTGGGCTTTTTCAGGTGGGCTACGAATTTTTTCGGGTGTTCATAGCCGTCAGCATCTGGCAGGCTACGTTTGAGCGCCTTGAACGTCTCCTGCGTGTCCATCTCAGACTGGTCCATTGTGAATTTTTTGTGGCTCTGAGGAGGGCCGTTGGGGCAGGGTTGGTTGTGGTCCTGATAAGGGCCGTTAAACACCAGCTCCAGGGAGGGTGTTTAACCACCTGCTAGCCTGCCAGCACAACAGAAAGCTTAGCTTTTAGAAAAGCTGAAGGAGCAAGGGACCTGCTATTGAATGAAAGCAATAGTTGAAAGCTGTTCAGGTCCTTACTGCTCGGCTGCTGGCATGCTAATGAATGTGATGAGCTCGTCAGTGGTTTGGCCCCTTCTTATCCTTCTTGGTCGGAGACTATGCGAGCCAATGAACTGGGGAGGCTCTGGGCCAATCGGGTTCCGTCTGTCTCTGTTAACTTCCTCGGTCGTCCGTTCGGGGCGCTGGTGGTCCTGTATGAGTGGATTATTATTAGTCTAGGCAGACTATTTAGGAAACAGGATATGGAGGTCGCCTACAAGCCGCTGAACAAAATCGGGGATTGGCTGAGCAAAAGCAAGGACAAGCAGCGGTTGCAAGACCAGGGTGTATATTTTCTACCATGTGACTGCGGGAAAGTGTATATAGGACAGACAGGGAAGAAGGTAGCCACTCGAATCGCGCAACACGCTGCAGACTACAGGCTGGGACGCACCAAAACTTCTGCGGTGGCAACACATGGAGAAGAGTGCCCCAGACAAGTCCTGTTTGATCAAGCCAAGACCCTGGCTAAGGAAGACACGCTGAACAGGAGACTCATCAGAGAGGCGATTGAGATCCACAAAAATCCAGCCAACTTCAATAGAGAAGAAGGACTCATCCTCTCCAACACCTGGCGGGCCATCCTGAAGAAGACTGGAGACAATCCACTCATACAGGACCACCAGCGCCCCGAACGGACGACCGAGGAAGTTAACAGAGAGACGGAACCCGATTGGCCCAGAGCCTCCCCAGTTCATTGGCTCGCATAGTCTCCGACCAAGAAGGATAAGAAGGGCCCAAACCACTGACGAGCTCATCTCACAAGGGAATTGCTAAGGGGTTCTGCATTCCGGGGCTTTGCCCACCCGTCTGACGGTCGGTTCAGGTACGACCGCAGGCGGCCCCCACCACCAGGGTACCCCCACTCTTACTACCCCCACTCTGACTCTCCCCTCTCTCTTTTACCCCCTCTTCTCGCCACGCCCACCCCCCACCATGTTTTCACATGAGCACCCTCACACAACCCACCAAACACGCTCAGACACACCACCACCCTCTAAAAGCACACACATCCAAAAGGACACTCTAGAAGCCCTCGCCACACGAACATTCACAAGCGAAGAGATGGATCGTCTCTTCAACATCCTGGCCCCCGAGTCTCCTATGGAACAGGGAATCGCCTTAGAAAATACTAAAGACTTTCCTAACCTTCCCCCGGCCTCCAAGAGACCTATTGAGACCAGCAGCTCTTCAGATAGCGAAGATATCACTGATAGTGAAATCTTTACACTGGTCAAGCCACAGGGCAAAAAACACCGGAAGGTGGCCCGTAACATCACAACCACTGCTAACAACACCCCCGCCCCTATTAAAACTCAGAACAAATTTGAACCCCTCAGGAACATAAAACCACCACCCATTGTACTGCCCCCACACTACACTGACGTAAACAGTCTCGTCAGAACACTGAACACAGCCGGCATTAAAAATTACACTGTACAAAGATGTAAAGGCGGAAATAAGATATTTGCCCAAGACCTCAAGACTTTCGAAACAATCAAAAACAAACTTACGACCAACAAGACGCAATTTTACTCTTACACACCCAAGGGCTCCCCCAAAAACCAATCATTCGTGCTCTTCGGGCTGGATGTTGACCACCCGCTAGAGAACATTAAGCAGGAGCTCCAAACGGATCAACTGGTATCAGTGAAACGTATGAGCAAAACCACGACAGACGGTACTAGAGCCCCCATCCCCCCTGTCTTACTCACATTCACCCCTAAATTCAACCCAACACACCTAAAATCGATCAAATCGATCGATCAAATAATAGTGTATTTCAAACCCTACAAGGGAGACAACTCAATCTCTCAGTGTTTCCGGTGTCAGCGCTTCGGCCACACCAGAAATAATTGCAACTTACGCGAACGTTGTGTTCGCTGTGGCAAAGCACACGCGTCGAAAGACTGCGACCGGATCACCAACACACTCCAGTGCCCCAACTGTCAGGAGCAGCACCCCGCCTCATACAGGCAATGCCCAGCCCGGCTCGACCTATTAGAGAAGAGCCGAAAAGCCCGACAAACAATAGTAGCCCCCCCGGCTAACGCACGAACATACAGAACAGTAGACCCAGCCTTCAGCTACTCTAATGCCTTCACTGGCCACATCACACAACTTCCCCCTCCACCACCACCACCAACACAACCACTTCCCCAACGCACACAAAACATCAGACCAGCTCTGTTGCCCACCCCACCTACACCACCAACCTACCAATTACCAACACCTATTGCACCACAACAACACACCAGTGACAGTACACCCGCATGGGTCGAACGACTGACTAACACCATGACCGACATGATGTCCATGATACGTACATTAGTTGAACTCATGACAAAACTGATAACAAAATGACCAGACACACTATACTTAACTTAAACACGAACGGACTAACTCCAAAACTACAAGACGTGGACTTACTACTACGACAAATACAGCCCACTGTATTCATACTAACCGACACACGACTGACCAGAGGTAGTTACGCACACTTCCAAGGCTATACACTTCTCCGGCACGACATGGACAACACACTAGCCGGTGGAGTCGCCATCGGCCTTCGACACGGTACACGCTTTCAACGGATAGACCCTATCATAGACCCAGACGAATACAATTTTGTTCTGACAATTATAGTAAAACTGAACAAGACGTACAAACTGACCGCATACTATCGGAGACCGAGAGGACGACTTTCACGACTGGGACTTCTCCTTTCGGAAACTTCGACAGACAGACGACACATACTCATAGGTGACCTGAACGCTAGACACACTGCCTGGCATAATACGAGAAATAACCCCGCAGGGACTAAGCTGACCAAATACCCCCTGACAGTCATACACCCAGGCACACACACATTCAGACATTTCGCAGATCCCAGCATGACTTCAACGATTGACTTGCTAGTTACGCGACAACCACACGTAATAACCGCGTGCACTGCACTCGATTTTATCACATCAGACCACAGGCCGGTCTTATACGAACTGCACGGGCACATCCCCATACCCACAGCCACAAACTACCACTACAGTAAGGCAGACTGGCACAAATACAAACACCTCATACACGAACACACCCCCCCTATCACACCCATACATGACACACAAATTCTCGACGAGGCCATTAAACAATTCACAGACACAATCACCTTCGCGGCCGACTCGAGCATTCCTAAGTTCGCGCCAGCACCTCCAAATCTTAGGAAACCACCACAACACATTCTCACACTCATCAAACAACGAAACAATATCAAAAACATTTGGTACAGAACACGAGACAGACACTATAAAACTGCACTAAATTCACTCACTACACAAATACGCACTCTCATGTCACAATGGAAGACGTCCATGTGGCATGAGAAACTCAGACAGACACATGGTGACTATAGGCAATTCTGGAGGCTCATACGAACACGCACGCATAAGACTAACACAGTAAAAATACACAGACAAGATACTCTACTAGACGAAAAAGACCAGGCGGACATACTCGCTACCTACTACTCACATGACGCTCAGACTCGCAACAAAGACCGTACACCTGAATACAGACTCACACTACAAGACAATTACATGTACGTCTCACCAAAACAACTGACAGCCATACTCAGACAGACACGAGGGAATAAATCCCCAGGACATGACAGACTCCAGTACATATTACTCAAACAGCTACCGAGAAAAGGACTACACTATCTCGTACACATATATAACACATGCCTCCGCCTCAGACACTTCCCCGAACACTGGAGACACGCCATCATCACTCCACTACTCAAACCTAACAAAAAGGGCGACACACCTGAACACTACAGACCCATAAGCCTACTGCCTCATCTATCAAAAGTGTATGAAAAGATCATACTGAGATATCTGAAAGACTTTTGCGCAGAGGAGGATATAATCCCTGCTGAGCAGTTCGGCTTCCGCCCTGCACACAGTTCAGAACACCAGCTAGTAAGGCTCCAATCACACATCACAAACAACATGCTCATGAACCGGACTACAGCACTCATATCGATTGACTGTACGAAAGCTTTTGACTCTGTTTCACATAATATACTCATGCAGCAACTCAGAACTTACGAATGTCCAGAACAACTCTATAACATAATACACTCTTTTCTATACGGACGTACTATGACGGTTAGGGTAGGGGCAAGCCTCTCCAGCACACACCCAATCCCCTGCGGTGTACCACAGGGGTCAGTACTCGCACCAACACTCTTTTCCATTTACACATCAGAAATCGTCGGTGAACAGTACCCAGACACAAAAATAGCCGCATACGCCGACGATATCGCGATATACAGCACATCCATGTCACATTCAAAGGCATTGAAACAAGCTGAAGAGGTTTGCGCAGACGTAGTAGACGAACTGCGACGAATACACATCACAGTAAACCCGACCAAGACAGACGCACTACTCTTCGCCTTTCATGGCAATTCAACACGAGCACGCCCCAAGTATTTCACGGTTAGAAACAAAAGAAACAAGTTAAAAAGACATATAAATTACTTGGGGATACACTTAGGAACACACCTCAGTTTTCACACACACTTTACCAAGAAGCTAAAGCTTGTCAGGACTTGTCTTGGATACTTACTCAATTCACCAAACCTCTCACTCAGACTGAAGCTACTCATATACAAAGGAGTCCTACGACCGGCACTACTATACGGCACACCACTCTTTCGGTTTCTGAACCCCACCATACTCAGAACACTACAATCTTTTCAGAACCGAATACTCAAAACAGTCACACGGAGCACCTCACACAATAAACTCAAAGCCCCCGAATTACACAAACCTTTAGAACTCCCTACAGTTTCAGAATTCATAAAACGACGTCACATCAAATTCTTTGACGGACTTAAGTACCATGACAATCCACTCTTTAACGACATCACACCACCTGGACGACCAGGACGCTGGCAAGGACCAACAGAGTTCACACCACGACTAGTAGACGTACTAGAACACAACACATTTCCAACAAACACAAGTTACACTGACACTTGACACGTAAGACAGTATAACTGACCCTCTTCCCCTTTCTTCTTTCTTCTACTCTCCGACTATCTTTCGTTTTACCTCCTCCTCTATCGCCGTGCCCCACACAGCACATTACACATACCTCCCTTTGGGAATCCTACACCTTTTTCTCCTTTACTTACCGCCTTCAAGTGCATTAATGCAGAATAAGGACACCTCCTCCCTCATCCTCCCTCTACCTGTGGCCCTTACGCCCGCCTGTGTCGTTCGAGGTCCTTAGTTTTTCTTTGCGTTTCTGCACGTTTTTCTCTCACTTTCGTTTTCATCATGCCCTTCCTTGCATGCTTTTTATTTCTCTTTTATCTAAAGTGGGGTTTAGGAAAAAAAAAAAAAAAAAAAAAGACGAGCTCATTCCCTTACCAACCAGCAAGGATGAATGATTGCCTGAAGAAGCCGGAGAGGAATCCGGCGAAATATTGCGATGACAGGAGGAGCAAGACCGCTGGAGACAGATGCCGAACAAACAACACATTTAATTCCCAGCGAAGTAGCTTGAAAAATAGCACATATATATATATATATATATATATATATATATATATATATATATATATATATATATAACTAGCTGACGTTGTTTTGCCATATACATCGTTTCTAGTGAATATTTTGGTAGTGAAATAATAATCGTCGTGTGAATGGCGAGTATCAGCAATGGACGAGATTAATATTTCTTCTTCGAATCAGGATTTCTCGCGTAGCTGCACGGACGCCAATCATGCTTCCAGCAACGTCATCAGTAGAGCCCGGAAGTTAGGCATTTATTTTTGGTTAAAATAGGCAGGCAAAAAGGCACTTGAAATACTGAAAATAGGCAGTACTGTAATTAAAATAGGCATTTATTAGGAGTGAAGGCAAAGAGGAATCTCACTCATTATTAATGAAAATATGTATTTTAAATACTCATTCATTTCTTTATTATCAATTTATCACAGAATTAGTGAACTTACTCTTACATTCCCTTCTTACAATCAAAAACAAGATGCTTTTTCAAAGTATCAACTCTCATAGACCTTCTCAGAAAAAATGTTTTTCATCATGGAAAAACTTCCTCTGCATTATCTTATTATTTTGAAATCCGGAATACCAGGTAATTTCACAATTGTCACAGCAAAAGGGGTGTGAGGAAGGAGACGTACTTCTCTCATCCTCTCTCTTTCCTCCTATTCATTATGCTTGTGCATTCCTTCTACTAAGGAAGGTTCTGTTATTCACACAGGTTCAATCCATGGGCTGGGAAAATAAGCTTTCGAATTGATATTTGTGACAACAATGTGTAATTTAATTTGTGAAACCAATTTTGTCTTCGACGAACTGAAATTCGAAATTCGTTATGTGCTTTTTAAAATGTTTAAATCGCAGAAAAAAATTGCATAACGAGCAAAAAAAAGGCTTTAAATACAAAAATAGCCAAAATAGGCAAAAAAGGAAAAATAAAAATTGACTCTACACTTCCTAAATGCACGAAAACATATTTTTTCTATCTGATTCTTCAATATATCCATTCAGATAAAAAAGGCATTTTGCCTAACTTCCGGGCTCTATTCTTCAGCAACAGGTGCATTGAATGTACTCTCGTGAGGGTCCTTTATCAGGATTGATGACAATAGCGTGATTATCACTTTGTAATTTGCCCATGTGTGATTTAAATAATTTCAACAATTCATTCTGCTCATTCAATAGATCGCGCCTAGCTTACTGAAGATGCTCCTGGCAAACCGTGAATTGAGGTTAATGTAGCTCCAACGTGCATCCACGCGATATGCGAGTGCGTTTTCGGAGTCCTCACCTCCCATTTATGGGTTACGTTATAACAGGGGTATATGGGTTAAGTCATAACTGGGGTATATGGGTTACGTTATAACCTCCCATTTGTGGGTTACGTAATAACGTAAATTTGTAAAAAATGATCTGGTTCGTTTGACATTGGCAGCAATGATCCAACTTTTAATAAATTTGGCCTTTATTTTGAATTAAATTATTGAACATTTGCAGCATTATGTTTTACTATTTTCGTTTGTAAACATGAATTGAATTAACGTCAGGAACTAGTTAGAATCTGGAGCTATTATTATTATTAACACATCTTTGTTGGGTTACGGCAAAGCGAAATTAACCTTTTAACAGCTACATTAATAGACAGTCGTTAAAAGGGACGCGCAGCATTCATTTAGATCTTAATGGACGTTCCACGCGGACGTACTCTTTTCGCGAATTAACTCAAAAACATACACTCTACAATTTTTGTTTTGCGTATTCGTTCCTATTAATATAATTAAGTTTGTCTCTCATACGCTAAAAAATGGTCAAATAAAATTATTGATTAATAAATGTAAGTATACACATAAAATGATATGCAGTAAAAAAATGCTGGGGGCCTGCCAGTAGCAAGATATTGGTTTGCCAGTGGCCTGCTGGTGGCCTTTCGGTGACAGTACGCTTTTGTGTGAACTACCTCATTGGAAATACATTAAAGAATATTTTGCCGGTAGGCTGCTGGACGGTGGTCTGCGGGTGACGGTACGTTTAGTGTGACTGTGGTCATTTTTGGTTTAAAACTAACTTTACATGAACTTCATAGTGTTCTCACATTTGCGACATTCCGGACTACGTCGGTAGAGATATTAGAGGGCGTCAGCTGGACATTTGCTTCTGGAAGGTGGTATTAGGAATGCTATAGAAGGTGGTATTAGAAAGGATATTAAAGGCGGTATTTGCAAGGATATTAGAGGTGGTATTAGGAAGGATATAGAAGGTGGTATTAGGAAGGGTATTGGAGGTGGTATTAGGAAGGATATTAAAGGTGGTATTAGGAAGGATATTGGAGGTGGTATTAGGAAGGATATAGAAGGTGGCATTGGGAAGGGTATTGGAGGTGGTATTAGGAAGGGATAGAAGATGGTATTAGGAAGGGTATAGACGGTGGTATTAGGAAGGATATTAAAGGCGGTATTAGGAAGGGAATAGAAGGCGGTATTAAGGAGTATATAGAAGGTGGCATTAGGAAGGACATTGAAGGTCGTAATAGGAAGGATATAGAAGGTGGTATTACGAAGGATATTGAAGGTCGTATTAGGAAGGATATAGAAGGTGGTATTAGGAAGAGTATATAAGGTGGTATTAGAAAGGATATTAATGGCAGTATTAGAGAGGATATCGGATGTGGTATTAGGAAGGATATAGAATGTGGTGTTAGGAAGGTTACTGGAGGTGGTATTAGGAAGGATGTTGGAGATGGTATCAGGAAGGGTATAGAAGGTGGTAATAGGAAGGATATTAAAGGCGGTATTAGGAAGGATATTGGAGGTGGTATAAAAAAAGATATTGGAGGTGGTATTAGGAAGGGTATTGGAGGTGGTATAAAAAAAGATATTGGAGGTGGTATTAGGAAGGGTATTGGAGGTTGAATTAGGAAGGATATTAAAGGCGGTAATAGAGAAGATATTGGAGTCCGAGTAACTGTGTAGCACATAATAGAGGAATGTCCTAAATACCGATACCAATTTGCTGCAGAAGGTATCAACAGAAAACTTGCAGTGTGCCTTGGAAACCATACCTCAGTAATTGGCAGACTGTTAAATATCCATCCCTATAACACCTTCAATAGCCGTCCTAATACTACCTTCTAAATCCTTCCTTTTACTACCTTCTATAACCTTCCTAATACCACCTCCTATATACCTCCAAATACCACCTTCTAAATCGGCGCTAATGGCCGTAGTTGTAGATGCGCCGTAAGAAAAAAAAAAAAAAAAAAAAAAACACCTTCTATATCCTTCCAATTACGAACTTCAATATCCTTCCTAATACCACCTTCTATATGCTCCCTAATATCAGCTTTTATATTCTTCCTAATATCAGCTTTTATATTCTTCCTAATACTACTTCCAATATCCAACCTTATGCCACCTTCTATATCCTTCCTAATACGACCTTCTAAATCCTTCCTAATACGGCCTTCTATATCCTTCCTAATACTACCTTCTAAATCCTTTCTAATACTACCTTCTATAACCTTCCTAATACCACCTCCTATATACCTCCAAATACCACCTTCTATATCCTTCCAATTACGAACTTCAATGTCCTTCCTAATACCACCTTCTATATCCTCCCTAATATCAGCTTTTATATTCTTCCTAATACTACTTCCAATATCCAACCTTATGCCACCTTCTATATCCTTCCTAATACGACCTTCGATATTTTTCCTAATAGCACCTTCTATATCCTCCCTAACACCGCCTTCTATACCCTTCATAATACTACTGCCAATATCCTTCCTAATACGACCTTCAATATCCTTCTTAATATCGCCTTCTATATCCTTCCTATTTCGACCTTCAATATCCTTCCTATTGCCACCTTCTATATACTTCCTAATACCGCCTTTAATATCCTTCCTAATACCACCTACTTTACCCTTTCTGATACCATCTCCAATATCCTTCCAAATACCGCCTTTAATATCCTTCCTAATACCACCTCTAATACCCTTCCTAATACCACCTTCTATAACCTTCCTAATACCACCTCCAATATCCTTCCTAATACCACCTCCAATATCCTTCCAAATACCGCCTTTAATACCCTTCCTAATACCACCTTCTATATCCTTCCTAATACCACCTCCAACATCCTTCCAAATACCGCCTTTAATATCCTTTCTAATACCACCTTCTATACCCTTCCTAATACCACCTTCTATATCCTTCCTAATGCCACCTTGTATATCCTTCCTAAAACGACCTTCTATATCCCTCCTAATACCACCTTGTATATCCTTCCTAATACCACCTCCTATATACTGCCAAATACGTCCTTCAATATCCTTTGTAATAACACTTCCAATATCCTTTTTTTATTCCACCTTCAATATTCCTCCTAGTTAGCTACAAAGATATTTAAACATTAGAGGTGACTTAGCGATTAGCGCACTGCCGTCACTATGAGCTAATCGTTAGCGCAGGCTCTTATCAGTAATCAGGGCGCTAACGTTTGCCCAACTCTGTCCGTTTGCCCAAGAACATATAAGTGTTACTGTCACTTATATGTTCTTGTCAATCATTATTGTCAATTATATTAAATGTGTATTATTATTGTCAATTATATTAAATGTGTATGATTATCTCTCTTATGCGTATACTTTCTTTTGAAGGCAAAATTAATTAAACGTTATTTGGCTAATCATTTTTTTTTTCTATTTCCTTATTTTCATAATGTAATGTTTTTCCATGGTGAAACGCCAAAAATTGACCATCGGTAATAGGTTAACTAGGAACGTTTTACTCCACTATCATGCCTAGGGAAAGTATTAACGAGAGTCAACTTTTAGCTTTTAGAAAAAGGTAACCTGTCCAACATTACTTGTTATATATAAGTGGACTTTAATAAGTATGTAATAAATAATATTCAGTACATTAAATTTACATAATTCGTATTATTAAAAAGGAACTCAAACAATTTACTTCCTGTGCCCTAGAACGTTTACAATTGAGCTATGTGGTAAGCAGTCGCCATCATTGCTACTAGTGCCTATCACAAGGATGGTGGCGGAAAGATAAGTGAAGTAGTGCAAAAAAACAAAACTCACTTGTTTACTTATTATTAAAACTCAAACAGGTTTTTTTGGAACCACTTCAAATATGCCAGCAATATTTTCATCGCCACCCGTTATCAAGAGCGAGTACCAAAGATGGTGAAGAACTGGTCCAATTTTCATCATATTAATCCCAACCAAGAAAACTGTTTGAGTTTCTCTTTCATTTTACGAAAGATCATTACAAAATATGTAAAGCGTTAAAATCCTACATTCATTTTAATACACCCGGTATTTATTTCAGGTAATATAAAAAAAACTGCCTGCAATGAACAATGCCCAGTTTCTGTCATTTTACTCTCGAATACCAGGCCAATTAGACTAACGGGGTTCACATCAGAAATTTAATATCTCTAATGGAGCCAGTGTTTATATAAACATCAAATGCTCATATAAACCTGAATCCATACAATGTGTATAATGTTTTAATCTAATCCCCAAAGGACGTTCTTCTACTGGCATTAAAATGATTACAGCCACTGTAAAATACACAGTACGCTATACACTGAGAGTAACTTTATTTTTAAATTACTTCAACCGCTGCGTATGAAGTCCTTTATATTGTACAACTAGCTGTGTCCGCGACTTAGGCCACGAGGATAGTAACTTAGGGCAGCATTTTTTTGGGTATATATTTTGGTTTGTTTTGTATTATAAACACAAAGGTTTATTTAAAAAAATATATACTTCACATTAATGCTTCTCTATCCACGATATTAGACTTATCGGGGATCACTCATGCAGGCTGCTAGGATTACTAACACGTGACAGAGCCACTAAGCTGACCCCTAAGGGATTGTTAAGCCCTAGTTTAGTATAGAATGTCTGACAGACTGCAGACAAACAGACAAAAATTCTAAAAATCATTGTTTTGGGTACTTCCCAATATCTTCCATCCATGGGGGGGGGGGGGGAGGTTCCCATATATCTTCCATGTACAGACCAAGATGGCGATCAGTTAAAATTGTATTACATGTATAGATAGATTACGGCTGGTAGTAGCAACGTGGTTCATTACGTCCTAATTTATGTGCGTCTTCAACATTACATTGTTGACTATACTTAATGTAACGTTAGACCCACCTAGGCTGTAAGGTGGGGAGTAGCGAGCGCTACCCCTCGGCTAGACCGACCTAGGCTGTAAGGTGGGGAGTAGGGAGCGCTACCCCTCGGCTAGACCGACCTAGGCTGTAAGGTGGGGAGTAAGCCAGGTCCTTAGCTTAACAGTAACCTCTCAGCTACAACAGAAAATTGGTTCTCATTTTATGTATCCTGTTTCACAGACAAATAAATTTTCCTAATATAAGCAATAAAAAAAAATGAAAAGCAATAAAAAAAAATTGGGGGAAATAGACAAAAATTAAAAAACGCATTCATTATTTATTCATTTATTTTACGAGCTTCGCAAAGACTGGGAATTGCTCTTTTCTAAAATACAGAAAAAAATAAAAATTTCTATGTTCACAATTGTCAGAAACTTAAAGAACTAAATAGAACCTTGTCTTTAGCTACTTCAAAAACTTGCGAATGTCTTTTATACGATCGACGACAAATGAATCAATTCTAAAATGTTATAATTAAGTGTTATAAAGTTTCTCCATAGCCTTAGCTTGAAGAATGGTCTCTAATCTTGTTAGATTTTCATGACATTCTCCCCCCCCCCCGATTGTAGTCCAACCCCTATACAACAAAGCCCGCGATGACATTCAAGCCCTAACAATATTCCAAAGAACTGATCCTCCCTTGGCTCCTACACTTGGCCAAACATTAGCCCGTAACACCCCACCATTAAGGCTACCTTCATAAATACATATATAATTCAGAACTAACTGCTCAGAGGATTCTGGTGATGAAGGGCCCAAAGCATTGTCCAGGAGTGGGCTCTGATCTTGTTAGATTTTCTCCTAAATATTTAATCAACTATTAAATACACAAGTCCGCAGGAAGGTGGGGACCCCCCTCCCTCCCCTCTCCCACCCACCCTGGTTTGAAGCTGAGGGAATAAAATTTTAAACTTTTTTGAGAAAATTGGAAAAAACCTGTTTTGTTTTTACTGATTTCGAAGAGGTACTTAAAATCGTTTAATTCAGTCAAAATATTTTAGACACGTTTCGAATTCGTCCAAACTAAGATAAATAAATTTGGGTTACATTTCGAGTTAAAAAAAAAAAAAAAAAAAATTGTAAAGACGTTTTGGGTTCTTCGTATATTTTCTTAAATATCTCGAAAATGGTAGGGAAAACGTGGTACGTTGAAGGTATCCTTCTATAAGCTTACTAGATTTTCTACAAAACAAGTGCTTACGCAAATTTTGATTTGGCTATGTAATTCGGAGAAATAATTGCTTAAAACTTTGAAGTTCTCGTAATTTTGGCCTGTTTTCCTTAGTTTTTAATTGTTAGTTATTTTTTAAATTACTTATATTAGGAAAATTTATTTGTCTGTCAAACAGTATACCTAAAATCAGAACCAAGTTTCAGTTGGTTGAAATTGAGCTTTCTGAGCGGAATTCTATGCTATTGGTTTCTTCTTTTGAATTTTTTTTTTTTTTATTTACCTCTCTTTTTTTTTCATTAGCATTTAACAGTAAAATTCCAATGACCTAAGTAGTCGATGCACCAAAAATAAATAAATAAACAAAAACAGTAAATTGACTATTGTAGTAAAACAAAATAAGAAAATGAGAAACGAGTTTACAATTTTTCACCAAAGATTAAAAAAAAAAACTAAAAACTGTTTCAATTCTTTTTTTTGTTTCTGTTTACCTCAATTTTTAATTGGTTGTTTTTTTTTTCTCTGTTCCCCTTAATTTTTAATTGGTTGGTGTCATTGTGATTGCATTTTTACCCTTAAAACATGACAAGTAATTGAGAAACGTCTTGAAGTATTTTGAATTGACTTACAGAGCCTTCCTTTACACACCTGGAGAGCCAGATTCTTACCTGTAGGAGGGTACTGGTTGTTTTACTAGCAAATTCATTTTACTGTTATAATCAATTGTAAATATGTGCTTCATGGCGAATAAAATTCCATTCTCTCGTGGGTAAAATCTTTCTATAAAATAAGAAATAATGATAACTTCAGTTGTAGCAGTATGAGGAAGGTTACATAGATAGGAGAATTAAAAACAAACCTTTGTATACGCCATCATGATTAGCCACAGTCATCATGATTACCACAGCCACTCCAAACTTATTACCAATACCATTCATAGATTTTTGGCTTATTTTATGGAAATACTAATTTTACTGATCAATGCAATTTAAAACAAAAACAACCAATTAAAAAGTTAGTTAAACGAAGATAAAAACCGGTTATAAAGAACAAAACAAACACTTTTTAAGTTTTAAGCACTTATATATCTGATTGACATTACCCCATCGAATATTGCTTCAGAACCTTTTTAGTAGAGAATTTAGCAAGCGTTCGAATGATCACCTTCCACTTACCACGATTTCCCAACCACTTATATAGATATTGTAGAAAATATACGAAAATCCCAAAACTTTTTATGTCTATTAATAAAATATTTTCTTTCGCACACTTCCTTAACTCCAAATATTTAATTTGTCAAAATTTGAACATTGAGTTGAGATGAATTTCCAAGATGTAGAAAATATTTCAATTGAATCCCGCGATTCTAAGTACCCACAAAAAAATAATGACTTAAAAAAGCATGTGTTTCACTTTTCTCAAAAACGGTAACAGATATCGCCTTTAAAATGGTTTCATTAGTTTTCCTATGTTAAGAAACCTATAAAACAAGTACTTACAAGCATATGAACTCAGAAACGTAAGAGTACGATCACTCCGAATGAGATCAGTCTGTCAAAAATCGCATAGGAACCGCATTAATAATCTTTCAAATAGATGCTTTACCCTACAACAATTTCCCAGCCAGTTTCGAGATACATAAGAATGTATGAGAAATTCCAATAAAGAATCCATTGTTTTCCATTTTCCTTGAAAGCAAATATGCATACAGTCATATTTCAAATATACCTATTTCATTTACTAGCTGTACTTCCTTCGCGTCGATAGTAACTTAGGGCAGCATTTTTCGACATATCTTTTGGTTGATTTTGGATTATAAACACCATCCTATGGGCGTTAAAAAAAAAAAAAAATGGGCGGTTCAAATTTGTATATATATATATATATATATATATATATATATATATATATATATATATATATATATATACACATACTAGCTGTTACCCGGCGTGCTATGCTACACCTACTTTCTGTATCCATAAAAGCAAATCTGTAACTATTTGGGTTCAATGTTTCTAACTCGTTGATTCCGAATTTTGAGTCATACAAGATTTTAACCTAGCCTATGACTCTCTCCTCATCAAGACCTACATGTGTGCCAAGTTTGATCAAAATCGGTCGAACAGTGTGGATTTGTATGAGGAACAAAAATACAGACAGACAGCTGGTAGACGTTTTTGACATAGCCTATGATTCTCCCCGTGTCAAGATCTGCCTGTGTGCCACGTTTAGTCAAAATCGGTCAAACGGTGTGGATTTGTATCAGGAAAAAGCGTACAGACAGACAGCTGGTAGACGTTTTTGACCTAGCCTATGACGTTCCTAGTAGACATAAAACGTTTTGGGATTTTCGTATATTTTCTACAATATCTATATAAGTGGTTGGGAAATCGTGGTAAGTGGAAGGTGATCATTCGAACGCTTGCTAAATTCTCTACAAAAAAGGTTCTGAAGCAATATTCGATTGGGTAATGTTAATCAGAGATATAGCACTGGGCGTTTTGACATGAAATGACCCAGGGTTGACCTCATGACGCAATCCGGAAGTGCCGACTAGAACATTTTGCGTTCAGAACCCCTAGAGAACGAAAATAACGGTGGTTCAAATATATATATATATATATATATATATATATATATATATATATATATATATATATATATATATATATATATATATATATATACCACCCAATCAAAAATTACATCAGAACCTTGGTTACTTCCACTTACCACAATTCCCCAACCGTTTTTGAGATATTTTAGAAAATATGCGAAAATCCCAAAACAAAATATATTTCATTAACAGGCATGTAAACTGTTAATGAAATATATTTTTTCTCGAACTTCCTTAATTCCAAACGGAACCAAAATTTACCTATCTTAGATTATATGAATATCAAACGTCTGGGACAAGTCCCAACTGAATTAATCGTTTCTGAATACCGAAACTGGAATTTAGTTTGGAAAAGTAGGTGTTTCAATGTTTCTCGAAAACGGTTACAGGTGCCGCTTTAAAAATTGATTCATTCGTTTTTCAACGTAAAGACCTATAAAACGAGTACCTGCTCGCACGCCCACACGACTCGAGTAGCAAAATATTTAAATGCCTAGAGCCCAGGGGTGCTCATCTGAGTGCAAATCGACACTCTCCCACGAGTAAAGCACATTGGTAATCATAAGCTCTTGCTTAGTTCTTCTGCACAGGTAATATAATGCACAGGAGGCCTCCTCAGAGAGATTATCGGCTTTCCGGGCAACATATTGAAGTTCAGAAATTTATGTCATTGCTTAGAGAACTTAGATCAAAAGCACGTCGGCATCCCTAATATCAATATGCGCTGTAAATGCAGATAGTAATGTTTAACGTGGCTTATCAGATATAAAAAGTTAGTGATAACAAAAATACTATACTAACCTACTAAAGAGGAATTGTCAGGAGAATAAATAATGAGTATCTTAAAAATAAAACGTAACTGCCCATGTTGCCTGGCTGGTGTGTGTCTCCAAAGGTAAGAACACTTGGAACCTGCGTCGAATACACTTAATATTCTAAAGTACATACAAATTCGTTAAACGAACTGTTTTACGGCCCGTAAAACCCCTAGCTATCATTCATTGAGAGAATGAAACCGGTACTCATGCTGTCCAAAAGTGCTCACAAGTCACAATGAGGCCGATGCTTGAGGCATGATTATGTGGTTGGAGTACCCTTGCCCAGAAGGGTTACGATGTCCACATTGAGATAATTTTAAGAGCTGGCGGTAGCCGATGGAAGCCCGACATTATTGCAGAAAAGGATGGTAGAGTGAGTTATGATATCTTTGCCTTTATAGGGCAAATTTCGCTGGCGATGTTAAATGAAATATACTGTTACAAATTATGCCTAATCACTATCCAAAGAACATCTGTTATGTTGGATTATCCAAAAATAAATAAACTAAAAAAACCCGTCTGTAAGGGCCCAGCAAAAATGATTCTAAACCCGCATAACACTTACGAGTATAAGTTCGCTTTATAATGTGTGCAAATATGTCTTGAATCATGCACGGAGCTGTGTACATTTGTTTTAAAATAATAAATTTTTACAAACATAATTACAAATTTCATTTTTAGCATCGTTACACTTATAAAATTACTCTTGCGTGTATCATCTTCAACACTTGTACTTGTTAACACTTGTAAATATTATTTCAGACCTGGTGTTTTGAATATCTATAGACAAAGGGGGTGGAACATGTAAGGTTTGATGCCTAAAAAGGTTATTGGTGGTGATTCCTAACTTGGAACAAAATTTAGGGAATATTTACATCATTAATATGTAGCTGAAATAACGTCGTTTAGAAAGTTTTTCTGTTTAACAATATTGAAGATCAAGAAAACAATTGTTGGATTTCTTGTTCATTAGATCAGCAAGAAACCAAGATGGGAAAAAAAAAATACTTGATCTGAAAATAATGTATTTGATACATAATGTAGCCAAATAGAACAATACCAATTCTCTATCCTTTTTCAATACAATGCGTTCCAATTGCTTATAACTAATATCAAATCTAAAATAACGTGATGTAAAAAAATGTATACAAATTTATTTACAACCAAACCAAACCCCTAATCTAATCATACTTAACTTAATTTACTATATATTATAACTAAAAAAAATATAGTATATCCATTTACATAATAATACAACAAAAATGAAATATATATATATTACAATTTGTTTATGATAAAATAAAATGTACGACCTAATAATAATAAGTACATTCAAAAATCATTACTTAACAATTATAAAATATAAGCTACTTTTTTGGGGGTAAGTTCGTCATAAAACTTATAATTTATAAAGAAGAAGTACAAAAATACGCCTGTACATTTATTCCAAGCACAAGTTGAACTCTGTAAAAGACGAATATTATCTTAGCGAAAAATCAAACTTGACTTATTTTTAGTAAACACTAGCTGAATACCCGTGCTTCACCACGGCCGATAAGTATTTTTTATATTGAGTTAAATAAGATATGATCAAAATTAACGCTACTACATAATTTTGTACAGCTTATTATTGCACGGACTTTAAAGTTACCCAGGAAACACCATGTGAAGGTACCCGTGCTTGTTTCCGTTGGAGAGTAGAAAAAACAAATACAACAACCGCTTAAAAAGTTAGATAAACAGAGACAAATACACGTTGAAAAGCATAAAACTAACAAATTTGAAGTTTTAAGCACTTATCTCTTCGATTGACATCGCCCCAACGAACATTACAACAGAATTTTATTGTAGAGAATTTAGTAACATTTCGAATAGCCGCCCTCCACTTACTACGAGTTCCCAACCGTTTTCGAGATATTTTAGAAAATATACTAAGATCCGAAAACTTTGTATCACCATTCATACATTTTTTCCCCCATGTACTTAGTTTCTGAATACCCAAACAGAAAATTAGTTTTGAAATGTATTTCTAACAA
The DNA here is from genome assembly GCA_946811695.1 of Gonocerus acuteangulatus. Taxonomy (NCBI): domain Eukaryota; kingdom Metazoa; phylum Arthropoda; class Insecta; order Hemiptera; family Coreidae; genus Gonocerus; species Gonocerus acuteangulatus. Next base: position 145,891,009 of record OX328123.1, on the reverse strand, counting down.
TTTTTCTTGTAAATGGCTACAGAACTCGCTTAAAAAATGGTTTCATTCGTTTTCCTACGTTAAGGAATCTTTCGCACAAATTTCGCTCCAAAAACCATGTTCCAGTAAACGGATTCAACTGAAATGAAATGAAAAGTTTTTTATTCTTATTCCTGGTTAATGAACTTGACCTTTTAAATGAGAAGAAAGATTTTTGTACCAAATGTTATCAAAATCGAACCATTTTTGAGCCGATGAGGAACTTCTTAATAATTCAAACCCCCCTAACACATTTATTGGGTCGGCTTGATTGTAAGCCTTACACAAATTTAACATAAAAACATAATAACATTAAGTTAAAATAAATGAACATATTAAACAATATATGAAATATTAACTGTAAGGACTGAATCAGCAAATAAATTGGCTGTCTCTATAATATAGGATTTAGTATGTCTTGAGGCAAGCGTGCTTTAAGGCGTCGATTTACTGTGACCTGTCCTATTCATAATTGTTGAATCTCTCCTGGAAGAGTAGTCAAATATTTTATTGTCGTGTTCTTCAGAAAATCCGTTATGTAGGGTACATCCAGTTCACCGCAATTCTTGAGGTTTTATTTTGAAACTTCTGGATGTTGTTAATCTGCGTCTTCGTGGCTCCCATCCAGACAGGTGCTCCGTGCGTAATTAGGGGTCGAATTAAAGTCCTATATAGCATTATTGTATGTGGTTTTAGTGAAGTATGTCTGTTGATCATGGGGTAAAGCTGACAATACTATGAAATAGATAATGTACGGTAACAGCTGTTCTGTTATCGTCCTAGCTACGCATGCTGCCTTGGCTTGCATGCTCTAACCAACTAAAACTTTAAACCCCCCCTAAAAATACTTAAAAATTCGAATATCAAAAAATCCTTTCTTAGTGAGTGCCTACGTTATATAGGGAGTGTCCATGCAAAATTTCAAAATTTTCTGTCGAGTGGTTTGGGCTGGGCGATGATAGGTCAGTGAGTGAGTGGTATTTGACAAATATATAGTAGACTAGCTGAATACCCGTGCTTCGTCACGGCAGATAAGTAGTTATTTTATTGCGTTAAATAAAGTTTCACTAAAATTACGTTACTATACAATTCTGTGCAGTTTATTATAGCACGGTTCCCGTCATACTATATTTTATTAAATGGGCGTTGAAATTTAAAAGTTTATGTTTCCAAGAAGTCATTTGGTAACAACCAATATATTTACGAGTATTACCAAGGTTATAGGCGAGAAGGCATTGCAAGGGTTCCGGATATTATTACCTCACCTGGAAAACCTAAGGATATGCCATACATCACGGTTTTGACTGGGACTGTCCCGGTATTTTGCAATTGTTTCGGTGTCCCGCCCGATTTTATCAATGTCCCGGAAAAGGCTGTAAGATGTAAAAAGTAATGAATTCATGTTTATAAGAATCTTTTTTAAATCGGTTACTTTTCTACAATCAACATTTTTACTTCTGCTCACAGTGTCAAAGAAATGAGAAGTAATCTAACTGTAAAACGCTGGAACTACCTACACAGCGCTGCCAGCTGCCGGACACTACTATTTGGCTGAGAGATTTTTTTAAGAAAATCAAGTAGCAAAAAAAGTTCCATTCCTATTTTTAAGGTTTGGGTAGACTAACAGTTTAGGATTCCCCCTTCCCGTTAGTTGCTAGGCTTAAAACTCACCAACCATTTTGCTTATAATTTGTACTCTTTTTATTCCCCCCCAAACTCTCCAAAAATATGGCAAGCCTATCTGACGGGGACAGGCAGAAAAGAAACGAAATTAAAACTCTATGAGGGACAGTTAATTTCTAGTAATTCAAGATCTGCCATCATAGTTGAAATTAACCTCAATTAGAAATAAAACTATGAAATAGATAATGTACGGTAACAGCTGTTCTTTATCGTCCTAGCAACACATGCTACCTAGGCTTGCCTTCTCTAACCAACTAAAAGTTTAAAGCCCCCTAAAAATGCTTAAAAATTCGAATATCAAAAAATCCTTTCTTAGCGAGTGCCTACGTTATATAGGGAGTGTCCATGCAAAATTTCAAAATTTTCTGTCGAGCGGTTTGGGCTGGGCGTTGATAGATGAGTGAGTGAGTGAGTGAGTGAGTGGTATTTGACAAATATATAGTAGATATATCCTAAGTCAACCGTAAAAATATACTTACAGTTATAAGTTGAAGTCTGGAAGATGAGAATCTGAAGGAGTGCTAATGCTAAAAGTGTCACCAAGTAACTGAAGTAGGAAGGTTGCTCTGAGTGGGCATTATCCCCGTACGGGGATACTAATTGGTGGAATTCCCCAGTAAAGGTAGTGGGAAGGGCTTGAAGGCATATTCTTACTATTAGAAGGCTTAATCTATCTGTTAGAACCGATTGGAATATCATGACCCCAACAGCGAACCTATAGGAGATGTTTTCATCCGTATCCCCGTACGGGGATAATAACCTATAAAGGGTTAAAGGTGTTTCCGCAACATACCTTAGGAAAATAACCACACATGGTCTAGTATCATCTTCGGCAGATGGAGGGCTCTGAGGTGCAGGGGAGCTGATATCGAGTCTTTATTTTTGTATTTATGGTGTTAAATTACATATTTTTGAGCATAAACTAATAATTGGGTTATATGTTTATTAGCATGTAGTTGTCACAGCTGACTTGTAATATACATATAGAGTGTTAATTGATTGCCCCTTTTCATTATATATTGTAATTTTTTTTTTATTCTATTTGACTACAAGTGTGTATTGTTTTAGTTTACTCTATGTTTACCTGTTTAGTTTGCTTTATTATTATTGCCTTATTTTTCTCTTATAGTAATTTATTTATTTTTCTTTTTAAGTGCAGTACTAAGCCAATTAGTCTTTGTACAAAGGAGATGTGGTTGAATCGAGACTCCACTGGCTTTATGCGTATTTTTTTTTTTTTTTTTTTTTTGGACATGTGAATCATATCTAGGCGCACGGTAGTGCGCCAGGCCAAGTTCCGGCCTAAGCAAACTGTGTGTATATTACAGGAGGTCTTAGAGCCGATTTTTACTCTCTCATAACTTTCAACCAGGTAAAGATAAAGTTATGAAATTTTACACAGGTATTATACTACTAGATGTGAGTAAAACTGGAAATTTTCATAATTCTACATCGAATAGTTTCCGAGATATAAGCGATCGAAAATCGGGATTTATAGGACTCACTCACTCACTCATTCACTCACTCACTGACTTATCAAAATTATTAGGCACTTGCCATGATGCTAGAGACTTGAAATTTTGTATGATGATAGATATGGAGGTGTTATTAAAGGAAAAAATCGAAAAATCCTGAAAAGTTGTGTTTGACTCCGCTTCCGGGGCGGGGGCGTGCCAGTTTAGTACTTCCTTCGGAAACGCGTCATTCCGTCCGAAACCCATGATGTGGGGTATCAAATGAATCGTCTCGGTATGAAGAACCTATATTTGATGTTTTAAGAAACAATTAGACGCATATAGGCTCCGTCAAAATCTTATACCAGCTGTCTGTCTGTGTGTTTGTTCCTTACACAAATCCGTATCGTTTGACCGATTTTGACCAAACTTGGATGGGTTTTGATGGGGAGAATTTTGATACGGGGAGAATCATAGGCTAGGTTAAATTGTCTATCAGCTGTCTGTCTGTCTGTTTGTTCCTTATACAAATACACACCGTTTGGCCGATTTTGACAAAATTTGACACATATGTCGGTCTTGATCCGGGGAGTGTCATAGGATAGTTCAAAATCGTCTATCAGCTGTTTGCCTATCTGTTTATTCCTTATACAAATTCAGACGATTTGACCAAACATGGTACATAGGTAGGTCTTTATCCGGGTAGTGTCATAGGCTAGGTCCAAATCGTCTATCAGCTGTCTGTCTGCATGTTTGTTCCTTACACAAATTCACTCCGTTTGACCGATTTTGACCAAACTTGGCACAAAGGTAGGCTTTGGTCCGGGTTGCACTAGGCTAGGTCTGTCTGTATGTTTGTTCCTTATACAAATTCACACCGTTTGACCTATTTTTACCAAACTTGGCACGCAGGTAGGTGATACGGGACGTCATATTACCTATGACGTTTTGAACTTTTTGTTCCATCGGAAAGCCATCATTCCTTCTGAAACCCATCATGTGGGGTATAAAATGATTCGTCTTGGTAAGGAGAACCTATATTTGATGTTTTAAGAAACATTTCGACGCATTTTAACAACAACAGTTGTGACTTCTTTCTTAAATGTAGTAAATAAAGTCGTAGGGGTTAACTGCATAATGTAATTGACAGCAGATACTAAGTTTTTGAAAGTCGAGCCATCTAAATTCCAAAGTTTAGGATCACAAACCCAAAATGTATGTTCTTTGTTCTTATCTTTTTCTTGAAGACCTTCTACACTTTCCCTATTGTGATCTTTATCTTCGGGATAAGGTTCCTGTGTTTTACAGTGTAATAGTTTAGTTAAGAGAGTAATCAATTTGCCCTCTAGAGTAATGTCATCTGGAAGAGCTTTTAACTTTTCTAGGCTAGTGATTAGATGTATGTAGGTTGATTATTGGTATCAAATATCAAGCAGTAAGGAGAACTTTATGCAGAATCCAAAGACCCTGGTTTTATATGAAGTACAAAAAGCCAGTAGGTATGCGGAAACTAAATTTTAATTAATACTTAGAAAAAAGTAATGAGATCCCAAAAAAAACATAAATGTGAAATAGAGGCCAAGTTCCTCCCCCCACAAAGAATCATTCCCTTCCCCAAAAATATCCCCTCCTAAACCCCCCCCCCCCCTAAAACGCCTTACCATCCTACACTCCAAAAAAGTAGTATGAGTTAGTGTATAAAGTGCACCATATTTTCAACCAAGAATATTTGCCAATACAAGAGATGATACAAGAAAGAAATGTCCAAGTTCATTACTTGGAAGACCTCATAGTTACTTACTAAGAACAGTAAAGACACTTCAATTGACCTTTAAAAACAACAATAAAAATACTTATATCCAGTTACTAAAATATCACTTTCCTCAACCAGGTATATTCTTAAACTTGGCAATGTTTTATTTCTGCCGAAATTATCTTTAGACAGAAAACTAAACATTGCCAAGTTTAAGAATATACCTGGTTGAGGAAAGTGATATTTTAGTAACTGGATATAAGTATTTTTATTGTTGTTTTTAAAAATCAGTTGAAGTGTCTTTACTGTTCTGAGTAAGAAACTACGAGGTCTTCCAAGTAATGAACTTGGACATTTCTTTCTTGTATCATCTCTTGTATTGGCAAATATTTTTGGTTGAAAATATGGTGCACTTTATACACTAACTCATATTACTTTTTTGGAGTGTAGGATGTTAAGGCGTTTTGGGGGGGGGGGGGGGGGGGTTAGGAGGGGTTATTTTTGGGGAAGGGAATGTTTCTTTGTGGGGGGAGGAACTTGGCCTCTATTTCACATTTATGTTTTTTTTGGGATATGTATTTTTCTTATAATTTGTTGGTATTTATCTAAGGTTTATATTCATAGATACATCTCCTTTGAATTGTAATCGTAGTATAAGTAATTCTTGTCTTCTGTTGCTTCACTTATATTGTATTCAATTATTAGTTTGTTAAGGATTTTCTAGTCAATTCAGACTTCGTAATTACGAAAGAATAATATAAGCAAGGCTTGCGTGCAAGTCTTACAGATCTAGAGCGTAGGAGACGCTCATTTTGTATCTCTGTATCATCGGCCATTTTGTACAATAATGCTTCTGTGTATTGCTTATGTTATATTTTATATCTTCAAGTAAGGATATAATATATATATATATTATATATATATATATATATATATATATATATATATATATATATATTATTTATTCTTGCAAATGACCCAAAATATATATAAATTCCCTAGATTTAGGAGGCTTGGGGTCTTAAAAGCAGTAATCCTTCCTTCACACTACTTTATTTATTAGGCCCGACATGTTTCGTGCATATTTTCGCACCTCTTCAGGGGCACTTCTACGACAAACAATTATTTTTTGTACATCCAAACGAAAGAATTTTGAAAAACTATATAAAAAAATTATGTAATGCTCCATTAAATACATTAAAATGGTATTAACCTAAATTAAATGTAAGACCTAACCTAAATGTTAAAATAATGATATATATACATTAAATGTTTTATGAAAAATGTTTTCAGTCCTACCTTTCTAGGAAGTTCTCTCGTCACCATGTACTCCCTCTGGAGTCTGGCATAAAACTAATACTGTACGGTCATTACCAAAATGGCCGTGTCATTCGTAGCTTTCCTAGTAAGTTCTACTCGTCAACATTTAAAATTTTTGGGTCTTAATCAATTATTCCATGGAAAATTTGGTGGACATTTTTAAGCTCAGTTCTTTTATTCACTGCTATTTTTGAATTTTTTAAAATGCCTATATATATATTCATTGATCTTCCTTTTCAGCGTATTTTGTTCTTTGCTTAATATTTTTAAATCCTTGAATTTGAAAATGACCTGTTTTGCTATTGCATGATCCGTCAATGCTGTACTGTTTTCATGTGTATCAATGCTCATAACGTGTTGTATAATTCTTTTACTTAATAATTGTCCTGACTCCCCAATATATTATTTGTTACAATCGTTATAAATATTATATTTTGTGCTTGTTGCTTTCACACTGTCTTTAATGTTACTAATTATATTGCTTATTGTATGTTCATATTTCCATCCAATTTTGCCTATATCTTTACATATTGTTTTCAGTTTGTTTTCTTTAAGGGGATGATAATTAAAAGTAAAATATTGTTTTATTGTATTTAAATCTTTGTCAATTTTATTATTTAGAAATACTTGTTTTCTTTTTTGTAAAAATAAGTGATTATTTAACGTGGTTTCGAATCTGGCGTTGTTTTTAATAAAAAAATGTTGAATATTAGTTTGAACTAATCTTTGCCTTTTATAGAATCAAGGCCATCTAAAAAAGTTGAAACGGATACAGAAGTGATAAACAAGGATTTGCAGAATAGTAAGCGTAAACGAGAGATCAATGATAATTCCGACGAAGCGCATAAAAGGCAAAGATTAGTTCAAACTATTTAGGGTAGGTGTTACATTTAATTTACATTAGTACCATTTTAATGCATTTAATGGTGCATTAAATAATTTTTTAAAAATTGTTTCCTTTGGGTGTACAAAAAATAATTTTTTGAGAGGAGATCGTTGACCGTAGATGATGCAAGGTAGGGGATTGTCGGGGTTCGGTCACTGCTACTTAATAAAACTACATTTTATCATAAAAATGGTTTTATTGTGCCGACGTTTCGGCTTGAACTTCAAGCCTTCATCAGGGCTGTAAAAAACAAGTTGGACGGATGTAAGACTGAAATATACATATATACACACATATATATATATATATATATATATATATATATATATATGTGTACATTTCAGTATTACATCCGTCCTACTTGTTTTTTACAGCCCTGATGAAGGCTTGAAGTTCAAGCCGAAACGTCGGCACAATAAAACCATTTTTATGATAAAATGTAGTTTTATTAAGTAGCTGTGACCGAACCCCGACAATCCCTACCTTGAAAAAATAATTTTGTTGTAGAGGTGCGAAAATATGCACGAAACATGTCTGGCATAATAAATAAAGTAGTGTAAAAGAAGGACTACAGCTATTAAGACCCCAAGCCTCCAAAAATCTGAGAGAATATATGTATATATATATATATATATATATATATATTTATATCGAGAAACAAAGTATAAAAAAATTATACATACCCCAAATAACGCCGCCAGCTGCCGAAGACTGAGAAGTACAGCTCCTCCAATATAGAAAGTCCAACTCGTAGGAACTGCATCATCTTAGCGCGGTTCCGTCCTTATCCCTAGATAATTTTGAAAGCTTTAAATAGAAACAGTTAATATTTTAGTTAGACCTTTCGTGAAATACTTTTATGGCCTCAGATACGTGGAAATGTTGGTTCGTGTCCACGCACGTCGGCAAACATTTATAACTTTCGATATACGCCAACATTTTTGTTAACTGAATAATATATGTTTATATACAATACCTTGTGTAAAATATATACAAATTAAGTTTTCTTAGGCATTTATATAAGTTTAAAAGAAAATTATAATGAACGGCCCGCTGTGGCCTACAACAAGATACTTATATTGAGTAGCACTGTATAGGGCGGTACGTCAGGACCACTGTGGTATGTAAAGAGCGGCTGATCTGATACTGGTAAATACTGGTTGTGACTTTTGTGACCCCAGAAACCAACGCGTAGATAACAAAGGTTCTTTTCTACTACCTGTTTCTGGAAATATGCCACCCTTATCTCCTAGTCCCTCACCGTCAAACTCATTTTACTGGTTAATGAAAGCAAAACAAAAATACAACCAATTAAAAACTGATGTAAATAGAAAAAAAAAAAAAAAACTACTTCTAAAGAATGAAATCAACTACGGTACAGTACTAGAAAATATACACATGACATCTTCGTCTTACGCAAGGAAAGCTCTATTTCTAACATTATAAATTGTTTCTAATTTTAGGTACCCTGATTTACTGCAAAATACATTGTCCTACTATAAGCAATTACAAAAATAAAAGTCCGTCACGCAGGAGCTGCATAACTAAGCACTTTCCTCAGAATTTGGGTAATGTAGAGTGCTTTCCAGAACAATTGGCTTAAAATATCCTACATAAATAAAATAAAAATATGAATAGTTCTCTTTTAAATCTATAATGAGTAACTGATCAATTATTAATTTGCTTCCAGAGTTATGTTTACACATGGTACCTATTACACTACGTAATAAATACAAAAACCCTCATATTATCGTATTTTGATCTAACGCAGGAACAGGATACAGTCACTCTAGTGGTAGAAAGCGCTCCTTGCGGCGGCTTTGTGAACCTACGTCTGGCGGGCTTTTCTATTGAAATATATTACAAATTAAACCCCCGCTTTCCGATTGACCGATTCAGCTCATTTTTATAACACTTCTTTCTCATGAGTTACCCACGACGTATACCGCGTTTCGTTAAAATACAGCAGAAATTACGACCGGTATGAGTATATTAGGAATTTGGGTCCGGAGTAAACCCCCCCTTCAAATGAACCGATTTAGTTTATTTTTACAACACATATTTACCTGTAGATTACCACTACGAATACGGAGTTTCGTCGAAATGTAACAAAAATCACGGCTGGTAGTGGCGAATTGGTATTGTGGGTCCGGAGTAAACCCCCCTCCTAATGAACCGATTTAGTTTATTTTTACAACACATATTTACCTGTGGATTACCACTACGAATACCGAGTTTCGTCGAAATATACCAAAAATCACAGCTGGTAGTGGCGAATTGGTATTGTGGGTCCGGAGTAAACCCCCCCCCCCCTTCTAATTAACCGACTTAGTTCATTTTTATATCTCACTTTTCTATCTATATTACCACTACGAATACCAAGTTTCGTTGAAATATAACAAATATTACGGCTTAAATAGTCAAATTACTGTTTTGGGTTCGGGGTAAACCCCCCTTCCGGTGGACCGACTTTGGTGGTTAACGAACTCGTCCAATCGTTTGCTAATTGAATGCTATATACCAAGTTTCGTGACGAAAAAACAAAAACTCTGGCCGCTATCGTGTTTACAGACACATGTATATATATATAAATTTTAACGGGGGTGATTTTCGGTGTCTACTAGGTAGGATCGATAAAGATTTGAAGAAATTTTTCAAAAATTCCGTCATGAGTCCAACCTCAAAAGCTACTTTCCTTCGGAGGAAAGTGCTAAAAGAACAGTTCGAATAAGCGAAATCAATTACTTTAAAGTTTTAAGCACTTATTTCTCCGATTGACATCCTCTAATAAAAACATTCATTAGAACCTTTTTTGTAGAGCACTTAGTAAGCTTTCTAATGGTATTCTTGCGTTTACCAAGGTTCTCAACCTTTTTCGAGATATTAAGGAAAGTATACAAAGTTACCAAAACGTTTTATGTCTGTTAATAAAATATTTTATTCTAACCCTTCCTTAACTCCAAACGTAACCAAAATTTCAACATATTAGTTTTAATAAAAGTAGAACATGCAGAAAATGTTTCAACTGAATCCCATGATTCTAAGTACCCAAACCAAAAACGGGATTCAAAAACTATTTTTTCAATTTTCTCGAAAACGGTTAATGCTATCGCCTCGAAAATGGTTTCATTCGTTTTCTTAGGTCAAGAAGCATATAAAACGCGTACTCACAAGCTCATGAACTCAAAAACGTAAGTGTTACGATTTTTTTGCGCGAATTTCGCCCCAAACGCCATCTTACAGTGGGCGGATACTGCTGGTTAACAAACTTGACCTTTCAAAATGCACGTCAGATTTTGGTACCAAATTTTATCACAATCGGACCATTAGGGAAGCCAGAAATGAGCGAACAGACAATATATATATATATATATATATATATATATATATATATATATATATATATATATATATATGTGTATATACAAAGTTGAACCACCGTTATTTTCGGTCTCTAGGGGTTCTGAAACGCGAAATTTTCTAGTCGGCACTTCCGGATTGTTTCATTGTATCAACCCTATAAGCGGGGTTCCTCCCTATGTGGGAGGGAGGAACCGCGCTAAAAAATCCAGGAGGACTCGCAGGAACTGCATCATCTTAGCGTGGTTCCGTTCTTATCCCTGGTGTCATTTGAAAAGCATAGAAAAGAAATAAACTTATGTTTTTATATATCTCGTGATAATTGTCGACATCCACTTGAACATCTCGAATAAAAGTGATATTAAGGCGTCAGGGACACCGACAGTAGTTAACTTATACACAGAAGCGGAAATTACACAATCCGGCTCTCTTTCTAAAGCAAAGCTCTATAAATCAAAACAAAATATGCCTAAAAAGCCTTTCTAGTGAATACAGAAGGATCAAGAAGAAGTACAGGAAAGATTGAGTAGAATACCTTGTCTAATATAGCCTTTATAGAATAATATGCCGAATAAAGTCTATCTAGTAGATACAGAAGGACAAATAACAAGTCTTGACGAATAACAAGTCAAGATATAGAATAATATACCTAATTAAGTCTATGGAGTAGATACAAATGGACCAAAAACAAGTCTTGAGGAATCTTGTTTTTTTTTTTTTTTTCTAATTAAATACTTTTTATCAATATTTAGTATATAACCTGTGTTGAAAACTATTGATTGCTAATTGATGAATCGGGTTACAACTAAGTAGTCTTTATGAATATTTAGTATATAACCTATGCTTGGAACTGTGTTATTTCAGAATCCAAGGCTAGGCTTTGTATTTGTGTCGGTAGGTACCTGGGGTATATTTACTACTCTTAAGGATTAACTCTTAGCAGGTAAATTTCTTGTGGACCTTCTGTTTCTACGGGCACTGAACCGACTCTCTATTCGCTCATAGTATCTAACCGTTGTGAAGTTTATTTTTTGGATTTAGGACTTAATATACATATGTAGACTAAATCATAGCAAGAAGTCTACCTCCGTCGTCGGATCTTAACTATGAAGACTCGCTAATGTTACCCAATCTCAGATACATCGTAATTAAAATCCACAGCAAAAACACGACATTTCATCAGAATCCCCTGTTTAATAAAACATGTACAGAATAATATGCCAAATAAAGCCTTTCTAGTGGATAAAAATAAAGGAAAAACGCCGTTCGTGGTGGTAGAAAATCTTACAAGGCATTTCGCTCAGAAATCTCGAAAATATTCTTACTAATTTTACGCACCTATCCTGTTTTAAAACCAAATAGATTTATGTTCTATAATCAATAAGAAAAAATTACTAGCAATAAAAAACTATGGGTAACAGATGAAAATAGGGAATACCAAAAACAACTCTAAAGAACGAAATCACCACCAGTACTGTAATCTGGATATTCATACGGCATCTTCGAATTCTAACAAACAAAATATTGCTTCTAATTATACGTATCCTGTTTACTGACAAATACATTTGACTGATATAAGCAATTACAAAAATAACGAGCAGTGAAAAAAAAACTGCGGGAAACACACAAATAGATCCGTTTAAATAAATGAAACTAACTAACTAAGTTTTAAGCACTTATTTCTCCTAATGTGACGACCCCATCAAACATTTCTTCAAAAAATTTTTCTAGAGAATTTAGTAAGCTTTCGAACTGTTACATTTTACGATTTCCTAACCCTTTTGGAGATATTACGGAAAAAATACGAAGAGGCCTAATAGGTATTCATACGGGATCTGAGAATCCCAAGATTCCGCAAAAATAAAATATTCTAATTATACGTGTTTTATTGGCAAATACATTTGACTACTATAAGCAATTGCAAACACTAGGGAATATGCCAAAGGACTCGGAGTAGGAGCCTCGACAGTTTCAAAACATTTGAAGGAAATCGGCAAATCCAAAACTGACATTTCATACGGTACAGCCTGGTATATTTCTAACAATGAATTGTTTTTCTTATTTTAATTAATCTGTATTATTCTCAAATACATTATCCAACTATAAGCAATGAATAAATAGGAATAAAAACAGACAAAAAGAACCGTTCGAATAAACGAAATCAATTACTTCAAAGTTTAAGCACTTATTTCTCCGATTGACACCGCTTATTCAAAACTTTTTCAGAATCGTTTTTGTAGACCATTTAGTAAGCTTTCGAATGGTAACCTTTCGCTTCACAAGATTTTCAACCGTTTTCGAGGTATTAATGAAAGTATATGAAAGTTCCCAAAATTTTCATTATTACTAGCAACAGAAAATTGGTCTCATTTTTCCTATCCTGTTTTACACACAAATACATTTTCCTATCATAAGAAATTACAAAAATAAAAAACTAAGGGAAAGAGACAAAAATTACAAAAAGAACGACAAAAACCCCTTTATAAGAACAAAACAGACTTATTTGAAGTTTTAAGCACTTATTTCTCCGATTGCCATAACCTTATCAAAAATAGTTTTAGAATCTTTTTTTTAGAGAATTTAGTAAGCTTTCAAATAGTTTTTATCCACTTACCACGATTTCCCAACCGTGTTCGAGATATTAATGAAAGTATACGAAGTTCCCAAAACTATTCATGTCTGTTCATAAAATATTTTATTCTAACCCTACCGCAACTCCAAATGTAACCAAAAGTTTAACATATTAGTTTTGATGAAATCCGAACAAGCAAAAAATGTTTCAACTGAATCCCATGATTCAAAGTAACCAAACCAAAAACTTGATTTAACAACTTTATTTTCTCAAAAACGGTTAAAGCTATCGCCTTAAAAATGGTTTCATTCGTTTTACTAGCCCAAGAAGCCTATAAAACGAGTACTTACAAGCATATGAACTCAAAAACGTAAGCGTTACGATTTTTTTTGCGCGAAGTTCGCCCCAAACGCCATCTTCCAGTGGGCGGATTTTAAATTTTTTTTGCTGGTTAAAGAACTTGACCTTTCAAATTGGACGACAGATTTTTGTACCAAATTTCATCAAAATCGGACCATTAGGGACGCCAGAAATCCGCGAACAGACAAATATATATATATACACACAAATTTGAACCACCGTTATTTTCGGTCTCTAAGGGTTCTGAAACGCGACATTTTCTAGTCGGCACTTCCAGATTGTTTGATGAGATCAACCTTATAAGCGGGGAGGAACTGCGCTAAAATGAATCGCTAAATGTGTTGCTAAGCGCAAATCTCAAGTGCAGCTGAACCGACTTCGCTAATTCTTTTTTATAATATTCCTTGAACTACGAGGCAAGCTAGTGTTGAATAAAACTACATTTTATGATTAAAATTTATTTATTATAATTAACGTACTAACATCGTTATTATAGAATGGGGATTGGTGGTAGAAGATTGAAAATTTAGGGTTGAATGTATTTTTTAATGCTAAATCTTAAAAAAATAAAATGTAAGTATCTTGCCCAACAAATAAAAATATATTTGTTGGGGTGGGCCCCCTTATACCTTAGGGGTATAAAAATTAGTTATAAACCTATTCTCAGACCTACTGAATACACTTATTAAATTTCAACAAAATCAGTCAAGCCGTTTCGAAGAAGTATAAACACTAAAACTGTGACACGAGAATTTTATATTATATATATATATATATATATATATATATATATATATATATATATATATATATATCTGGCTCAAATATTTGATAAAAACTGGCATATATATATATATATATATATATATATATATATATATATATATATATATATATGTTCAGTTTAACGGTTTTTAGGCCAGGTTCTTGGCTGATAAGCTGCGATAGCGTATTTCTAGACATTAGTGAGCAATTTGTTTAATTTTGAGCCACTCAGTTAGAAGTTTATATTTTAAGGGATTTTTATTCAAATACGGGAGTTTATGAGGAAAGCCGCTAGAGAACGCTTCGATTCGAGTCATCCCCACCACCATGGAACGAGCACCTCGGAGCCCGCACGGAAGGAAGAGTAGCGTCAGGATTCTCCCCCACTCCTGTTTACTATCACTGTCTTAGGTGAGTGACGTAGCTTCTCCCGCCCTATCGCCTTTTCAAATTTGGTTATAACGGCTTCTGGACTTCTCGCTGATAATCTTTCAGATGTCATATTTGACACCTTATTTACTTTTTTTAAATGGACTAAATGAGAATGTTTTACTTAATGTATATTTTTCTTCGTTTTGTTTTTGTTTGTAATTAAATTAAAACTTTACTAATGTTGATAAGCTTGCGTACTGCACTTGATTAATCGATTATTCATTGGCTGATGTTATTGATCTATTTACTTATCATTTGTTATAGAAATCTACGTTCTTTTAGTTCATTTAGTCCTTATTTAGTTTTTTATTTTTATATTTTATTTTTTCATTTCTTTGCTCCCCTAAAGTTAATTAGTTAAGGACAGTATGTTTATTTATGTTTCATTCTACCCCAGCTATTATTTTAATGTTATCTATTTTGCACAGTTATGTTATCCGTTGTTGATCATTATTCGTATATCTGTTTATTTATTTATATGATTTATTATTGTAATTATTTATTTTATCAACTGTCTCTCTAACATAGAATCCGTAATTCGTATTAGCATGCTAACGAGAAGGATGGCTAGTGAATTTCTCTCTAATGCTACTCTTGCTCAGAGAATCAGTTCTTGTAATCATGGCTGTTCTGAATGATCCAAGACTCAGCCTAGCGTTACCTCCAAATCCACAATAGACGACAAGGCAAGATCGAGCCAGACTAAGAAGAGTAAGGTTGTTACTACTTCCCCTAAAGCCAGTCGTAGCAGACAGAATCGTAAGAAGAGGAAATCCCGATCAGACACTAGCTGTAGCTAAAGTAACTCCAGCTCATCAGAAAGCCTCCTAAATACCAGCCTAGCGAAGGCTTCAAGTCACTTCATGACATTAGTACAGTAGATGGTACTTCGGATATTAATACGGAAGCACATTCAAAAACGGGGGAGGATACCGATAGGGAAATTATGCGTGCCTCTCTGAGCATAGATCAGGAGAAGGTTGGCCTCGGATCCGAACATTCGATCAGTCCCGCAGACTCTGCACCGTTATTGAAAATATCGTCACAACAAGTTGAAAGCATTCTTGTAGCAATTAATGCTCCCGATTTTGACCTCAAGGAAAGTCATTCTCTAGCCATAAAACTGAATAATGGGGTCCTCGAACATGCAGGCATTAACGCTCTCATGACTTCTGATAATTCTACAATTGTGGAAAAATGTCTGGACGCTTTCGTCATTCTTGTGGCTAGGCTCGTTAATGTCGAGAGCACTGTTGGGGTTTCTTCTGGTACTTTGCCTGCTTCTCATGGAGCAGCTAGGATTACTGAGGGGTCTACAGGTCTGAGTTGCGGAATGAAGAACAAGGATGAGACACTTGCTGCGGTAGCTAAAACCAACAGTAGGACTGGAATTGGTAACTCAGAATCTGTGGAGCAGCGTAGATCCGGTACAGTAGTAAGTATAAAGATCTGCAGGAACTAAAGAATGACGTCTTGAGAGTACTTGATCCTGTTAAAAAATGCATACAACTTCGCAAAGTTGTTAGAAGCTGGACGAGGAGAGGACAAACGAAGAATACTAGGGGATGCAGACTTAGCGTCACTTAGTGTGAAAGTAAGCGAGAAACCACTCCTGAAACCTAGAATCCTCATTAGCCGTGCACCAAGGACTGTGGACGGCAGTAGCCTTGACATGCCTACACTTACTGAATGTCTGAGGAGGCAAAACTTTGGTGGGGATGTGAGCCTAGCTACTGCAGTTAAACTTCTGTTCAGAACGGGCAAGAAATCTGGAGATTTCTGTAATTTGGTCTTAGAAGTGAACCCTAGGATTAGGACGCTGCTATTGGAGGCTGGTGGAGTGTACATCGGAAGCTTTTATTGTGGTGTTAGAGATTATATTGAGGCTTCTAGGTGTTTTAAGTGCCAGAGATTTGGACACGTAGGGAAAACCTTTTTGCAGAAATCAGTTACCTGTGGTCACTGTGGTGAGGACGGTCATTCTTTTGATGACTGTAACAAGTCTGCGAATCATCCATGTTGTGAAAACTGTCGTAGAGCTGGCCTAAAGGATACACCACACGCGGTTGGTAATAAAACCTGTCCAGTATATTTGGGTACACTTGGAAGAATACGAGACATGACTGATTATGGTATCTAAACTTGAGGCGTACCTTTGTAGTACCTGTAACCGAGGATTTAGAAGTACTAAAGGTCTAGGACAGCACATTAAGTGCTCACACCCTGTTATATTTGGGAACAATTATACATTTAAATATTTACTGTAACGAACACTTTATTACAATCAGTTTTCATCATAGACAAACATGTGTTTTTATTCCATCTGGGAGATTATAAATCTTACATATATAACATCTTTCCCCCCCCCAAAAAAAAATGATAATACAAGAAAGAATATTATTAATAGTATAAATGAAAAATAATACAACAAGAATATTATAAGTAACATAAATGGAAAATAATACATCAAAGAATATTATTGATAACATAAATAGAGAAACACACACAAAAAGTTGTTTACATATAAAAGGAAACAAAAAACTAACCTTATAAATCAAAAATTATTTAAAGTGTGAAGGAGAATATCTGTCTGGAGGTTTTCTATGCCTAACTGGTTTTGGGGTAATATCAACTGGGGTAGGTTCATTTGCTAGGGTTATTTCTTCAATTGGGGCTGGTTCATTTTCAGGATCACCCTCCTTGTCTCCCTCCTCTTCATAAATCCTATTTTTGGAATTTTCCCTTGGTAAAATTTGCTTTATATGGCGCCTCCAAATGGAATTATCACTAGTTTTGACGGCATATCCTTGGGGACCTAGATTCTCAACAATTTCCCCTTCCTCCCATTTTTCCTGCCTCTATAATCCCGAGCTGCAACCCTATCTCCTACTTTCAATGACATTTCCCTATTACCCTTCCAATTAGCGATCTGTCGTTGCTGATTGCTTACAACTATTTCTTCCTGTGATGGAATCATTTGGTCGAAAACTGTACGCAATTCCCTTCCAAGCATCAGTTTTGCCGGAGTCTGTTGTGTTGTAGAATGGATTGATGACCTACAAAACAACAAAAATTCACTAAGGCACTCATCAATGCTCCTAGCCCCTTCCCAAAAACATTTCCTGACAAAATTTTTCACAATTTTCACCGCAGACTCGCCTGCACCGTTAGTCTGGGGATGGAATGGGGCACCTCTCAAATGGTTAATACCTAAACTGGTCAAAAAAGATACAAATTCTAAACTGGTGAAGCAAGTAGCATTGTCTGAAGTCAAAGATCGGGGAATTCCAAATCGGGAAAAACATTCCATTAATTTATGGATAACTGTGTTGGATGTTGCATTGTTGGTAAGAAAACATTCGATCCACTTAGAATCCATTAGAACTTTACATCTTTAATTTTATTCGGAAAACACAAACTTTCCAAAAGTTTGTATGCATTGTCTGAAATAAGCGTCAGTAACGTGGCTTTCTGTTTCTTCTTTTCACTTATTTCTTCACGTATGAAATAATTTTCCAGTTTCGCTAAGAACACATTACAGTCCCCGGATTCCACAAAAAACATACCTTGGAGTTTGTCCTGGCCTGACATTGTTCACGCACCTTTTACTCGTCGACAATGTTATATTTGGGAACAATTATACATTTAAACATTTACTGTAACGAACACTTTATTACAATCAGGTTTCATCATAGACAAACATGTGTTTTTATTCCATCTGGGAGATTATAAATCTTACATATATAACATCCCCGGAGGTTTTTAACAGGACAATCCCTACTGCTGTAATGCCACGGTGGAGGGAGGAGGAGCTACGGCTTCTAGCTCGGCTTGAGGCTGACTATGCATTAACTGGACTTAAGGCGGACAATGAAACATTAGTGCCTGGTCTACTAGAAAGAACGGCAGGGGCGGCGTGGCGTATTAGGCGTACACCCAAGTATCGGTGTCTATTAAGGGAGACTATCGAGGAGTTGAGACAAGCAGATCATCCACCACCAATGCAAGAGGCTGGAGTAGTTGGGTCCGTAGGAAGAGATAGCTTCATCGAGGCTGCGGCAACACAGGCTTTCGGTCTAACTGGTGTTGATTGTGCTCTCTCCTTCCTCGTAGAAGAGGCGAGAAGGGGCGCGGATATACATGATGAACTTACGGAGTGGCTCCAGGCTCACTGTCCTGACTGGGGGAAGGATATCACGGTGAGTGGGGATGGCCAGTCTGGTGAAATACGACCTTTACCTCTCCCATACAATGCCAAACAACGTCGTCAGATGGATTACAAGCGGCTTCAAAGACCATGGAAGAGCAAGAAATCAAGAGCAGTCACTGAAAGGAAAGGAGCATCAAGGAGAAGTCATTCATTGGAAGAAATGGAGCGGTACTGGCGACCAATATTTGATCCACTCATCGATGATAGTGCTGCAAGGAAGATTGCAGTGATCAAAACCTTATGGACGCCAATTCAGGTAGAGGATATCGTTAGCAATAAACTCGACACAGCTTCTGCACCAGGCCCTGATGGTCTGACGGTTGCTCAGTGGGAGCTTATCCCCCCTAAGGCATGTGCAGTCTTCTACAACTTGTATTTAGCGGGAGAGGTCATTCCTTATATAGTTGGAGCGAGGACAGTCTTTGTTCCCAAGAAGGAAACCCCGATGTTGCCAAGCGACTACAGGCCTATCACGGTTGCTTCCGTTGCTTTGAGGCAACTACATAAAATACTAGCATTACGCCTGAAAGAACTGGACCTTCATGAGAGAGGACAGAGGGCTTTTATAGCTGCTGATAGAACCGCGGAAAACACAGTGATTCTAGATTCAGTGATCAGAGAGGCCAGAACTAAACGTAAGGAGCTGCACCTGGCATACCTAGACATAGCCAAGGCCTTTGACAGCATAAGTCATTTTGCTCTTCGAACTGCCATGGTCCAGAAAGGACTCCCACCGGAATTCGTCGAATATGTAATGCGAGTTTACGGTTTCGGATATACCCGCATTACTGATGGAAGAAGATGGACGGACCCAATCGTAAGCGGGAGGGGAATCAGGCAGGGTGATCCCTTGTCTCCGTGCCTGTTCAACCTCGCGATGGATTGGGTTCTTCAGGCAGTCCCAGCCAAGGTAGGTTTTTACTTAGAAGGAATCAAAATTCGTTATCTGGCCTTTGCGGATGACCTCGTTTTGGTTACCTCTTCGGTTGCTGGTATGCGATTTGCTCTCTCTCTCGAGTGGAGGCTACAATTTCCAACTTAGGGATGGAGCTTAGCCCGAGTAAGTGCAGGGCCCTCTCTCTGATGCCGGCTCCCATGACGCACAAGATTAAGGTGATCGAGGATGCTATGTTCTATATCGGCAGAGCTCCTGTTGGGCAGATGAGGTACCTCGATTCAGTAATGTATCTAGGTGTGGTGTATAAAAACCACGGAGTAGTAGGTCCTGAAATGGGCCTGGATGTTGCACTCCAAATAATTGGACATGCACCTCTTAAGCCACAACAGAAGTTAATGTTTCTTAGAAATCACCTTCTTCCGCGGTGCTTGGAGGTTCCTCTCGTCAGACGCTTAGCAAGTTTGATATAAAGGTCAGAGCTGCTGTTAGGAGATGGTTGAAACTCCCCAGAGATGTGCCTCTGGGATATTTCCATGCGTCCTGTGGAAGCGGGGGATTAGGCGTATTCTGTATGAGCGTACTCGTTCCAGCTCTGACACTGGGGAGACTTCTTAGGTTGGAGAGCTCTGGATTGGCTGAGGCGAGGGCTGCTTTTTCTTCAGTAAGTGTCAACAGAAGGATACGAGATGCAAGGGAGGCTCTCACCAGGCAGGGCGTTAGCGAAGATGCATGGTGCCCTCAGAGCAGAAAGGATTGGTGGGCTAAGAAGCTCTATTCCTCTAATGATGGAGCTGGGCTCAGCGAGTCCAACGCAAGTAAAGCCTCTTCCTATTGGTTGCAAAGGGGATCGGAATTTGTAACTGGCTGGGATTTCGTCTAGTTTGTTCGAACGCACATCAAGGCCCTACCTAAAACTGTTAGATGCACAAGAGGAAGGCGAGAGGGCCGGGTACGTTGCAGGACTGGTTGCTTAGAGAATGAAACCGGTACTCACACTGTCCAAAAGTGCTATGTGTCACATGGAGGCCGATGCTTGAGGCATGATTCCGTGGTTGGAGTACTGGAGGATACCCATGCTAAGAAGGGTTACGAAGTCCACATTGAGACAACTTTGAGAGCTGGAGGTCGCCGATGGAAACCCGACATTATTGCGGCTAAGGATGGAAGAGTCACAATAGTGGACGTTCAAATAGTTAATGCTAGTCCTGACCTTGGCTCGGCTCATCGTGAGAAATGCAAGAAATATGGTAATCTTGAAGTTCGCTTGGCAGTAGGCCGTATGTTTGGTGTGCCTCTCACTCATGTCAATGTTACATCCTGCACAGTAAGCTGGAGGGGAGTCTGGTGCGGAGCCTCTGCGAGGAGTCTTAAAGATCTTGGCGTCTCTACATCTTGCCTTAGGAAAATCACCGCACGAGTTCTGAAAGGATCTAGTGTCATCTTCGGCAGATGGAGGGCTTTCTTATCAGCGCATGGCCGTTGATATGGAGACATTATTGTTTAGTGAAGGCGGTAACTCTATTACGTTAGTTCATTACCTACTTAACTTAGCGTGAGTACCTGTATTACAAGTTGCCCACTAAAATGGTAAATTTAAAAAATTAGACTGATAATTCAGTATTAGTTAATTAGCCGGTAGTTATTTCATCTTGAGTTTATAGTTTGTATAAATGATTGCTCTTTTTTAAACATGAATATATTGAATTTTTATTGTATAAAACTTTGTATAGGTTATTTTACTGTATATATTTATCTATTATTTAATTTTTGTATGAATTCTTCTTTTTCTCTTATATGTATTTACTTATTTTTCTTTATCTTTCAAGTGCAGTACTGAGCCAAACAATCTACTTACTAAGGAGTTGTGGTTAAATTGAAACTCCAGTGGTTATTTAGGTTTTTCTTTGTTTTGTTTTTGTGTTCTAATCATATGTGTTTTTACTTAGTTTTATAGAGACAACTGCTCTTTGTGATCGTAGCATCAGTAATTTTTATTCCTTTAGGTTACTATGTATTTGTATTGTATTCACTTATTAGATTGTTAAGGATTCGCTAGTTAATATAGTTTTATACTTAGGAGATAATAATATAAGCAAGGCTTGCCAGCAAGCCAAGCAAATCTTCAGCGAAGGAGACGCTCATTCAGTATTTTTGTATCATCGGCCATTTTGTACAACAATGTTTTTTTTGTGTATTCATTATGTTGTAGTTTTTATCTTCAAATAAAGTATTCATATATATATATATATATATATATATATATATATATATATTTATATATATATATTTGTCTATCCGCTCTAGAAAAAAATTACAAATTTTATTCCTTTGTTTAATTTGAAAGGTCAAGTTCCTTAATGGTTTTAAGGGAAAAATCCTTTACTAATTTTAGGTTTGGGTAGTCGATTCGACTCGATTCGATAAACGATTCGAAAAATTGTTCCTGACGTCTAAGATTCATCTAAATTTAGAAATATAAATTTCGGTTGCTCCCGGAGTTAAGGAAGTAGTAGAAAAAATTATTATTAACCTACATGAAAAGTTATGCGATCATAAAAATCTCGAAAATGGTTAGGAAATCGTGGTCTGCGGAAGGTGACCATTGTAATGCTAACGAAATATTCTACAAAAAAGGTTTGGAAGTACTTATTAATGGTACGATCTCTATCGGATAAATAAGAGCATTAAACTTCGAAATTGTTATTTTCATTGTTTTGAAAGGTTTTGGTTGTTTGCTTTCCTCAGTTTTTTTTATTGCTTTTCTAATTGATGTTAGCAGTGAAACATATATTATGTGTGTGTGTATATATATATAATTAAAATGAAAAAAAACAGTCATTAATCTTTCCAACCGGAAATAGAAATACTAATGCTGCTCTTTAGGCAGCATTTTACCACAAATAAAATATATTTTTTCTTCTGTTAATAACGGATTTAATTAATTATTTTTCATTAATTTCATTTCTTAACTACAAGAAGAAGAATGTGGCTGTTAAAGACTGCCTCAGTTAGATTTACGATTTTTCTCGTAATACGTAACACAGGAAATTAAAGTACGATACTAGTGAAAGATCTTCCGCATCCATAGCAAATATACCCTACGACATGATAAGATTTTTTGTGTACAACTCTATGGAACTTTTTTGTTATTTTTATTATAATTTTGCATAAACAAGGCAATTAGAAGGATGCCAACGCTTTTAAATCAAAACTATGTCAAAAGCAGAAAAGGTTTTTCGTAAGGATCAGGTCTATCTCTTTTTATAGCCCTGATGTTGTATTGAATCTTAAACCGAAACTTCGAAACTGTTATGGCACATTTTTTTATTAAAAGTTTTATTAGTCACACGACAAAACTCGGACTATATCTAAACGACCGACGGTCGACGTTTAAAA
The DNA here is from genome assembly GCA_946811695.1 of Gonocerus acuteangulatus. NCBI lineage: Eukaryota > Metazoa > Arthropoda > Insecta > Hemiptera > Coreidae > Gonocerus > Gonocerus acuteangulatus. Next base: position 145,867,902 of record OX328123.1, on the reverse strand, counting down.
CGTGGTAATGAATTACCAAACAACTTACGGGGGACGGCCTCTGTATAATTTATTTTCAAGGCATGAGGAATCACGTAAAAGGTTTTATCTTCTTTTTTTCTCTCTAGGTAAAAATGCTAGGCAAATATTGATTATATCATGGGAATCCATCAAGAATGTTTATAATTACTTACATGAAACTGTCATAATTCCTTCTCCGACAACTGAAGAGAAGGATGGACCTTCAGCTGAAACTATGCAGCGGTAGATGCCGTTGCTTTTAAGGTTCACTTCTCTTAAAGTCACCTGTTGGCTGTCAGAGAGTCTTATCTGAAAAACAATTCATTAATAAATAGTTTACAGAAATTAACAATTCATTTTCTTTTGAATTTGAAAGGGTTAAATCATATATTAAGGACAACTGTTTTTTAATTAAAGCCAGGAAGTTGGATTATGATGAATTTTACAAATGAACATGAATTATCTGTTCAACATTGCAGTTTGTTTAGTTTAATTATAAATTTATAAAAATTCTTATATTTTTCGAATTTTTGTATGCATTAAATACTTTTCAAAAAGCGTGAAGCATGAACAAGTAAGACAATTATCTATTATTACTTCATAAATATACCACTAAAAATTATATTTTAAATTTCCTTTTTGTTCATTATTCTTGTTTTTCAGTTTCTGTAACCAGCAGATGAGTAATTTCTTGGATTATATTTTTTTCGTAATTCAACAGATGTAATTTCTTCTTTCTGGATGTCCAATACATTTATTCGCCAATTTCAAGAAATCCTTTGAAATAAAGAAGAAATTTACCAAATTTAGAGCAGCACCTTTATTTTTCTCCTAGTCACCTAGCTGTGATCTATGGTCTTCCTCCATCCCCTAGGCATTCCTTGCAGAAAAAGGCTGCCATGCTCGTTGGCAAATGTCCAAAAATTTTTCTTAATATTAGATTGTAGTGCTTCGTCGATTCCCAACTATTCATTGATTTCTTACAGTAAACCCGATTGGGATTCAAACCACAGACAGAAGGATATAAAAACTACTCTTTTATTCACTTTTTAATTGAATTTGCTGTTTATTGCAATCTGATAAAATAGGAGTAAAATAAAACAAAAAACCATAATGACGATGAAAACCAGTAAAATCCACTCGTTGAGAATAATATTTCTAGAGAAACCCAGTACAAAATTATGCATCACTACAATAAAAACAAAAAAGTCCGACTCGCAGGAACTGCATCATCTTAGCGCGGTTCGTTTCTTATCCCTAGTCTAATTTGGAAAGATTAAAATATTTATTTATTGATAAGGCTTTGCAACTTTGGCGAATCGTCTTAAGATTAAAATAGAAGCAGTTATTATTTTGGTTCCACCAGTCTTGAAAGGTCTTGATTTACGATCTTACCTGGAAGGGTCGGTCAACACTTGAAAGGGTCCCGCTAGTTACAAGGTCATGGAATCTAGGAAATCTATATTTCTAACAATAAATTGTTTTGTTATTTTACTTATCTAGTTTTATTGTAAAATACATTATCCAACTATAAGCAATGAAAAAATAGGAATAAAAACAGACAAAAAAACCGTTCGAATAAACGAAATCAATTACTTTAATGGTTTAAGCACTTATTTCTCCGATTGACATCGCCTAATTAAAACTTTCGTCAGAACATTTTTTGTAGAGCATTTAGTAAGCTTTCGAATGGTAACCTTTCGCTTCCCAAGATTTTCAACCGTTTTCGAGATATAAATGAAAGTATACGAAGTTCCCAAAATTTTCATTATTTCTAGCAACAGAAAAGTGGTCTCATTTTTCCTATCCTGTTTTACAAACAAATACATTTTCCTAACAAAATAAATTACAAAAATAAAAAGCAATAAAAAACCAAGGGAAAGAGACAAAAATTACAAAAAGAACGACAAAAACCCGTTCATAAGAACAAAACAGACGTATTTGAAGTTTTAAGCACTTATTTCTCCGATTGAAATAACCTAATCAAAAATAGTTTTAGAATAATTTTTGTAGAGAATTTAGTAAGCTTTCAAATAGTTTCTATCCACTTACCACTATTTCCCAACCGTGTTCGAGATATTAATAAAAGTATACGAAGTTCCCAAAACTTTTCATGTCTGTTCATAAAAAATTTTATTCTAACCCTTCCTTAACTCCAAACGTAACATAACTTTCAACATATTAGTTTTAATGAAAGTAGAACATGCAGATAATGTTTCAACTGAATCCCGTAATTCTAAGTACCCAAACCAAAAACGGTATTCAAAAACCAATTTTTCCAATTTTCTCGAAAACGGTTAAAGCTATCGCCTTGAAAATGGTTTCATTCGTTTTCCTAGCCCAAGAAGCCTATAAAAGAGTACTTACAAGCTTATGAACTCAAAAACGTAAGCGTTACGATTTTTTCTGCGCGAATTTTGCCCCAACCGCCATCTTCCAGTGGGCGGATTTTGCTGGTTAACGAACTTGACCTTTCAAATTGGACGACAGATTTTTGTACCAAATTTCATCAAAATCGGACCATCAGGGAAGCCAGAAATGAGCGAACAGACAAATATATATATATATATATATATATATATATATATATATATATATATATAAATAATATATATATATATATATATATATATATATACAAATTTGAACCGCCGTTATTTTCGGTCTCTAGGGGTTCTGAAACGCGAAATTTTCTTGTCGGCACGTCCGGATTGTTTCATTGTATCAACCTTATAAGCGGGGTTCCTCCCTATGGGGGAGGGAGGAACCGCGCTAAAAGAACGCCTACTTTTAAACAGCCTGGCATAAGGACATTACGGCAAAACAAAAAAAAAAACTGGAAGTAAAAAGAACGGGTGTATAAGAAAAAATGAATAACGGGACCAAAACACAAGATCCAGGAAAAACGAGCATGAAGGTTGAACATAAACGAAATTAAAGTTAAACCAGACACATGCATTAAATAAAAGTTGAATTATTTATTACTAATTATTTATGAATGACTTAATAATAAATCAAAACCCTTTTATTTATTCTATTAAAATGTGAATAAGTGCTATTTAAATAAAGTAACTATTGTTAAAGTTTGTTTACTGGTTTCGCGGACGATCAAGTCGTTTCTTCTTCAGATGTGGATTCTAGAGTTCGAGTAATAAATGCCAGTACAAGAATATTCAACGAAAGTTGTCTGGAGATTAATAAACGTAATCCTTACGTTTTTTAGTTCTTTTGTTTGCAGGTACTCCTTAAATAGGTTTCTTAACATAGAAAACGAATTAAACCATTTTTAAATCGATATCTGTAACCGTTTTTGAGAAAAATGGAACAAATGTTTCTGTAACTCATTTCTTTGGTGGGTACATAGAATTATGGGATTCAATTTAAATATTTTCTAGAACTTAGAAATTCATGTAAACGTGTGATCAATTTTTGAGATTGGACAGTAGGCTTTAAAAGGAACAGGAAAGTTTATATAAAGTATGGTCCGATTCTCAGTAAGGGAGATATTACAGTTTATATAAAGTATGGTCCGATTCTCTGTAAGGGAGATATTACAGTTTATATAAAGTATGGTCCGATTCTCTGTAAGGGAGATATTACAGTTTATATAAAGTATGGTCCGATTCTCAGTAAGGGAGATATTACAGTTTATATAAATTATGGTCCGATTCTTAGTAAGGGAGATATTACAGTTTATATAAAGTATGGTCCGTCTCTCAGTAAGCGAGATATTACAGTTTATATAAAGCCTGGTCCGTCTCTCAGTAAGCGAGATATTACAGTTTATGTAAAGTATGGTCCGATTCTCAGTAAGAAAGATATTACAGTTTATATAAAGTATGGTCCGTCTCTTAGTAAGCGAGATATTACAGTTTATATAAAGTATGGTCCGATTCTCAGTAAGGGGGATATTACAGTTTATATAAAGTATGGTCCGTCTCTCATTAAGCGAGATATTACAGTTTATATAAAGTATGGTCCGATTCTCAGTAAGGGAGATATTACAGTTTATATAAAGTATGGTCCGTCTCTCAGTAAGCGAGATATTGCAGTTTATATAAAGTATGGTCCGATTCTCAGTAAGGGAGATATTAAAGTTTATATAAAGTATGGTCCGTCTCTCAGTAAGCGAGATATTACAGTTTATATAAAGTATGGTCCGATTCTCAGTAAGGGGGATATTACAGTTTATATAAAGTATGGTCCGTCTCTCAGTAAGCGAGATATTACAGTTTATATAAAGTATGGTCCAATTCTCAGTAAGGGAGATATTACAGTTGTTCTGAATTTTTTTAGATTGCTTACTTTTTTACAAACAAACTACTGTAGCTCCGCCCCAGTTGGTCGGACAGAAAAGCAAATGATACCTGGAGGTTTAGTTTCAAAGCTGGTAAGGGAATTCGTACATTCAGGGATTTGCATACTTCAACTACCTATCTTCTTAACTCATTAAATCTCATGATCCCCTATTGGGTATATATATATATATATATATATATATATATATATATATATATATATATATATATATATATATTCATATGTGTAGTTAAATGAACAAATTCGTGATTGGGCTCAATCTAGAGCAACAAATTGTGGCACCAATCTGAATTTCCACAGATAATTAGATCAAAGGTTACGGGGGTGGGTGTGCTAGCGTAATATTACGCTAGCACAGCCACGTTTTCTCAGAAACGGCTGAAGCAACAAATTCGTGATTGGGCTCAACCTAGAGCAACAAATTTTGCCACCAATCTTAATTTTGTCAGATAATTAGATCAAATGGTGGGTGCACTAGCGTACAATTACGGTAGCACAGCCACGGAAACGGCTGGAAGAACAAATTTAAAAATAGTGTAATAAATTAGCAACAAATTACGGAGTATGTTAGAAGTTGGGGTTGCGACGTTGCTGTTCCAGCGTAATAGAGCTACAGGACGCCGTGTTATAGGCAAGTAGCACAAAGACTCCTAGAGAACAGTGTTGGGCACAAATCATTCAGAATAATGAATAAATTGGATATTTCATATTTGATTAATGAATAATGAATAATTTTTCATTCATTATTCAGTTAATCAATGAATAACGCAAATTTATATTTTTATTCATTATTGAATAAAAATGATTTATTGAATGAAAATTTTTATTGAATGAAAATGGTTTATTGAATGAAAATAATTTCTTGAATAGAAATTTTTGTTGAATAAAAATAATTAATTAAATGAAAATTTTTATTGAATAAAAATGATTTATTTGAATGAAAATTGTTATTGAATAAAAATGATTTATTTGAATGAAAATTGTTATTGAATAAAAATTATTTATTTGATTGAGATTTTTCGTTAAATACATTAAATGTTTTCTTTCTTTTAATGAAAACTATATATTTGAGTGATACTGTTTACTGAATATATATACATATACATATATATATATATATATATATATATATATATATATATATATATATTTCTTGATATATGTATCCACTTGTTCTTTTTACTTTCCATTACCATCCTAGCTAATAGACTGAAGTAGACTGAAACAAATAAGTAAAGAAGTTGGGAAAATAGGTTGGAAATATGGTAATAATATTGAAAATAATTTTAGCAATATTAAGGACAATGTTAAGCCGACAGCCACAATAAACAATATATATAAAATTCGTTGTAACGATTGCAACGCATGCTATATTGGGGAATCAGCACAACTTTTGCAAAAACGAAAAGTACAACATGCTAAAAGTATAGACACTAACGAGAACAGGACGACTTTGACGGAACACGCAATAAATAAAAAACATAGTTTTAATTTTACCGACGTTGATATTTTAAATAAAGAAAGGAACACATTAAAAAGAAAGATAAAAGAAAACATTTATATAATAAAAACTCAAAAACAGCAATAAATAAAAAACCGATTTGAAAAATGTCCATCAAATTTTCCATAGTATTATAAATTAAACCCCATGAACTATTTTACCGATAATCGATAAAATTAAAAGAGCCGAAAGAATCGATAGGCTATAGCTATATTCATTACCTCAAATGACTTATCAGTATTACGCCTGACTCAAGCCAGTACACATGACGAGAGGACTCCCCGATAAGGTAGGATACGAATTTTTAATGAAATGATAATTTTCAACACCAGGCTAATTTAGAGAAATGATAAATGTTTATTATGTACAAAATTTGAATTTGGGATTTACGAAAAAATATTTTTTCATAGGAAAGCCCCTGAAGAGGTGCGAATTAAGGCACGAAACATGTCGGGTAAAATAGATGAAATAAAATAGTTGAACAAAAACAAATGGTGTTCTGCTTCATCGACCCTCTGCCAAATAAAGAAAAAAGAACAAGTGGGAAATATATACACACACACATATATATATATATATATATATATATATATATATATATATATATATATATATATATATATATATATATATATTGGTATACTGGTAGGTCTTCATACGGGAAGTCTCGTAGGCTAAGTCAAAATTGTCTACCAGCTGTCTGTCTGTATGTTTGTTCCTTATACAAATCCACACCGTTTGATTGATTTTGACCAAACTTGGAACACAGGTAGGTCTTGATCCAGGGAGTGTCGTAGGCTAATCCAAAAACGTCCACCAGCTGTTTATCTGTATGTTTGTTCCGTATACAAATTCACACCGTTTGACCGATTTGGACCAATCTTGGCACACTGGCAGGTTTCGATACGGGGAGTATCATAGGCTAAGTCAAAAAAATCCTCCAGCTGTCTGTAAGTATGTCTGTTATTTATACAAATCCACACCGTTTGACCGATTTTGATCAAACTTGGAACACAGGTATTTCTTGATAGGGGGATTAGCATAGGTTAGGTCAAAAACGTCTACCAGTTTTATGTCTGTATGATTGCTCCTTTATACAAATCCACACCGTTTGATTTTTACCAAACTTGGAGCACAAGTAGGTCTTGAACCAGGTAGTGTCCTAGGCTAATCCAAAAACTTCCACCAGCTGTTTATCTGTATGTTTGCTCCTTATACAAATCCACACCGTTTGACCGATTTTGATCAAAGTTGGCACGCAAGTAGATTTTGATACGGGGAGTGTCATAGGCTAGATCAAAAACGTGCATCATCTGTTTGTCTGCCTGAATGTTCCTTATTTATATCCATACCGTTGTCCGATTTTGACCAAACTTGGCGCACATGTAAGTCGTGATTCCGGGGGTGTTACAGGCTAGGTAAAAATTGTCTAAGAATCACAGTTCGGAGGTCACAGGTTTGAAACTGTGAGCCCGGACTGTTACAGATTTGTGTTATTAGATTTTAATATTACTACTTGTTTTGTAATTTATTGTTGCAGTTCTAGCTGCAGAAAGTAGGGTAGCATGGCACGCCGGGTAACAGCTAGTTTAATGAATAATTAATTGTTTTATCTTCTTCATTCATTAATTCTATTTATTTAAAATAATGTGTACTTTTAATATAAAATTATTTATTATTATGAATTAATTTTAAAATAAAATATTATTTTTAAAAGCAAATATCTACTATATTGTAAAAATAAAAGATGCCTGGTTGATAATTTTTTTTTCATAATGACGGAAATTCATAATGGATAATGAAGAAATAAATTCATCGTTTTTTTTTTCTCTTCATAGTATCCCTAGAGAGAGAGAGACCATTCTGAAAGGTAGCTGACCACTTTGGGCCACAGCATTCTCCTAAAACCAATAATAGGCAATGATAATCTCAACACCCAACATAGAGAGAGAGACCATTCTGAAAGGTAGCTGACCACTTTGGACCACAGCATTCTCCTAAAACCAATAATAGGCAATGATAATCTCAACACCCAACATAGAGAGAGAGAGACCATTCTGAAAGGTAGCTGACCACTTTGGGCCACAGCATTCTCCTAAAACCAATAATAGGCAATGATAATCTCAACACCCAACATAGAGAGAGAGACCATTCTGAAAGGTAGCTGACCACTTTGGGCTACAGCATTCTCCTAAAACCAATAATAGGCAATGATAATCTCAACACCCAACATAGAGAGAGAGACCATTCTGAAAGGTAGCTGACCACTTTGGGCTACAGCATTCTCCTAAAACCAATAATAGGCAATGATAATCTCAACACCCAACATAGAGAGAGAGACCATTCTGAAAGGTAGCTGACCACTTTGGGCCACAGCATTCTCCTAAAACCAATAATAGGCAATGATTATCTCAACACCCAACATAGAGAGAGAGACCATTCTGAAAGGTAGCTGACCACTTTGGGCCACAGCATTCTCCTAAAACCAATAATAGGCAATGATAATCTCAACACCCAAAATAGAGAGAGAGACCATTCTGAAAGGTAGCTGACCACTTTGGGCCACAGCATTCTCCTAAAACCAATAATAGGCAATGATAATCTCAACACCCAACATAGAGAGAGAGACCATTCTGAAAGGTAGCTGACCACTTTGGGCCACAGCATTCTCCTAAAACCAATAATAGGCAATGATTATCTCAACACCCAACATAGAGAGAGAGACCATTCTGAAAGGTAGCTGACCACTTTGGGCCACAGCATTCTCCTAAAACCAATAATAGGCAATGATAATCTCAACACCCAACATAGAGAGAGAGAGACCATTCTGAAAGGTAGCTGACCACTTTGGGCCACAGCATTCTCCTAAAACCAATAATAGGCAATGATTATCTCAACACCCAACATAGAGAGAGAGACCATTCTGAAAGGTAGCTGACCACTTTGGGCCACAGCATTCTCCTAAAACCAATAATAGGCAATGATAATCTCAACACCCAACATAGAGAGAGAGACCATTCTGAAAGGTAGCTGACCACTTTGGGCCACAGCATTCTCCTAAAACCAATAATAGGCAATGATAATCTCAACACCCAACATAGAGAGAGAGACCATTCTGAAAGGTAGCTGACCACTTTGGGCTACAGCATTCTCCTAAAACCAATAATAGGCAATGATAATCTCAACACCCAACATAGAGAGAGAGACCATTCTGAAAGGTAGCTGACCACTTTGGGCTACAGCATTCTCCTAAAACCAATAATAGGCAATGATAATCTCAACACCCAACATAGAGAGAGAGACCATTCTGAAAGGTAGCTGACCACTTTGGGCCACAGCATTCTCCTAAAACCAATAATAGGCAATGATTATCTCAACACCCAACATAGAGAGAGAGACCATTCTGAAAGGTAGCTGACCACTTTGGGCCACAGCATTCTCCTAAAACCAATAATAGGCAATGATAATCTCAACACCCAACATAGAGAGAGAGACCATTCTGAAAGGTAGCTGACCACTTTGGGCCACAGCATTCTCCTAAAACCAGGCAATGATTTAAAATAATAATTATAATTTTTTATTTATTATTATTAATTCTTGGTTATATTTATTATTGGTCGAGGAAGAAAGCACGCCTTAGTCGTTACCGCCTCAGTAGTCTGTTTATTTTAACTACATTTAAAAATCATTTTCTGTTTTTAACGTCCTTCTTCTCAGCCGTAAAGGTGGTAATTCACCATCTGAAATGAGTCCTTCAGGACAGTTCTGCTGATTCGCAGTAGGGCCTCTTGCTTGATTTGGAATTTTGTGGCAAATCTTTGGATAAATTCTGTGATGTTGCCGCGAGCTCCAAACATAAGACCTATCACCTCCCACTTGTTAACCTTATATTTTTCTTGAAAATATGGGATGCAATCTTCATAGATGTTCTTCTTCTCCATATCGACTGCTTGAGGTTGGTCCTCGTCTAATTCGAACCGAATTGTCGGGTCTAGTATAGTGCCTGAAGATGTTTTCTGGTTATTTATGACTATGTCGGCCCTTCGATTAGATCCATGATCGGCGACACAGTATACCTCTTCGAATACTTCTAACCCCTCTTTTGATCTAAACACTTCGGCTATAATGGTACGAATTTTATGGTGCCTGTTTATCCTCATCAACTCAGTCTTCCGGCAGGCACCCAGGATGTGCGGAAGGGTTTCAGGCTCGTTGCAGGCTCTGCAACGGAAACCTGAGCTCCTACCAGGAAGAGTTCGTACGGGGATCGAATTGCAATTTAGTTTAATAGCCGTGGACCACTCACTACTTGAAAATCCTGATTTGGAGGACATCTAGGAGTTTCCTTTTTTGAACTGCGAGAAGAGGATTACGCCTTTCCCTTTTGAAGGAAGTGAAGCCCACTTGTGGATTTATTTTGAACACTTGTCCCAATGCCTTATTTGGCATATTACATGTAGTGATTATGTGTTTTGGTACATATTTTATATGGAGATATAAACTTCGATAAGATGATATACAAAACAAATTTAAATAATGTGAGTTTAAATAAATTAATTGTTTAACTTAATTACAATGATACTCTAATAAGTGAGTAATTGTGACAATAATAAACTATACTTAAAAATAAAAAAATATTAATCTAAAATACTATTTCAACCGATGCTGCGGTTTCTCTTGAGCCGGAAGGATATGCAAGAGCAGATATATTGAGATACATTCATTATTGTTAAAATCAAAACATAAATTCTAATTTTATTTTTCTACATCCATGTCTATACTTTTGGTAAATTTTGAAAATTCTTTTTACATTTATCAAATAGAATATTTGGTTGTTCTGGCCAATTGCCACCTTTTAATGTAATAGGTTTTATTAATTGTTATCGGTTTTTGTCGAATAGTGTAAATGAATATAAGATGTGTGTAAAAGTTTGTGTAGTCCGTCTGTCACACTTACACTTATCGTCATTCTGTATCTTAAATAAATTCAGGATGTTGGAGGTTATATTGAATTAAGTAACTCTTATTTTTCTTGCAAGACAACCCTTAATTCTTTTACATAAAGGAAATATTTGAAAAATATGTTTTAGGTATAATACTGGTCAAAAAAGAAAACTTTACCTACTTTTTTCCATCAACCCAAATATCACAAATTACTTTTTAAACTCATAATAATAAACTAATAAGTATAATGTTCAATAAACAAACACATAATTCAAGTTATAAAAAGTGAACATTTACTTGTAACAATAAAAAAGAATATTCCAATGATTGCTGCCATGAAAATTAAATGTTAATGATAGGCTTAAAATTGCCATTATTTCAAAAGAAATTATAATGCCTAATTATGTTTTACTAATTATTCAAATAAGCTTTCAGGATCGCTCTCTTTTCAAAATGGTCTTTACTGAGCTTATGTGCTTTGGGAGTATTTGTCATGCTAGCGAATGAAAACAGTCTCTCAACTGGCGCAGATGCCGCCAGGGACGAGTTAAATTTGGTAAACACATTCTTTATATATTTAAAATTATTTAACGTACTCTTCTTTCTGATTGTCAAAAATTGCAACCCTGGACTTCTGCTTTCGTAAAAGAATCGTCGCTAGCTACGGTATCGACATTTCCAAAATCAAAAAAATCATTAAATTTAGATAGGCGAGCCGTAGGTGTCACCTACGTTAGTGCATTTACCTCTTCTAAAACGTATATAAAATATATATATATATATTTGGATGGAACGGCATTTCTCTCCAGCGGTGGTACTCCTTCGTTCCTCACTTCTTCCTGGAATATTTCGATAGGTTCATCTATTCCAGGAAGAAGTGAGGAGTACAACCGCTGGAGAGAAATGCCGTTCCATCCAAAAATACTATCCCAGCGACGAAAACATCAATATATATAGCCAAAATACATATATATATATATATATATATATATATATATATAAATCAGTCAATGAATAACTGAATAAATGAATGAATTCTTATTCAATAAAAATTTATTGAATAATGATCCAACCCTGTTATTCATAGAATAAAAAATTATTCAGTGTATGAATAACGTAATCAATGAATAAATTATTATTCAATAAAAAATTATTAGAATGATCATTGAATAAAAAATGTATTGAATAATGCCCTACTCTACTAGAGAATGATAGGGTGGATCATCTACTATGAAGAAGCTATGATTACAGACCGAACTGTTCCTCACAATAAACCAGGATTCTCATCATCGACAAGCAAAACAAGATCGTTGATATTATAGATATGCCAGAGCCGAATGTCCTGAATATGAATATCCGAAAAGCATATGCTGATGAGCTTGATCATAAGAAATCATGACTTTGCCAATGAGTTAAAATGTCTCTATAAATTAGATTCTGCTAGAGTTACTACAGTTATCATTTCTAGCAATTGTTTAAAGTTTAAAGTAGAGTCTCACATATTCGAAACTTCCAGTTATACGAAGACTTTTTCCATCCACGGCGAAACTCCATTGAATCCTGTGTAATGAATTATTCACTTATGCGATATTCCGTTTACACTATATTCACTTATACGAAAGGTAATTTGTTCCCCTGGTGTAAATACTATTCAGTTATACGAAGAGGTAACTGCTTCTTCTACGAAATGTTTACAGACTTACCAGTGACTTACCCCCACCAGACTTTCTCTCACTCATCTCAGTTCTTCCTTGTGATTCTAGTAATCCAGCCGTGTTCTATCCACTCTATCTTGTGTGATTTCTTTCGTGTTCGCACTAATAACACAGCCCGTGCCAGCGATTCATCTCCTCTCAACTCACTCGTTTTTCAAATCTCTATACATTAGTCGTTCTAGTAACCGTGTTCTATTGTCCTTTCATCTTTTAAAATGACTAAAAAAACAAAAACAAAACTTTCGTTTGAAGACAAAATAAAAATACTAAAAGAAGTTGATGACCACCCGAACGAAACAAAAATAGACATTGCTACACCTTCGTCAACCCTTTCTGACTATTATCGGTAAGAGGAAAGGAACCAAAGAGAATTTCGTGATATGAAACTCGAAAATATAACGATGTACAATGTTATCTAACAACAAAATATGTACAAACAATAAACCTGATTTTTCTTTCTTTTTTTTTAAGAATTTATTTTATTTTAAAATAGCCACGAAACATAGTACTATTCATTTATACGAAATATCCCACTTATACGAAACATTTTCCGTACCCCCTCACATTCGTATAAGTTAGATTCCACTGTATATATAAAAATAAGCTATTTGTCTGACTTTCTCTCTGGCTGTTTGTTTCTTATACAAACCCACATCGTTTAAGCGATTTTGACCTGGCACATAGGCAGGTCTTGATCCCGGGAGTGCACTAGGCTAGGTCAAAATCGTCTACCAGCTGTCTGTCAGTCTGTTTGTCCCTTATACAAATTCACACAGTTTGGCCAATTTAGAGCAAACTTAGCTCGTAGGTAGCTTCATCCTCAATCACTTAGGAATAAAATTAGTTTTTTTTTTTAAGTTGTAACAGTCTCTGTCTACCAATTATAGTTGTTAGAGTAGACTTTTTCTTGTACGTTCTGTAAACATACACAACAATAACTTTAATGCTACAATTTAATAACTGCATTAAATCATTCTCATTACAGTTAATAGCATAATTGTACATTACTGTTTATCTAATTTGTGAAATTTATATTCGATTTCATTTCAAACATTTCTTGACCAATAACAAAGGCCTGCATTTTTTCACTATTGCAAAACATATTGTCTTTTGGTGTTCTGAACTCATATATGACATCCATTTTCCTCCATCACGTAAGGATTTTTAACGAAGCACAAATACGTCATTATAACACTACATACGTGTCAACGTGGGTTTATTGAAACTGATTTAAAAGTGTCAAAAACCTTCATTTTTCGAAATATGGTAATAAATAGGTATATATGTTGAAAATTATGTTTTGAATAAATATATTATAATAGTGAAATCTACAAATTAGCAGGAGAGTGTTGAACTTAACCTCACTCATCATGGCTGAGTGAGGTTAAGTTCAACTTAACCTCACTCAGCCATGATGTAGTATCCTCGCTGCTTTTGAAAGCTTCTATTCAGGCTTTTCCTTCTATTTCTCGCTAGATGAGTTTCATGGAGCAATCCCCGGCACGAATCCACCATCATACCATGACCTCTCCATTACTTTCATATCTCGGTGGAAACGCTCCCCCTCCTCCTTGCCAATGGCTCCTAGATTCTCTGGAAAGCAGTCCAAGTGGGAGTGAAGGAAGTGCTACTTGAGGCTCATCCAACACCCCAGTTCTTTAAAAGCTTCTAACATTTCTTTGATGATTGCCTTGAAATTTGGGTCCTTATTGTTGCCAAGGAATTTACTTACTACTTCCTTCCATGACAGCCAAGCTGCCTGTTCCTTAACATTCATTTCCATCTTAAACTGCGGATCTTTAATTTGTTTGCAAATGTCAGGACTGACAAATACTCCCTCCCTCTTTGATTTTTACCCCAGAATACAGTATATTAGTCACGCAGGCATTTGAAACCTTCCCCTTCTTTAGAGAGAGCTTTTAGAAACAGATTCATAATTCTAAGTTTGATATGAATTGGAGGCAGGAGTACGTTCTTGGTACCATAAGATATTCCTTCACGACGTTCTTTATCCCAATTTCCAACCAAGATCTCCTCGTCCACTGTCTTTTTATCCAGTGCTGGGTTCATTTTCGACTGTCCCACTCGCACAAGAAACGGGGGTATTTGGTGTACCCTCCTTGCTATACCACAACACATGTTCTATATTATTTATAATTTTGTGTAACACTGACTAACAGACAAAGCAAAATTCAGGGCTCTTTACAAAGTTATGTCCATAATCTCACAGTCTTTTAGAGACTGTAAGAGAAACTAACTAACAAGCTAGATTAAATGGAGCTCTGTTAAAAAAAAAACCATACGTGATAGGGATACCATTTTCAAATTCAGCACACCAGAATACATAATAATATGTCGAATTCACGAAAACAATTTTTTCATTATAGGCCTGTGTAATATATATCCTATAAATCTAAACTGGCAGAGAATTAATATTTATATAGAAAGAGAGAAATTGTTACTATATTATTCGGACAATGAAACACGCTGCCTAGTAGGCATTGATACATTTATCATTTTGCCTCAAATATTTTTTTGCTTATATGAGTACTAAAAGTTTGTACTTACATCGACATTTACCCCCTGTACAGCGTACGAGACCTTACGAGGTACCAATCTAGGTATGTATCTGTAGAACTCCTCATTTTCTTTGAACCACTTGATGGCGTAGAGTTTTTCTCCTTCCAAATCGTAGCGACATTCCATGATGGCCAAATCCCCTCGGACTTTGTGCCTGGGAATCTCGACCTTGATCATCTTCAGGCACCAACAAGCTGAAATAGAATGAGAAAAACTATGTAGTATGGACTATTATTGTTTTTTCTTTAGTTGATATTAATTTAATTCTTAATGTCAATGATCAATAGATGTTCTGATGCTAGTAGAGTCAAACTTAAATATTACACAAGACTAATTCCAGGCTTACTCACGCATGATACACGGAAGCTAGTTCCAGACGTTTCACATACTTGACATACATCTAATCTAAGAGAGTTATATTTTAGTTCCGTTTGGAGTTAAGGAACTACTAGAAATAAAATATTTTATTAACAGGCATGAAACGCTTTCAAATTTTCGTGTATTTGTTAAAATACCTTTAAAACGGTTAAAGACTTGTGGTAAGTGGAAGGTAACCATTCGAAAGCTTACTAATGTTTCTACAAAAAAGATTCTGATGTAATTTTCGATGTGGCGATGTAAATCGGAAAAAAGTCCGACTGCGTCATCTTAGCGCGGTTGCAAACATCTCGAAGAAATGGAATAGATTAGCATCACAAATCACAGGAAACTGACAGTAGTCAACATACACAGAAGCGGATAATTCTTAATCTGTAAAAGTCAATACAATTATGTACTGAAAACGTACTTACTCTTCGACTACTGCTGAGAAGGCTCTATTCTAAACAACCAAACATTTTAAGTTTCTTGTTTTACTAGCAAATACGTATTACTGTTATAATCAACTGTAAATATGTGATTCATGGCGAATAAAATTCCATTCTCTCGTGGGTTAAATATTCTATAAAATAAGAAATAACGATAACTTCAGTTGGAGGCTATGAGGAAGGTTATATAGACAGGAGAATTCAAAACAAACTACTTCGTCATGATTAGCCACTGCCATCATGATTACCACAGCCACTCCAAACTTATTACAGTTACCTTTCAAAGTTTCTTAGCTTATTTTACTACAATACTAATTTTACTGATAAATTCAATTTAAAGCAAGAAACAACCAATTAAAACGTGAGATAAACAAAGAGAAAAACCCTTTCTAAAACAAAAAACAAACACTTTTTAAGTTTTAAGCGCTTATATCTCTGATTGACATTGCCCCATCGAATATTGCTTCAGAACCTTTTTGGTAGAGAATTTAGTAAGCATTCGAATGGTCATCTTCCACTTACTACGATTTCCCAACCGTTATCGAGATGTTTACGAAAAATGTATGAAGATCCGAAAACGTTTCATGTCTGGATTCTGCTGGTTAACGAACTTGATCTTTCAAATTAGAAGACAGATTTTTGTACCAAATTTCGTTAAAATCGGACCATTTTTGAGCATGCTAGAGCGCGAACAGACAAGCATATATATATATAAATATATATATATACAAATTTGGGCCCCCTATATTTTCGTGATCTATAGGGTCTGAAACGTGAAAGTTTCTAGTCGGCACTTCCGGATTGCGTCGTGAGGTCAACCTCATAAGCGGGTTCTCCCTATGGAGATAGGAAGTAACCGCGCTTAAACGTATGCATTACGATTTTTTTTGCGCGAATTTCGCCCAAAGATTATCTTCCCGTGGGCGAATTCTGCTGGTTAACGAACTTGACCTTTGAAATTAGAAGACAGATTTTTTTACCAAATTTCATCAAAATCGGGCCATTTTTGAGCTTGCTAGAGTGTTAACAGACAAGCATATATATATATATATATATATATATATATATATATATATATATATATATATATATATTGTTTTAAATTGCATCGCTGGGTATCACATGTTTGTTTGGAACGGCTTCTTTCTCCAGCGGCGGAGAGAGGAGCGACACCGCTGGAGGCGATCTAGTCGGCACTTCCGGATTGCGTCGTGAGGTCAACCTCATAAGCGGGTTAGGGAGTAACCGCGCTGAAATGGATATGGCGTCCTTTACATCCGGGGTACAGATATTTAAAAAAAACCGTGACGGTAGCTGTTTTCTTCTGGCAATAGTTAACAAAATTACATTTTTATTTCGATGGTCAAAAAGAATAAGTTGGTAAGTCGGAAAATTGCCAAAATGTGTTAAGTCCAGTTTGATTATCTCGTAAAACTCGTGCATATTATATATAACATCTGTAATAGTCGGAGAGCTTGCAACGCACTTTTCATGAAGTGTTTTATGCACCCTGAAATTTTGCTATAGTGTACCTTGGGTAGATAAGAAGGCAAGTATGTGTTTCCTGGACAAACCTTGGAATACCAGGTACAAATGATTACATGATTTGTAGCTATATTCATTAGTTCTATCAGAAATATAATGCTCAACATTAAACTTATTATTTTTCTCTATTCCTGACTATTTTAATTTTTTTTTTTTTTGGGGGGGGGGGGTTCTACCTTCGCCTAGAAGGGATTTAAAAGCTTAAAAATATTATTCTACCCAGCTACAGGCACCTGAAAGATCCTCACGTCACTGGGAACGTTAGGGAAAACTTACCCGCTTTTTATTAGGAGCTAGTTACGTAATGCTTTATAATAAAATTATTATATTTTCAAGAAAACGTTACTTTATATTCTTAACTAAAATAAATTAAATAATAAAACCTTATATTTTACAGTTTCGTTAATTTTTTTTATTTTTAAATTGCAGGTTTGTAATAAATGTATGTAAACATAAAATAGTCCTTACTGCTAAAATATCGGCACAATAAATCTGTGTAGTTAAAAAAAAAAAGTTTAAGGATTTCCTGGAATAATGCTTAAACTAGTTACCTGTTTTTTAGCGCGGTTCCTCCTTCCCTCCATAGGGAGGAACCCTGTTTATAAGGTTGACCTCATGACGCAATCCCGAAGTGGCGTGTATAAACTTTTACGTTTCAGAACCCCTATAGAACGAAAATAGCAGTGGTTCAAATTTGTATATAAGTAGATGAAAAAAGCCGATCCTGGCATAGGGCTTCGGAGCAAGATGGCGGCGCCCATGACGTCATCCCCCCACCACCGTGACCTTGAAAATTACGTCACATTTAATCGTATTGACCTTGAAAATTACGTCACATTTAATCGTATTGACCTTGAAAATTACGTCACCAGTCTACGTAACTACCGTGAAATAATACGTCATATTTTACGTCACATTTAATCGTATTGACCTTGAAAATTACGTCACCAGTCTACGTAACTACCGTGAAATAATACGTCATATTTTACGTCACATTTAATCGTATTGACCTTGAAAATTACGTCACCAGTCTACGTAACTACCGTGACATAATACGTCATATTTTACGTCACATTTAATCTTACGTCTGTAATAAAAATACAGGGTGTGCCAACGGCCATAGCCACACCGGAATACACCGGTTCCCGTAGATCACCGAAGTTAAGCAACGTCGGGCGTGGTCAGTACCTGAATTGGTGACCGACCACGTGATGTTGGCATTATAAAAGGGTGGCAACTTATAGATAGCCCGGCGCTAATGTCCAAGATGTAGATGCGCAGTAAAAAAAAAAAAAAAAAAAAAAAAAAAATATATATATATATATATATATATATATATATATATATATATATATATACACACAGGATGTCCCAAATAAGACGGCTCAAACTAATATTACGGCCAAGTTGGTCTGAGAAAAAAATGTCAGTGTTAAAAGTTGTAGGGCTTGATCTAAGCTTTCTAAGTATGTCGATTATTTAATATATTTACCGCGCATTTGCACTCGGCGCAAGTTGAAATCTTGAGGTTTGCAGATGACCCCTATTATTATGCACATCATTGTAAAGGGAATTAAAAACAATTCTAATGCATTTCATTTCAATCTATACTGATTACTAGGGACCGGATTCATAGGTTTTCACCTATTTTTTTCCTTTCGTCTAAACATGATATTGATCGGTTTTTCATATGATTCGCTTCTTGTAGTATCATTCATGCAAATTTGGAAGAACCTAAAAAAACCTATTCAGGATGATATCACCTAAAAAACGATGAAATGACCTAGAACTACCTTATCTTTAAAATAGAAAATACAATACAATGAACTAATTTCCTCGATCAAACAAATTTTCCTAAAAGCATTTTCCCGGGTCGAGACGTTGAGGGAAATTTTACTATGAGTGTCGCTTCCACTAGAACCCATTTTAACACGTTGTGGAAAAAATAAAAACAGTTGTTGACGCTTTTGATATGAATGCAGCAGCTGTCATTTCTAAGGCTTCGATGTTCCTTCAGAGCAACGAGATTCATGCTGCATTCGCATTTCTAAGAGCACATTTCACAGATCTTCCAAATCTCATTGGAAAATTGGAATCGTCAACACTGGAGTTAAAAAATGCGATGAAATACTCCCCTATGACGTCTTGTGACGTAAGCCGTCGAAAACCTGAGCACCTATATGATAATTTCTGTAACAAGGGGTAATAGCTATTTTAGTTTCATATTTTCCCTTTTAAATTTTCCCAACATTTAATTATTTGGTTTTTGGCATCGTTAAGTACCTTTCTGTAGGCAATGAAATTCTTCCTGACGTTCTTTAGAAGTTGGAACTCTTAAGGTGAGAAACTTAAAAGTGTCATTTACATATTCGTTTTAATCGTTTTGTTTTACGTTCTTATTTATTTGTTTTATTGATGTATATTTTATTTAATAATTTAATTTTTTTTTAAATTGCTTTTTTTCTAAAATGTATTTTATTTAAATAAATTTCATTCACTTTGTTTTTTAAATAAATATTTTGTTGAATATTTGGACTACTTATTCTTTTTTTAAATAATAACTTGTATTTCCGTTTTATTTTTATTTCCTCATCTTTTTTTCCTTCTCAAAATACTATTCTATAAAATAATGTTTTTTTTTGTTTTTTTTATGTCACTACATATATATTAATTTATCAATTATAAATTAATTAAAATTATTAATGATAAATTATAATAGGTTGACACGACTGAAACATTTTTATTATCTAAAAAAACCTAAAATGGATTTCTAAATAAAAAAACCTAAAAGGACCTATTTTTTGAACCTATTCAGAGCATTTTTATCACCTAAAAAAACCTAAAATGGATTTTTAGATAAAAACCTAAAACGACCTATCATGCCTGTTTCAAAAACCTAATTGGGTGCTTATATTATCCTAAAAATCCGGTCCCTACTGATTACTGTTGGACTGATGAGCGCCAAACTCTCGATTATAAGTTCACTCAGTGAAAGGGAAAATAACCACTTTCATAAGGTCGAATCTACCGACTATTTCTCTGTTCACAAGCAAAGTTTTTTTGCTCTATGAAGTGGTGATTTTCACATTCGATAATTCTCGTTTGTAACGAAGATATGTTCCGTAAGCGAAGAATAGCTATTGTACCTTATCATTTAGATGTAGCCTTTTACTATAATAACGCCAAACTCTTTTTGGAGTAATTAAACGCCACTTTATATTTACTCGTACTATAATTCATAAATAGCATTGCCCAAGGTTGAGCATTTTCATTGTAAGGCCCCGAAGAAAAGATTCCCTGATCTACCGTAGTTGTTTAGAAAGTGTGATAATCGAAATGCCTCTTGGCGATATAACTGAGGCGGCCAGATTTTTTAAAAAATAATAAAATCTTCTTCGGAGGACTAATGAAATATAAAGTAAATTAATGCTACAACAGTTAAGTTCCTAATTTGAACATTTAATGTCAAAATTTTGAATTTTATAGATATAAAATCATTAGAATCCACTTTTTTTTCTTTTTTTTTTTTTGGATAGCATATTTTTTGCTCATGTGACGTTTCATTTTAAAATAATAATAATTTCAGGTTAATTAAAAAAAAATTGAAAAAAACTCACATTGTAATAATTTAGTATTCTAACATTTAAAGTTGTCCCTCGGTAAATCATTACCGATCTCCCTTTTTGAATTAACGAAAATCCCATAAGGATATAGGAAGTTGTTTCAAAATAGATGGAGCAACTCTCTCAAATTGATTTCATTTGCCGAGAGGCTACGAAAGTGTAAAGCTATACGCGTCAGGTTTTTTGATGTTTTATCTGGTATGTCACAATTGGATTATTTTTTTGGTCATTACCGTCTCCCATTTTAAACATCCATGACAAATATTTTTACGTCTAACAAATAAATATTGACTCTAGGCTCCGCCTAACAATTAGGGGAGACTGTTGTACCTTGGATCAAAATTTACTTATATATTTTTTTTAAAAGCCATTTTCCTAAATATTCCAACTGAAAACTCCCTCCTAATAGCGCAATTATTTCTACACAACATGTATTTTTTGAGGATTTGAATATTAAACGGTTGGATAGAAAAAAAATAATTTATTTTTTATTTATACGTGATCAATGGTACAAGACCATAATGTACCATGGATCACGCCCTAGTGTACCTTGGATCATCAACGTCAAGTACCTATAAGGAAGATAATATGTATTAATAATAACATTTTTTATAGAAATTTGTATTTTATTGTTTCATTAGACAAATAATCAAGATTGCATTAAAGTATAGCCTAATTTTTATTTACAAAGATATGCAATTATTTACAGTATGAATCATATAACTAGTAATTAGAAAAATTGAGTACCTATGTAAATTAAATTTGACTCAAAATTATTAAATTAAATCATTTAACATTAAAGCTTGAAAAGTCTACTTGGATCCACAACTGCCCATCAGTTCTTGCCGATCCACTTAATTCTATTGGAGTTGGCAGTTTTACAACAATATCTTCTGCTACAACATCAAATATTTCTTCGGATTCTCTCACAAATTTGTTGCTATTTCCAATTCGTTTGTAGAATTTAATCTGATATTCAAAATGATGTTGATCTTTGGACATAATTTTCCCTACGTAGTGCACTGGTGGCCCATTCTTTTTGCTAAATCGTACCATAACATATTCCCCCTCTTCAAATGTCTCTCTTTCAAAATTGATTTCTTCTTGCATTTCATTGATTTCCTGGTTCATTGTTTCCATGAATTCTATTGCATCATCTTCATCGTCCGAAGCCAAATCCACATCTTCATTTTCTGATTCACTGTCAAATTCAAACTTTTTCATGCCACGCTTTCTTTTATTTTCATGTTTTTTCTTAGCATTTAAGGTTAAGATTTTGGACTCTGATTTTGACTTCTTTCTCTCTCGAATTTTATCTTTTTCTGGGGTATCTGTAGCTATTTTTGAATACCCACATTTTCTTCCTTTTTGTATGCCTACTTTTGGTCTAGCTGGAGCCTTAGGGTATGGTTGAATCTGCTCCGGAGTTACAATGGGCATAGTGGTCATAACTTTCTGACTCACTGGTGACGATTGGCTCGTTGACGGTCCTGCAACACTTGCTTGAGAACAAGTTGTTTCACCTGGGCGATCAGTTACATAAGATGGCAAATAATCATCTTCAGTGAAGACACCTCTATCTAGAGGGTAGATTCCTGTTTTCTTGAAGCCACTAGTTATATTGGTAGTGGTGAAAGCTCTAGGATAAGCCTGCCCTACACATTCTGCAACACTATAGATGTCAATTCTTTTTCCAGGGTTGTTGACAAGCCAAGACTGGACTGCTTGATTGTAATACGCTTTGAACGGAAAATAGACGGACACATCAAGCGGTTGTAGTCTGTGAGAAGTGTGAGGTGGGAACGTTACAATAACTACCCCACTGTTAGATGCTAACTCTAAGGTGTCCAATGAAAGATGAGATTCATGGTTATCAATTATTAGCAACACACGGTCTTCTTTTGAAGGTTTAGTCTGTTTTATAAAATGTTGCATAAATTTCAAATACAACTCTTCGTTTGACCAACCCGAAGGGTTAGCTCCGCCAATTGTCCCTGGAGGCGCTCCCTTCAACATGAAATCTTTAAAATTAACTCTAGGGAACACCATCATGGGAGGTATGTGATTTCCTAAAGCATTGACACAAGCAGATACTGTTATAAGCTCCCCACGCTCTGCTGATGTCATATTGCCCACTTGTTTTGCTCCTTTAGGTGCAACAACTTTTGGAGGATTTTGCACTGTGGTCACGCCGGTCTCATCTTGGTTCCAAATTCTTTCTGGAGGGAATGGTCCAAACCGCTTGTGGACATCTTCCAAATTATCAAAAAATCTGCCGACGTTTGATTTACTGAAACTAATTGCACGTGACATGCTCGTTTTTTCAGGTTTTCTGATGGCTATACCACCTTCCTTGGAATACCGTTTCAAGAATAACCTCATCCACTCTTCTCCTGCAATTTTACTTTCGTTCCATGTAGAGGGAAACATTTTTTTGTTTGCCACAGCAAATTTATAGGCTAATTCGCGAACCTGCTTTTTTGATAGGCCATAATTCATTTTTGCTATAGTTTTAATATAATCAACTAATTTTCGTTCCTCTTCATCCGTAAACACCTTCTTGACATCATATCTAGCTTTATATTCAAAGTTTGTTGCACCAGATGTTTTGAAAGCATTAAGATGCCGTACAAGTGTAGCAAATTTTACATTGAAAACCCTGCAAGCTTTTCTTACAGATATCCTCCTCTCTGGGGGTCCAGTAACAGCTGCAACTGCTTTTTTTCATAGATTCTGGGTCTATAGGATTTCGTTTTTTCCCACTTCTACTTCGTGGCATACTGACCTATAACAAAGAAAAAAATAATAGTAACATAATGTACCTATGATCATTGATCAATGGTACAGGATGTTGCTATGATCCAAGGTACACGATGGTACGCTTTTCCAGCCTAGGCCTTCTCAACATACAAGGTTAAGTTTAAAACTGATACATAGCATAACAAATTACTCACCAATAAGCAGTTATTTAGTAGAAATTGCTTTCAAACCCAAAACACAATTGTCAACCTTTAAAAAAAATAAACAGTAAAACCAAAACTTGTTACTTTTTGAGCAAAAAAAATGTATTTCTAATTTCCACGAAAACAGTAGCACATGGACAACGATTCTCACCTGTTGCTTGGTCTCTACTAAGTAAACATTGTCTAAGTACAGTTCCAGCATGTAGCTGGCAGGACCTGTCAAGAAACTAAAGGATGATCCAAGGTACACTGTGATCAAGGTACAACAGTCTCCCCTACATATTGAATTAAAAAAAAAATAGAAATGTTTTGGGAAAATTGTCATTGCCGTCCGCATCCTTACCATCCTACTCAATATTGGACGATAATGATCAATATGAGGCGGTAATGACACTGATATTCAATAAATATATTCTTTATTGATTTTTTTTTTTTTTGCTTGTTTGTATGTTTGGACGATTGTTCTGGAACTAATCATTTCCAATTCGCAAGTACCCTTATATCAAGTGTACTTCTGTATAGAAAATATCTAGAACAAAGTGGACCGTGGACAAAAATTAAAGAAAAGGGATTTATTTTTATTCCATAAACCTTTATAAGTAGATTATGAATAGGATAGAAAAATCTGCCTGATTTCTAGGAGCAGCTTTTTATATAAACTGTTGAATATTTCATAAAATGAATACCGCGGTAGGAAAAATATAAATAATAATAAGTCATGAGGATATTCGGAGAACAAGAACTAACGAACAACAAGAACATAAGCATAAGACGTGAAATGAAGGAAGTAGATGAGATTACGCCGACCCCTGAGAAAACCTGAGGTTAGGCAATCTTGCAAAGCTGGTGCTGTGGTTCTGCAGCACTCTGCGCCGTATCGGTAAAGGCTTGTTCGTTTCTGACATCCAGTCAGGATTTCTTGATTCTAGAAATATTTTGGAAGCAAGAATAAATTCAATTCAGCTCACAAAGGGTCTCACCGTGTTTCCATATGAAATCTGCACTGGCGTCTTTCTTAACTTTGATGTCATTATTTTATTGCTAGTTCCTAGAAATAATTTTTCGTCAATTATCAAACCTCTAACTGTACTCGTTTTGAGGGAATAAGGGTTGAAACCCCTAACTTCACAGTCGTTTTTCTATGAAACTATACAAGATATTTAAATGAAAATAATGTGAATTGAAGCTATTGATTAGGTGTACCTTGAGTATTTTTTTCATAATTTTCGGACAACTTATAAGATAAGAAAAAAATTGTGAAGATTTGAAGGGCGGTTTTCCCTAACTACCCCTCAAAGCACACCTACCAAAAAAGTCACGTAAAATCAGTAATTTCTCAACTATTGTCCGTAAAAGTTTCATAGATGAGTGAAAGGTGCATCTTAAATGAAATTACAAAAACGCTATATCGATAGCTAAACACTAAAAACCAGATGTATCATAAATATCTCAAGTTACTCTTAGAACGTTTTTTTTTATTTAAATATGAACCCTCAGATTGCTCAGTGCATATCTGTATTATACAGATCGAAAAACTATTGTCATATTGCAAGCCACTAAAATAATAAATACTAAAAATCTTCATTTTCTACAAAAGATAATTAATCATAATCACTATTTTCCTCAATAGTTTTGGTATCACTTGTAACTTCGAATAAATGTTTTAATATTTCCGCGGGTTTAATTTTTTTTTTATTAGTAACGACAAGTGGTAAGAAATAAATTATCGAGGCTACCTGTGAATAGCAACCTATGGTCCTATTTCCATTAGCGTAATCACACGTGTATCTTTTTATGTCCTTGTAATTGTATTAAAATAATTTTTTTTTTCACAAGAGAAACATCCCATGTCTCTATTATATTCAAACAAGGACAATAAAAAACAAAACAAAAGGTATTGCGTCACTTGATAAACTTTAAAGAACGAATAATTTGTAGTGAATGAATATGTAACATTTTCTAATCCGATTTATAACTAATTGATCAACCAGATGTATACGAATAATACTACTTGTTTATAGATGTATATATTTAATATTGTAACTGACGTATATATGCAATAACTGTTTGGAGCAAAACGCCTTAGATGCGCAAGGATGCTCATAAATAAATATAAAAAAAATTATATTCAATGAAACATTCGATATTTCTTGCTATTGAAGTGCCGATAACGAACTTTAATCCTTAATATGTTGCCATTTTCTTATAAATACTCAACATGGATATCGTTTTTATTGCCATCTAATAGAACAGGGAGGTAACATTTGTTCCAGTTTCATCTCATGTTACAAATCTTACCAAAACTATTGAGGAAAATAGTGATTAAGATAAATTATCTTTTGTAGAAAATGAAGATTTTTAGTATTTATTATTTTAGTGGCTTGCAATATGACAATAGTTTTTCGATCTGTATAATACAGATTATGCGCTGAGAAATCTGAGGGTTCATAGTTAAATAACAAAAACGTCTTAAGAGTAACTTGAGATATTTATGATACATCTGGTTTTTAGTGTTTAGCTATCGATATAGGATTTTTATAATTTTATTTAAGATGCACCTTTCACACATCTATGAAACTTTTACGGATAATAGTTGAGAAATTACTGATTTTAAGTGATTTTTTGGTAGGTATGCTTTGAGGGGTAGAAAGGGAAAACCGCCCTTCAAATCTTCACAATTTTTTTTCTTATCTTATAAGTGGTCCGAAAATTATGACAAAAATACTCAAGGTACACGTAATCAATAGCTTCAATTCGCATTACTTTCATTTAAATATCTAGTATAGTTTTATAGAAAAATGACTTTGAAGTTTGGGGTTTCAACCCTTATTCCCTCAAAACGAGTACTGTTAGAGGTTTGATAATTGACGAAAAATTATTTCTAGGAACTAACAATAAAATAATGACATCAAAGTTAAGAAAGACGCCAGTGCAGATTTCATATGGAAACACGGCGAGACCCTGTCTTTCACCCTGCTTCGGACGCAATGGTTTTATTGGGACGGGTGAGTGGTTTCTAAGGTACCCCCGTCCTGTCACTCAACACAAGGTACTCCTCCTCCAGTACCTTCCGGTCCATTCTACACGCCATCCCTCTTTGATTGCCTGTCAGATCGATTGGGAAGTTATCTGACCACCAGAGTAATGGGAGGTTATTCTTAGGGATTTTTGAAGACTAATAGAGCTCAAACACAGAAAACATGTTTATTGATAATAATAAATGGCTCAAATTTACCTAATCTTGAAGGGCTTTAAAAAGTTCCCAAATATATTTTTATTTTCAAGATTTTGTCTGTGGGCAATTAGTATACATCTATAGAGAGTAAATATATACTGGTTTGGGTGGTAGAACTCTCTGAGAGAAGTGGGGGTCAGAAACTGAACATAATGTCCTTTGCGATACCGCAAAATCAGTGCTTTTAATAGTTATTTATTAAGCATTAAGCTGATTCATTTATTTGCAACATTTTAATTTGTATTTCATTTCCTAGATGACCTCGAAGGTTCTCAATTTTTTTCAGACCTTAAAATGCATATTGGAATTTTCTAAGGCCAAAAAAATGGCTGTCCTATTAGGACGGTTACGCGGGATTGCGGTACTCCGTGGATTGCGCCTGATCCAGGGTTAACTGATATTGCCGTACTGATTGAGCCGTACTACAGGGTCGGTCAGCCCGCACTACCCGTCGTAAGCAAAAGGTTAATAATTCAACCCCCCCTAAAAGTACTTAAACATTTGTTTTTTATTTATTTATTTTAGAGCATTCGTAACTACGACGACTTGCTCAATACACTTAAACATTTGAATATCAAAAAAAACTTTTCTTAGCTAGTGTTTACGTTCTAAACGGATTGTCCGTAAAAAATTTCAAATAGGGTGTAAACTCTATGAGGGACAAAATCCCAGTTTATTTCTAGTAATTCAAGGTCTGCCATCATAGTTGAAATTTACCTCAATTAAAAATAATACTATGAAATAGATACAGTAGGTACGGGTACAGCCGTTCAGTTATCGTCCTAGCAACGCATGCTGCCTGGGCGAGCATGCTCTAACCAACTAAAACTTTAATCCCCTCTAGAAATACTTAAAAATTTAAATATCAAAAAATCTTTTCTTAGTGAGTGTCTACGTTCTATAGGGAGTGTCCATGCAAAATTTCAAATTTTTCTATGGAGTGGTTTGGGCTGGGTGATGATAGGTCAGTGAGTAAGTGAGTCAGTCAGTCAGTCAGTTAGTGGTATTTGACAAATATAAAGTAGATTTGAAATTTAATATCCTAACCTGTGTGATCTATTATATTTTACAGATTGTTTATGTATTTATTTACCTATTTAATTCCTGCAACTGAGGCGAATTACTCTTTAAACGTCAGTCATCATCTTTAAATGTGAAAAAAATATTTATATGTATATAAAGGAGAAAGAAACTTGAAAAAGAAAGACAAATTAAGAGAATAAAAAACAAACAAAAAAAGAAATAAAATAATCAAACGGACAAAATTTAATAAATTAGATTTTCGAGTATAATGAAGAGTTTTTTTAAATGTTTGAGTAGTGCATTGATGTGTGGGCTACCTTCTGTCAGTATGTCGCGTAAGAGGTAGGGCTGGGCGATGATAGGTCAGTAAGTCAGTCAGTCAGCCCAGTAAGTGGTCTTTGAGAAATATATAGTCGATTTTAAGCAAATTATTCAGGAATGCAGTCTACACTACCCAAATTCTAAGGAAATACCTTAGCTATGCGCTCCTGCGTGACGTATTTTAATAATACCCTATTTTTTATATTCTTATATCCCTGATTGGTATTATTTTTTTTTTTAATCAGCTGAACCTTAATAATTTTAGAAAATTAAGAATAAAATTAAATAAACGAAGACAAGGTATAGTTGGGATTCAGCTAGGAGAAAAAAACGTCAGACTTTCAGGAAAAAATCTGATCCTGAAAGTCTGACGTTTTTCTCCTAGCCGAATCCCAACTATAACTTTTTTTCGTATCTCTGCAACGGCTAACTATCTCCATCTTCAAAATTAAATAAATTTATTTCGATAACAGAACGTCTTTTACATACCTAAAGAAATTGATCCAGGAAGATGGAGCATATGCCAGGACCTGCTAATATAAAAGGATCCCTTACAGATTGAGACCGATGCGAAAAGCTGAAGGAAGTGGAGAAAGAAGACGAATAGGACTCGCTCGCCTGGGATTTCCTATTCATTCTGAAGGATCAAACTCTAGGCAAACAGTTTCACTCTATTGTAGTCTTCTATACGGGCCTTTTTTACAGTATATCATCAATATAAACACTTCTGTATATTCAATGATTTTCCACACACAATTCAAGTAATCATTTCAATTAAAAAAATAAATAGCCTTTACACTACCCTGAAGAATATTTCAGATGTTCGACCACAGCATCGGAAGACGGTATTTATTATTAATTTTATAATCGCAGTGGAGCGGGAAGCCAAAAACGCTTTCCTCACGCAACTCCCGCAAAAGCGCACTGGTGCGGGCTGAGAAAAACGCTATTCTTTCTCATAACTGAAACGTCGCGGTCCCGAGTAGATTCTTCTTGTTATTCTTGTAGTACACCAAGAGATAGCAAGTGGCTAATCTGTGTGGACTTGCCCGCTAAAGAGGAAAGGAACGAAGAAAAATACAGAATTAGCTCCACATGGGGCTTGCATTACTATTCACAACAAGTCTATGTGACCTGGACAATTACTGTGTACCGAATGTGGCGGTCAAAAGGTCAAAACTTACTTACGCTAAAGTCGATGTAATAAATAACGCTAAAGTTGATGATAAGTAATTCGACTGTATCAGACTAACCTTGATGGCGATTTAGGAAAATAAAATAAATAATTTTTAACCTAGTGTTTGGGTTTGCCTTTATGTTACACACACACATATATATATATATATATATATATATATATATATATATATATATATATATATATATATATATATATATACTGCTCACAAATTAAAGAGGACTACTCATCAACAGTTAGGTAACACTTAACACTATTTAATCATAGTTCCGGTTATTTCTTGTTGCTTTGTGTTTAATACACCACCACATACAATATTTTTATTATTTATTTATTTCTCTTGCAAGACCGTAGCGATGGCGATTTGCAAGAATGAATGTGTGCATGGAAATGTCAGCTTTTAAACGTTTAGAGTTTTAAATATAATAATTAAATTATGAATAAATTATAATAATCTTATATATAAGTTTGGGAAAAATATAAAACCAAGTAAATTGATATGAAAAGAAACTGTAAAAAATAAGTAAAATAAAATGTAAAAGAAATAATAATTCAAAAAATGAAAATAACATCTTTAGTTAAATTTAGTGCATTTTAGTTAAATTTTGTCTAAAATACCTCAATAATGTAAATAATCAAATATTGTTTCCAAGTAATGGCTGCCATCAGTCAGAAGTACTGTAAGGTCGGTAGGTATGTGTAAATGTTCTCGTCCTTTGTAGTCTAAGTAAATGTCTTATGGTCAGGGGTTCGTTACACTGTCTACATATCGGTACGTCTCTTTTGGTCATTAGGTGTCCGTGAGTAAGTAGAGAATGGCCAACTCGGAGTCGAGTTAAAACCACCTCTTCTCTCCGGTTGTTTCTATGACTGGATGGCCATTCTACTACTGTTTGTTTAATTTGTCGCAGTTTATTGTCGTTGTTATTATTCCATTCTGTCTGCCATTGATCTAGTATCTCTTTTTTTAAATGTGCGGTTAGGTCTTCGTACGTTGTCTCAACTGTTTCTATATTCTGTAGTGTAGTGGCGGCTAACTTGGCTTGTCGGTCAACGTCTGTGACTAATGTCCACCTGTCCTTGTAGCCATACAAGTGTTATGCATTTGTTTAAATTTTGGAGCCGTATGATTTCATTTAAAATTTTGATAGCCAAAGGGTGTGTATTGTATGTATTCTGTAATGTTTTCAATGAGCTCAAAGAGTCTGTAAATAAAATAATTTTTTCCAAATCTGTCCATTGTATATTCCTTAAAGCTAGAAACATTGCCTGAAGCTCAGCAGAATATGAACTAGAGGCTGTCGCTAGTTTTAGTTGGAAAACCTTTCCCCCTACAATAGCAGCAGCCCCGCATACAATAATAGCTAGTTATTCTCTCATCACAATCTAAGACTTCGATGTTGATGATGGAGAACCAATTTCTATTCATTCAATACCAATCAAGTAAATAAAATTTATTATGTGAAAAAATGCCCACACATTGTTACCATTTTACAACACCTCCATAAAATGAAACTTTACGACAAAATATGACTCAAATGGCCGTGATGTGTGTGCATAAGAGAGGTTTCTGTATACAATGTCCTTACATTAAGTCCCTCAAGACATGGAATAATGATTTTTATTTTGTAACAATCTATCAGATACTCTATTACTTATTTCTTCCTACAATATTTCAGTTATTGTTTTGTTTACTTTTTCATATTTATTTTTCTTGTGCTTTTTGTTCGCTAATCTTTTTTTTCTAACTAATTTTTATACTTGGTCTCTTTGTGTTTATACTTTATACCTTTTAATAATTTATTTTTACCTATTTGTTTACTTTTATGGAATTAATTTTCACGAAGTATGCGAGCAAATCACCTTGCTGTTGTGGTGCCCCGTAAATAAATGAACATTTCATGGAGCCGATCCCCTGCGTTACAAAGCTCCTCAAATATATACAATTATAAAATATCTCAATTTCTTTCAGTGGTAGGCTTTCAATTTTTAAACAGTTTATATTCTTCTCTTTAGTGCATATTACATTTAACAAATGTTTTGTCGTCTTTTAGAGGTATTAATAATTTCTACCTTGATCCAGTCTCAGATGAATATTTTTCTACGTTCAAATGAAGTTTGAATCCAGGGCCATCTTCATAAAGAGAACAGACAAATATTTTCCTTGTGAAAAAATATATGGAAATAATTCAAGCCGACGTGGCGCTCTGAAGTGATTAAGGCAAGCTGGAACATAGAAAGTAAATATCCACCTTTATAGGAAGGGCGCAATTATTGAACATTCGTTTTTTCGTGGAAAAAATAGGCTTTTAAAATAAAAGCAAAGCATGCTTCCCATTTCTCATATCTCCATGAATATTAGATTTGAGAGGAAAAATTCTTTTAATTTCTCAATGAAAATCCAGCAGTGGAGTTTCTTGTTTAACCAAAATATTTACTTTTCTTTCCTTTGTCAAGACAAATATTTTTTCCAGAATTAATATGTGTGTTCCCTGCTATAACGATGTTTCTGGAAAACAAAAAGTTTTTAGGACAGGGATTTTAGCGTTTTACCTCCGGCCGGTTAACCGTAAGACAAATTCTGGATGTGCCGATTGGAACAGTCCACTTTTCAGACCCTTAAGTCAAAATATACTGGTGGCTCAAATTTATGTAAACATACATATTTCCTAGAAGTTAACATTTTTTTTTTTTTTGGAAAGGTGACATTTTTTCACCTTCTGGAATTAAGAAACCCAATTACCGGAAAAACGTCAACAAATTACACAGCCACTCAAAAAAATAAAAATTTTCACACCCAGAGAGCGTAGGATATTTGGATATATTCTTAAATATTTCGATACCGGTTGGGAAACAGTACTGAATGAAAATCTTCTATTCAAAAGCTTATTACACGTACTCCAAAAACGAATCTATGCTATTTTGAAAGAGCGATTTCATTACTTATCCAATGTTAAAGCTGATTAACGCAAAAAAGTAAGCGATACGATTTTTTTTTTCGCACGAATGTTGAAGAAACTCACCCTTGAAGTTAGATTAAATACGTTTTTGCACACATATATATTTATATACCATTAGGCTAGGCAGTAAATATGGAAAAAATTCATTCCCTCGGCAATCGCCGAGGAAGGAACAATGACCTGGCTGATGAAGCTGGAGAGGATTCCAGCGAAGTATAGCAGGAAGAAGTAGGAGGGGAGAATTATCGCTGTCGACAGAAATCATATAAAAGTCCGTCACGCAGGAGCTGCATAACTAAGCACTTTCCTCAGAATTTGGGTAGTGTAGACTGCTTTCCAGAACAATTTGCTTAAAATATCCTACATAAATAAAATAAAAACGTGAATAGTTCTCATTTTGTAACGAGTAACTGATTAACTACGTAATAAATACAAAAATCCTCATATTATCGTATTTTGATCTAACGCAGGAACAGGATACAGTCACTCTAGTGGTAGAAAGCGCTCCTTGCGGCGGCTTTGTGAACCTACGTCTGCCGGCTTTTCTATTCAAATATATTACAAATTAAACCCCGCTTTCCGATTGACCGATTCAGCTCATTTTTACAACACTTCTTTCTCATGAGTTACCCACGACGTATGCCGCGTTTCGTTACAATACAACAGAAATTACGACCGGTATGAGTATATTAGGACTTTGGGTCCGGAGTAAACCCCCCCCTTCTAATGAACCGATTTAGTTTATTTTTACAACACATATTTACCTGTGGATTAGCACTACGAATACCGAGTTTCGTCGAAATATACCAAAAATCACGGCTGGTAGTGGCGAATTGGTATTGTAAGTCCGGAGTAAACCCCCCCCCCCCTTCTAATGAACCGATTTAGTTCATTTTTATATCTCACTTTTCTCTCTATATTACCACTACGAATACCAAGTTTCGTTGAAATATCACAAATATTACGGCTGACATAGTCAAATAAGTGTTTCGGGTTCGGGGTAAACCCCCCCTTCCGGTGGACCGACTTTAGTGGTTAACGAACTCGTTCAATCGTTTGATAATTGAATGCTATATACCAAGTTTCGTGACGAAAAAACAAAAACTCTGGCCGCTATCGTGTTAACAGACACATATATATATATATATATATATATATATATATATATATATATATATATATATATATGCATATATATATATATATAGATATATATAAATTTTAACGGGGGTCATATTCGGTGTCTACTAGGTAGGATCGATAAAGATTTGAAGAAATTTTTCAAAAATTCCGTCATGAGTCCAACCTCAATAGCTACTTTCCTTCGGAGGAAAGTGCTAAAAGAAGATATATATATATACGTTTGTCTCTTCGCTTTCCCAAAAATGATCCGATTTTAATGAAATTTTATACAAAAATCTTTCATCTATGAATTTGAATGGTGCTGAATCTGTCCACCGGATCATGGAGAGAAATAAGCGTGAAAAAAATCGTAAAGATTAAGTTTTCGGGTTCATATGCTTGCAGGTACTCGTTTTAGAGGTTTATAGCTAGGAGCAGCAGTAAATATTGTACATATTAGTTTAAGTTCCCACTATT
This sequence comes from Gonocerus acuteangulatus, assembly GCA_946811695.1. Taxonomy (NCBI): domain Eukaryota; kingdom Metazoa; phylum Arthropoda; class Insecta; order Hemiptera; family Coreidae; genus Gonocerus; species Gonocerus acuteangulatus. The sequence goes on along the minus strand of OX328123.1, from coordinate 145,833,569 downwards.
TGTATGATAAAAGAAATAAGTAGAATAGTATCCTATTTGTATTGTAATGTATATTTGTATACTTTGATGTATGTATATATATATATATATATATATATATATATATATATATATATATATATATATATGTAATTATCTTATTGTATCTATGTATATATTTATGTATATGTGTATCCATGTCTGTATGTATGTATATATATATATATATATATATATATATATATATATATATATATATATATATATGTGTGTGTGTGTAATGATTGTTCTGAGGAAGTCGCTACAGTTGCAAAAAGCTCATAAAATAAATAAATAAAAAAAAAAGTTTAAGTTGGATATTTGTTAGCTTTAAGTTACTTCCTTGTATAGTCCCGTCCTATACAAGTCTGTCTCCTCCTAGTTTTAGTACCTTCGACGAAATAGGCTTCCCCCGCCATTTCAAATCCCCCCCCCCGTTTCCAGTACGTAGAATAAGGTGCAGTCTTAAGTCCTGCTCTAGGGTCCAATCCGTTAGGCCTGGAGCACTCTATGTGTACATTATTAAATTTCTGAGATTGGGCATACAAAAAAAAATAATAAAAAGAAAAAACCTCCAATAAATGCTTCTAATTCTTTATTAATGGCTCTAGGGATATAAACGGAACTGCACTAAGATGACGCAGTTCCTGTGAGTTGGGCTTTTTTGAGGTTTCCATTTTAAATTTTACACGTGTTTGCATTTTTTCAACACAAAAAGAACATGGTTTCTATTCAGAGCTTTTTCAATGACCCTAGGGATAAAAATAGAAATTCGCTAAGATGCCACAGTTCTTGTAAATTGTAATCTTTTATAAGTTTTTATAACAGAATAGGAAATGATATGATATATCAATTTTCATGTACACATCCCAAATATTTGATTCCTTTAAAATAAAAAATCTTTATTGATCGACGTAATAACGTAAGAGTTGAATAATATAAACAATATATATATATCGTATTATTATTATCAAAATTCCCAAAGAAACAATATTGAATACTGTTTGCTTTCTTCAACGTTTCCTAGAATTTTGTCGAGTTTTGGTAGGAAGGACTAATGTACTAGTGTAAAACACTTTCCAGCAGCTTCCAGTTTAAATGCATTTACATCTGGTAGATATAAAGTCCAACGATTAGTGTTGAAAAAAAACAACTCGAGTCCCCAGCGAGAAAGAAAGAGAAATGTAGAAAAAGTCCAACTTGCAGGAACTGCGTCATCTTAGCGCGGTTCCGTAAAGGAATAGTAGGAGTTATTAGTAGGTTTTGAACTTTCGCGAAAAATATAATATAAAATGAAAAAATGGAAGTTTAAGGCACCACAAGAAGAAACTAACAGTAGCCAGTACTCCATTCTCTGTCACAACCTTCGTTCTTGGAAACACTATATCACTGTTTAAGGCACCACAAGAAGAAACTAACAGTAGCCAGTACTCCATTCTCTGTCACAACCTTCGTTCTTGGAAACACTATATCACTGTTTAAGGCACCACAAGAAGAAACTAACAGTAGCCAGTACTCCATTCTCTGTCACAACCTTCGTTCTTGGAAACACTATATCACTGTTTAAGGCAACACAACATGAAACTAACAGTAGCCAGTACTCCATTCTCTGTCACAACCTTCGTTCTTGGAAACACTATATCACTGTTTAAGGCACCACAAGAAGAAACTAACAGTAGCCAGTACTCCATTCTCTGTCACAACCTTCGTTCTTGGAAACACTATATCACTGTTTAAGGCACCACAAGAAGAAACTAACAGTAGCCAGTACTCCATTCTCTGTCACAACCTTCGTTCTTGGAAACACTATATCACTGTTTAAGGCACCACAAGAAGAAACTAACAGTAGCCAGTACTCCATTCTCTGTCACAACCTTCGTTCTTGGAAACACTATATCACAGTTTAAGGCACCACAAGAAGAAACTAACAGTAGCCAGTACTCCATTCTCTGTCACAACCTTCGTTCTTCACTCTTCATCGCATTATCTTACCTTTTTTGACTAAAATACTCTTTTAGTTTCTTCTGTTTTCCATTCGGCTTCTTTCTCCAGCGGTGTCACGTTGTTGGCCGCTATATTTCACCCACATCACAATGGGCTTCATCAGACGTTGGTCAATCTTCTTTCAGGAGCTGGGTGAAATATAAAGGCCAACAACGTGAGACTGCTGAAGAAAAAAGAAGCCGAATGGAAACCAGAAGAAAGAAGCCCCAGCGAGGAAGCTTAAAGGAGAAAAAAAACTCATTTTATAGTCCAGGCTAAAAACAGCTATAGGTGGAAATTTTTGAACAGAGTTTTGGACTTCGTAACTTTCGGCTAGTTAGGAGGTGAACATAATAAAAATCCTCGCCCGTAGACTTTGTGCCGGGGGGAGGGGGGGTTTAAAAGGTCCCATTTCTCGGGTTTTCAGTTACATCTCGGAAACCCTAGCGACATGACCATTCTATAACAAATGAATGCTTATTAAATATGCTAAAAGTTTAACTCAAGGTTTTTCAAGATATCTTTAGTTTTCGAAATAGTGGAGGAAGATTATATAAATAGGAGAAATAAAAACAAAGTTATGTATATGCCATCATGAATAGCCGCAGCCATCATGATTAGCCACAGCCACTCTAAACTTATTAACAATACGTTTTTCATTCTTTTGCCTTTTTTTACTAAAATACTAATTTTACTCATAAACGAAATCTAAAAAAAACAAAAAAACATTCAATTAAAAAGTGAGTTAAACAACGACAATATCCCGTTCAAAAAACAAAACTAACATTTTCCCTCTATCGAAAATTGCTTAAGAAGATATTTTGTAGAACATTTAGTAAGCATTCGAATGGTGACTTTCCACTTACTACGGTTTCCCAAACGCTTTCAAGATAATTAGGAAAATATACGAAGATCCCTAAACTTTTCAGCCTATTAATTTTTTGTTCGTATACTCTCTTAGCTACAAATCTAAAAATCTAACCAAAATTTAAACATCTTAGTTCAGTTGAATTACAAACATGCATAAATTATCTCAAGTGAATCCCAGGATTCTCAGTACCCAATCTGAAAATGAGTTACAAACATTTTTTCCCCACTTATTTCAAAAGGGTTACAGATATCTACTTATACTACTATCAATAATGACTAATATGGCTACTTCAATTAACTTATTAAACAAGATCCTGCAAGCATATGAACTCGTAAACTAAGCGTTACAATTTTTTTCGCTCCAAAACCCATTTTCCACCATGACAGTCCTGTAATAAATGTTTTTTTCCTGTTTACAAATTTTAAGGATTTTAAGGATAGCAGCACCTTGTCATGTAATTAAAGAAGTACAGGGTATGCTTCTTGATTGGTTTTCGTTATGGGTCTTAACAATAAATATAAAAATTAAAACAACAATCCATTATTTAAATACTTATAGAAAGGCATTTTATTACAATAGGAAATGTCTTAATGGTGGAAATAATGCTTATTCACAATCGGGATTTTTAAAATAGTATCACTTAATTAATATCAATTAATATATTGAGAAAATTAAAAATATATTTTCTATGATAAAGTTCAGATCAATCATCAAGTAATAACTATTTTTGATGTAAAAAATCAATTCTTGATTTCACTTACTTGCAATAACGGATGAGAAGAATGTAAGAAGAAGTGGAGATGGAGCCATTCTCGTGTGTCTGATGGAATGCATGTTTTCCCAAGATCTCATATCACCTTGGACCTGAAACAGATAAAGGGTTTTAAATAATTTCTAAAGAAAATATACCTAAAAAAATAATAAATGAGTAGCAAATAATATAAAAAATGTATTGAGTGCACATAAAATATCCGTGAAAAATTGCTTCTCTTCTTGTTCATCAAAACACAAGACATATTTCATTAAGAAAAAAGCCACTTAACATACAAAGACTACAACGGATTTACGACACGAAGAAGCTGATAACAATTTATTGGCTCCCAGGACACGAAGAAATTGAACAAAATACAATAGTCGACAAAATTGCCAAGACTGCAACAAAACAACAACATCAGGACATAAACCACATAACGTACGAAGTGGCAGAGAACCTGGCACATGACAATAGACAACAAACTAAGAGAAATTAAACAAACAGTCGGTAAATGGTCATCCAGCATAAGGCAGAATAGAAGAGAAGAAGTTGTCTTATGCCGCTTAAGAATAGGTCACTCACGGCTGACGCACGTACACCTCATGACGAGACAGGACAGACCGATATGTGAACTATGCAACACCCCACTGACAATAAAACACATCTTGACTGAATGTCGGTTGAGGGAAAACTATGACTTACCGGACAACATGACTCAACTACTCTCAGATAAAAGCCAGTATATAAACAAGATATAGACTTATTTAAAAAATACAAATATATTTAACAAACTGTGACAATACGTCACATAATGAGATCCTCTATTTACGTATCCGTCTAACATTATTTATACAGGCAATCTGCAAAGCAGATATATCTATCTTTGAGAATATCAATACACCAATCTATTTCAAGCATTAACTAAATCTGAACATAAACAGTACAGACACAAACTAAACTGTTTGCTATGAACAAATTGCAGCATTAAATACATATTAATTGCTGAATTACTGTGGCGAAAAACAATAACAATAATAACAAGCAATGTAGTAATAATGTGCAATATAAGTATATAGATAATGATAAGGAATAATGTAATAATAATAATAATGTGTAATATAAGTATATATATATATATATATCTATATAATAATAAGGAATAATGTAATAATAATATTAATGAATAAAATAATTATATAGATATAATAACGTACACTATAAGTCTATGTATAATAATAATGTATAATGTACGTATAATGTAAATATAAACAATATAGATATAGTGCAATAATATACGCATATGTATATATATGTGTGTATGTGTATGAATTCTGTGATCATGTAATCATCATTTATTGCCAAATCATCATTTATTGTAATCATTGTTATCATCATTTATTGTGTAACTGTAATTTTGTAATCATCATTTATTGTCATAGAGTATATCGCTAAAAACTGCGAAACTTTTAATAAATAAATTAAATTAAATTAAGAAAAAAGTTATTCTCAAAATATTGATAATAAGTTTCTATTTAAAGTCCAATAACCATGTGATATTTTGGATGTTAAAACATTGATTCTTCTCTTTAAATATACATCAAACTTTTATCAAACAAATTCTAATCAAAATCTCCCAAATTTAGTACAATTCAAATTTCAGGCGTTAAGTAGGAATGATTGGGTTCTCACAGAGATTCTTGACCTAATCAGTTTAGTTTTCATACAGATTCCTCCACTAACCAGATCAGTTTTCAATGAGTTTCTTACTAAAGCCTGTTCAGTTTTAGGTGATTTACTTGCCCCAATCTGTCCAGTACTAAATTAGATTACTGCATTCACTTTATCAGTTCTTATTGTAAATCATGTCACATCCTCTCATTGAAAATATTCATAAGCTAAAAAATGAAAATAACCGAAGAAAATCAAGGGAAAAGAAACCATCTTTCATATTGTCAAGCTCCTGTAAATAATTGTTTACAGCACAAGAGTTTCAATTAGTTCTACATGGTGTAGACTTGAACGGAGCTACTACGGACCACAAAGAAAACCTCTTATGGCACTCCCACAAGTATGAGATGGGGAACATTGCTTCAATAAAGGAACCCTGGGAGTGGAAATCGTAACGAGCCCTCAACCTACCCTCATTAGCAGAGGAATCATGTGCCAACTTTCAGGGCTGGGAGCACCGAGGGATTGGGGGGTGGGGGGGGTATGAAATATGAACAACCTGGAACCTGGAATAGTTAGCAATCTAAAACGCTATTGGACCCCAAAAAAAATTATTTTTCTGAACCAAGTGATCTTATTTAATTTATTTTTGAGGCTTTTATGACACATTTTTATCGATTATGTCAAAATCTCGTGGGGTCCTTATATACGCCCATGAACATTGAGTTAGTAGATAGTGGAGGGAGTGTTATCTATCTTCCAATACTGAAAAATTGTAGGTCTAAAATCGGCCATTTAAGTGTGACTAATGTCCATTAACTTAAACGAATATATATATATATATATATAGGGTGAATGTACTAGTAGTGGAAACTGTTCCAATACTGGACACTTAGATGTTTAAATTGAAAAAAATAAGACTTTTAGCATCTGAATCAACTTCAAAATAACACAGTGTATAGTTCACAAACTCTGTTGGTGAATTATGGCTCAACCGCTTGATCAAAACAACATGGACGTCACTTATTATTTATTTATCATGACTATTTCAGTCATTAAGGTGTTGGTCATTGTACTCTAGTCACTTTCAGTAAGAAGATAAGAACGTGTTTTTAAATTTTATCATTCATTAATTTAATGTGTGCAAGCATTATCCAATGAACCACACTGCGTAGATTAGTCTTTTGGTGTTTAATATTTGCTGTCGTCCGGAGTATAGTTACTTGTCCACTATTGAAACGAAAAATTCTCACATTTTTATTAATAGACACTACCCGTCCGCTATTAGTGCTGGAAGGATATTTTCTTTTATTCCTGGAAACAGTCCGAATTTGCTAGACATCCTTAACTATTAACAAAGCCTTGATTCTGGGTTTGCCAGGCAGCTACATCGAATAGTGGACACCACATGTCCACTACTTACACAAAGTGTGTCCACTACTAAAACAAAATATTGTTTATGAAGGAAGGCCGTGAATATTGCTTGAACGAAGTATAGTTACGGATAGGTGGGTGGGGGCGTGTATGACTAACATATGAACTAAGGGTTAAAGTTACTGTCTATTGTCACAGACTCCCACGATGGCTTCAAATGCTAAGAAATTTGGAGATAAGAGAAAGAACGGTTGATATAAGTAGCTACTCATGTGAAGGGAGGAATGGCTCTGTCATCAGCTGTTAGAAAGTCTGGAGTTCCCCGGCTAGCGAGTGAAAATATATCAAACGTTTGATAACATTGGACAAAAGTGGAGGGTAAAAGCGGATCTCATAACAAATCTCTCTATCAGATGTGAAGGATTAAAACAGAGCGTAACGGACACCGAGAGAGAGATCCCACAGGCCAACGAATCTGATAATGGCGGCAGTAGCTTGGCATTGAGGCCCCATAAGAAGTCGAGAGGAGCTTTATGGCTGACAGAAGCTATGATTCAATATTATATTTTCATCCTCCAGACAGCAAAAGGATGGACACAGCTCATTATGATGCAGGAAACTCTAAATTTTTATCTCTAGCCAGAGCTGATGACATTAACAATCATCTTTCCAGCTCAAAATTTTCACCTATGCCAAATCCATTCAAGCGGCAGTATAAGTAGACTGAAAACTGGAAAAGTCTACACTAGAACAAGAAATGTGTTCTCTACATCAGTATAAAAATCATATCAGTGGCGTCAAAATTAGGAAAATAAAATTTAAAAACCTTGAGTCACAACAGCAAAAAGAAGAGCGGAAGTGATGATTGCTGTTTGGGATTGGGCGAAGAAGATATATTTTGATGAAATTAATTCATGTGTGGAGAAAGAAGAAGAAGGTAAAGGAGATATTCTTGAACATAGTGTCAACGTTGACCATGATAAAGTTAATAGCAACGTTAAACCTGATTAAAATAATGTTATGGATGAATATACGGAATTTGATAGAGACGCGGAGACCTCTGCTGGTAGATTTGAAGAAATCCAGCACACATAAAAAGGAGCCATGGAGAAATAAGATGCGAATAATATAAAAGGAGGGGATTACATTTTGTGTTCAATTCAAGGCATTTAGAGGAACCTAAAATGTGTGTTTAGTTAAGAATGTAAATGAAAATGAAATTCTTGTTACTACTTTAGAATTTAACAGAACAAGAAATGATTTTGCACTGAATGATAAATAAAACAGAATTTTGAGTAAAACTGCAATGGACGCGAAATTACCGAAACCTATCTTTGGGTCAAGTATTCGAAACCGCATGTATCAGTTTTCACGTTCTGTTCTGGAAGTTGCTGGGTAAATAATTCACTATTAGACTCTCTGGGAAGCACCTTATTTTATTTATTTACTACACTTTATATTTTTAATTTATGTATGTTTTTTTTTACAATAAACGTCAATTTAACTAAATTCAAACAGTTTTATATTCTAAACGACTATTTTGTATTTTATGTTTTTGAAAGAAAAAGTTGGAACACAATAAATACAAAATAGTCGTTTATGATATAAAAATGTTTGAATTACCACTTACCCTACACATATATTCGTTTAAGTTAATGTACATTAGTCACACTTAAATGGCCGATTTTAGACCTACACTTTTTCAGCATTGGAAGATAGATAACTTTCCCTCGACTATCTACTAACTCAATGTTCATGGGCGTATATAAGGACCCCACGAGATTTTGACATAATCGATAAAAATGTGTCATAAAAACCTCAAAAATAAATTAAAGAAGATCACTTAGTTCAGAAAAATATTTTTTTTGGGGTCCAATGGCGTTTTAGTTGGCTAACTATTCCATGTTCCAGGTTGTTAATATTTCATACCCCCCTAATCCCTCGGTGCTCCCAGCCCTGAAAGTTGGCACATGATTCTTCTACTAATGAGGGTAGGTTGAGGGCTCGTTACGATTTCCACTCCCAGGGTTCCTTTATTGAAGCAATGTTCCCCATCTCATACTTGTTGGGGTGCGGTAAGAGGTTTTTTTTGTGGTCCGTAGTAGCTCCGTTCAAGTCTACACCATGTAGAACTAATTGAAACTCTTGTAACAATTATTTACAGGAGCTTGACAATATGAAAGATTTTTTTATGACTAGATGAAGGGTATTAATTAATAATACCAACCAAGGTGAGGAATAACCCTTCAAAGCTCCACAACTTATTTTATTTTACCATTACAACGTTTCGGACTATTCGTCCATCTTCAGTAGATCTACAATAGTATATTAATTACTAGATACTGCAGAAAAAACACGCTATATAATTACTATTAACCAAGATATTACATCATTTAATGCCAATTATTGAATTTTATTTCCTTAATTTTAAACTCACCATGTCCTGTCAATAATTAAAATTACATTTAAAACGTCATAAAATCAAAAAAAATGATTCCTAAAAGGAACCAAGTCAAATTATACATGAAGACAATTAGAAACATTTATTATCTCACAGCCATATTAGAAGACCTTATCAACATACTTAGGCCTATTATATTTTGTATAACTAAAATTACATTAAAACATTAAATTTCAAATGATTAAAATATATACTATTTTATGTATGACATATCACAGATAATTTGATTAATCATTACTTAACATTATTTTTATTAAACTATTTAATATAAAATGCACTGAGGTATGCAACCAAGATCATTAAACTATCAAAAGAATCTATTACAATGTCAATCAGAAATTAATTTTCTTTAATATGTCAACATAATTCTGCAGTATCTAGTAATTAATATACTATTGTAGATCTACTGAAGATGGACGAATAGTCCATAAACAAAAGTAAGTTGCGGAGCTTTGAAGGGTTATTCCTCACCTTGGTTGGTATTATATGAAAGATGTTTTCTTTTCCCTTGGTTTTCTTCGGTTATTTCCATTTTTTAGCTTATGAATATGAGAGGATGTGACAAGATCTGATAAAGTGAATGCAGTAATCTAATTTAGTACTGGACAGATTGGGGCAAGTAAATCACCTAAAACTGAACAGGTTTTAGTAAGAAACTCATTGAAAACTGATCTGGTTAGTGGAAGAATCTCTATGAAAACTAAACTGATTAGGTCAAGAATCTCTGTGAGAACCCAATCATTCCTACTTAACGCCTGAAATTTGAATTCTACTAAATTTGGGATATTTTGATTAGAATTTGTTTGATAAAAGTTTGGTATTTATTTAAAGAGAAGTTTTATCATCCAAAATATCACATGGTTATTGGACTTTAAATAGAAACTTATTATCAATACTTTGAGAATAACTTTTTTCTTAATGAAATATGTCTTGTGATTTGATGAACAAGAAGGGAAGCAATTTTTCACGGATATTTTATATGCACTCAATACATTTTTTATATTTTTTGCTACTCATTTATTATTTTTTAGCACTTTCCTCCGAAGGAAAGTAGCTATTGAGGTTGCACTCATGACGGAATTTTTGAAAAATGTCTTCAAATCTTTATCGATCCTACCTAGTAGACACCGAAAATGACCCCCGTTAAAATTTATATATATCTATATATATGTGTGTGTCTGTTAGCACGATAGCGGCCAAAGTTTTTGTTTTTTCGTCACGAAACTTGGTATATAGCATTCAATTAGCAAACGATTGAACTAGTTCGTTAACCACCAAAATCGGTCCACCGGAAGGGGAGGTTTACCCTGAACCCAAAACACTATTTTGACCATGTCAGCCGTAATATTTGTTATATTTCAACGAAACTTGGTATTCGTAGTGGTAATATAGAGAGAAAAATGTGATATAAAAATGAACTAAATCGGTTCATAAGGAAAGGGGGTTTACTCCGGACCCACAATACCAATTCGCCACTACCAGCCGTGAAGTCCTCACATCATGCTATCTCCAATACGAGGAGGTCATCTACAAGCAGCGAGACGGGGTAGCGATGGGTAGCCCCCTTTCCTCAGTGGTGGCCGATATCTTTATGGAGGAGTACGAGCTGCAAGTCATGGAGAAGGCCCCGGAGAAACTGGCGCTGTGGCTCAGGTACGTGGACGACGTCTTCGCCGTATGGCCGCATGGACATGAGAAACTCGAGCGCTTTCTAGCCTTCCTGAACAGCTACCATCCGGCCATCAAGTTCACTATGGAAAAGGAGACTGATAACCGACTCCCGTTTCTGGACCTCCTTTTAGTCAAGGAACCGGGTGGGAGATTCGGACATACTGTGTACCGGAAGCCGACGGCGACGGGAAGGTACTTACACGCCGATTCTCATCACCATCCTGCCCAGAAGAATGGAGTGATCAAGACCCTGACACTGAGAGCCCTTAGGCTGTGCAGCAGTAGGACCTACCTAGACGCGGAACTGGCTCACCTCAAGGAGGATTTCCTTAGGAACGGGTACGGATCTAAGGAAATCTCTCGGACTATGAAGAGAGTCCTGAGACAGCAGCGACAAGGTGGAGGCACAAAGCCGGAGAGGGCTGTGGAGAGGAGGGCAACGTTGCCTTACGTGCGAGGTGTCAGTGAGAAGATTGGCAGGATGTTTATGGGACTCGGAGTGGAGGTAGCTTACAAACTCCTAGATAAGATGAGCGACTGGCTGGGTTCAGCAAAGGACAAGCAGTGGCTGCAGGATAAGGGTGTTTACCTTCTTCCATGCGATTGCGGGACAGTTTAAGTCGGGCAGACCGGGAAGAGGGTGGCCACAAGAATTGGGCAGCACTGCGCGGATTACCGTCTGAGACGCACGAAAACTTCTGCTGCCGCGAGACACGGGGAGGAGTGCTCCGGACAGATGCTGTTCGACCAGGCCAGGACGCTAGCGAAGGAAGATGTACTGGAGAGGAGGCTGGTCAGGGAGGCTATAGAGATCTCGAAGTATAAGAGTGTAGCGATGAACGGCGAGGACGGTCTAGCGCTACCTACAGTCTACGGGCCGGTTCTGAGACTTCTCCGGTCGGACGGTAGAATGCGCCCCGAACGGCGGACCAGGGAGACCAATGAGCATAGAAGACAGCTGATTGGTCCGTCTAGGGTGCGGAAAGAAATGCGGAACGAGGATAAAAAGCCGGCAGGAGTGCGAGCCAAGCATAGCTCCTGCACACCCCGAAGAGTAAGGAACACGTCTGATGAAGCCCAATAGGATTTGGGCGAAATATAACGGCCGGACAACGAGCACCGCTGGAGAAAGAAGCCGAGACAAGATAAAAAAAAAATAATAATATAAAGTATATTAAAGAAATAAATGAATTAATTAATCAAATAAATTGTTTCTCAGTGAGTCTAATAATAAATAATTTACCCCGCATCTCCAATACTACGTTTTTGAAATTTCTAAGTGTCCACTACTGACACAAATTCTATGTTGAGGGAAATTAAAAGAAAAAATAGAAAAACTTTATGATCAACATTTTTATGCTTATGTTTTCAAAGGGGATTGGTTGGTGCAGGCTTTGGACCAGAAATGAACTTAAAGAGAGAATTTGAGCAAGGAAAAACTGTAGAAATTTCCTTAATTGTGTCCAGTACTATATATATATATATATATATATATATATATATATATATATATATATATCAATGTGATACGATAAATGTATTCATTTTAGTTCATTGATTGCTTACAATCATCTTAAAAAATGCACATTTTCGCGCGTCACTGGTCGCACTAAAATGGCCAATGTTAGGCTTCAACCTATTCCGCTTACCCACCCTCCACTCCCGACTAACTTAATGCCCATGAATACGAATCAGAAGCCAATATCGATCCATTCTCTGTTAGAACCAGCTTTATCGTTTCCACATTCATGCCCCGTTATCGCACCAATAAAGCCTTATTTTCTAATCAGTATTACATAATTCACAAAGATAATTTTATAAACCACACGCGATTTGTTAAGTGAAGATAGCCATCACGTAAACTCAATACAAGACGATGGATTATGCTAGAGATGGGCAAAATCGTTCTTTTCAAGGAACCAGTGCTTTTGGGAACTAATTCAAAGGAACTACAAAGTTCAATTCTAATTTGAAGCTGCCAATCGGGTAAATGTTCTTTGAAATATGGCCGGATTGTTGAATGCTTAACAAATATTAAAGGGTTAACATTTTTTTTTTTCTATAATCGATAACTTTTTATGGAATATTATGGCAAAATAATGACTTCTAAAGAGTCAAGTATGGAAAACAATTTTGAATTTAAAAGGGGATGTCAGATTTGTGTTTAGCACATTTACAAATCCTTATATTCAGATTTTGGGAAGATTCCAAAAATAAAAATATTTTAACTTTTGCTAAATATTCAACCCCTTAAAATGTTTTTACAGATACAACAATCCGGCCATATTTTAAAGACTATTTACCCAATTCAAACCGAACTTGGAGGGTCGATAAAGGCCTTAAGGCCTCGAGCACGATACGAGCGATGAGCGACAGAACGACTTATCGGCCGAGCGTTTAGCAGAAGAGGGGCACTGGCTACGATACAAAGCGGCTGGGCGGTACTAATTTCCTTTAGTCTCCCTCATCACATACTCCAATATACGTTTTTCAATTATCCCTGGAATCACAACGTGGGGTCACCCGTGACCCCAGCGCTCTTAAAATATTTGTTATCTCCTACACATTCAACCTGTTAAACATGTCCGATCCTGTACCTTCCTGTCCTGACAAGAAGATCATAATAGACAGCCAGGCTTTTCTCATTCTTATATCTGTGAACGTATATAAAGCCTTTGGGTCACGGGCGACCCCACGTTGTGGTTTGTGTAACATTTTTATTTATCGAATATAGTATGTCTAACGATAAATAATTTTGCACTGAAGTTGAAATTCACAATTAGATGCTTTGGCAAATTGTAAAAGAGAAAAACAGAGAGTTTGGAGACGTTTTGGATAGTGAAGACAGTGAAATTGGTGAAGTATGTGATACAAGTGAAAAAGAGGATGTCCATATATACAATGTGGTTTTTTTGATCGTAAAAAATACAGGAAAGCTGTAACACATTCTGCAAAGTGTAGTAAGAGTCTGTGTGCTGAACACATGCAAGGTATATCTGAAAAGTGTATAAATAAATATCAATATTTTTATTTTTTTGATCATTATATTGTTTATACATTCAAGCCACCATGTTTTTTTCCTTTTAAACCAATTTTACAAATTATAGTATTTTTTTTTTATTCTAGCAGTCATAAAGATAAAATATTATAGGAGAAAACGTTTTATTTAATGTTGATATTCAGAGGACAGATATTCAAACAAACTTTGTCTAAATTTGTGGTATTTTGATGTTTGATTTCCCACTCCCCCAGTTTACAATTAAATAAGATTATTTGGTTATAAATTGTTAGATTATACATGTAGTCATCTTAAAATACCATTTCAGAAACCTAACACCAAATTTGTAAAAGAATTACGAAAGACTAGATGGGGTCATATATGGCTCCACATTGTGAGATTTGTAACAGCTTCATTATGTTGTGCTTCCAGGGTTAAAATATTAAATAAAGGATTGATCATTAAATATAGGATTAATACTGTTCCTGGTCTTACCCGGTAGGGTATGGAAAAAGAAAAAAAAACTCATTTTCATATGATACATAACTAAAAATAATACTTAGGATGTGAAATATATATATATATATATATATATATATATATATATATATATTATATATTACATAAATTCGTACTTAGGTAATAGCTTCTTCAGGTTAGAGCAGTGGTACTCGTTTAGTGATCTGGATCATCATCGCATCCAGTATGGTGACAAAAAGACAATTTCATTATATTATCAATGAGTTTCGATATAACCTTGAGAAAACGCGTAGCATTTATGTTAATGGCATAATTGCTATGCGTTTCCCTTCGCTACGCTCGCTCAAGGTTATATCAAAACTCTAGTCAATCCAAATCGTTGATAATATAGATCACTGGATAATATAAATCAATGAGGTTCAACTGTCATGAAATTAGAACAAAGCACCAGGGACTTCACAACTGTTAGGTATTAGTTGTAACTAATAGAAAAATAGGGCAAAAAATAGAAATTTTGTATATCATTTTTTTCGGCAACTTAAAGTGCATTTTGGTCCTTCATATTCTAGGAGAACATTATCTTAATCGAATAAAACAACCCACTAAATCTTGTTTCAATTAGTTTGCTAGATTTTGCATAAATAATTTCACAATTGAGGTTGTAACGAAAAAAATAACATTTTTCCAATTGTGCCAAAATTACATGTTTAAAATATTTTCAAAAACTGAGGCCGCCCAAATCGACCAATTTTAAATCTGTAAAATGTTTTTGAAAGCTTGTGCACATGTGGGGGGATAGAGCCTATTTAGAAGATAAGAATGGGTCAATTTGCAATGGCCAAGTCTCAGTCTGGCTAGAACTATTTCTTCTCTCCTCCCCCATAGGGAGGAACCCCGCTTATAGGGTTGATACAATGAAACAATCCGCAAGTGCCGACTAGAAAATTTCGCGTTTCAGAACCCCTAGAGACCGAAAATAACGGTGGTTCAAATTTGTATATATATATATATATGTATATGTATATATTTATTTATATATACATATATATATATATATATATATATATATATATATATATATATATATATATTTGTCTGTTCGCTCTCTAGATAGAAGACGAATGGTCCGATTGTGATGAAATTTGGTACAAAAATCCGCGGTCCAATTTGAAATATCAAGTTCGTCAACCAGCAGAATCCGCCCACTGGAAAATGGCGTTTGGGGCGAAATTCGCGCAAAAAAATCGTAACGCTTACGTTTTTGAGTTCATAAGGTTGTAAGTACTTGTGTTAGAGGCTTCTTGGGCTAGGAAAACGAATGAAACCATTTTCAAGGCGATAGCTTTAACCGTTTTCGAGAAAATTGGATAAATATTTTTTGAATACCGTTTTTGGTTTGGGTACATAGAATCATGGGATTCAGTTGAAACATTTTCTCCATGTTCTACTTTCATCAAAACTAATATGTTGAAATTTTGGTTACGTTTGGAGTTAAGGAAGGGATAGACTAAAATATTTTATTAACAGACATAAAAAGTTTTAGTAACTTTGTTTACTCTCATTAATATCTCGAAAAAGGTTGAGAATCTTGGTAAACGGAAGAATACCATTAGAAAGCTTATTAAATGCTCTAAAAAAAAGGTTCTAATGAAAGTTTTGATTAGGCGATGTCAATCGGAGAAATAAGAGCTTAAAACTTTAAAGTAATTGATTTCGCTTATTCGAACTGTTCTTTTTGTCTGTTTTTTATTCCTTGTTATTTTTTAATTGCTTATTTTTGGATAATGTATTTGAAAATAAAACAGGTTAAGAAAAATAAGAAAAACAATTTAATGTTAGAGATATGGATTTCCATGATATATAGCTTTTCAACTGCCTAGCGTCCTTCCTAGGGAGGGTTCTTTGTCTTTGATTTTGGTACTTAGAATTATGGGATACAGTTGAAACATTTTCTGCATGTTGGAGTTTCATCAACACTAATATGTTGAGATTTTTGTTACGTTTAGAGTAAAGGAAGGGTTAGAATAAAATATTTTATTAACAGACAAAAAAAGTTTTGGTAACTTTGTATAATTTCGTTAGTATCTCGAAAACCGTTGGCAATCTTGTGAAGCGGAAGATTACCATTCGGAAGCTTACTAAATGCTCTACAAAAAAGGTTCTGAAGAAAGTTTTAATTAGGCGATGTCAATCGGAGAAAAAAGTGCTTAAATCTTTAAATTAATTGATTTCGTTTATTCCAATGGTTCTTTTTGTCTGTTTTATTTCTTGTTATTTTTTAATTGCTTATAGTTGGATAATGTATTTGACAATAAAACTGGTTAAGTAAAATAACAAAAACAATTTATTGTTAGAAATATAGATTTCCAAGATTCCAAGACCTTGTCACTAGCGGGTCTGTTTCTAGTGTAGCGGACCCTTCCAGGTAAGATTGTAAATCATGACCTTTCAAGACTTTACTCCTCACAGGAATGGCCTTAGTGACCTTAAGGGTTGACACGCCATCATAATAATTAATTTAAAAAAAAAAGACTGGTGGAACCAAAATAATAACTGCTTCTATTTTAATCTTTCCAAATTAGACTAGGGATATGAACGGAACCGCGAGACTTGTCCCCTGAGACTTGTAGTTCTTCTCTTCGTCCTGGCTTGTGAAGCAACGAGAATACTATATGGTTAGGATTGCTGTATATCTTACTAGCGTAGGAGAGAGTCAAGATCGAACACCGGATTTCTAGAGAAGGTTTACCACTCTCAACATACATGCTCTCGACTGGAGTTGTCCTGAAGGCTCCGGTGGAAATTCTAATTCCAGCATTGTGAACGACGTTAAGGATGTTTAATTTCCTGGTCGAAGCTGAGCTATATACTATAGAAACATAATCTAATTTCGATCGGATCAATGCTCTGTACAGGTAGGGGAGGGTTGACCGAACACTTACCCAGTTCCTGTTTGAGGCTACTTTCAGAATATTCAGTCTTTTTAGACATTGGAATCGGAGATCTTTAAAATGTTCAGACCAGGTTAAACGGCGGTCTATTTTGAGGCCTAAAAAATGTATTGTGTCTGAAAACAAAATTGGTTTCCCAGCTGCTGTTAAATTTGGATTTATTTATTACATTTTGTAGCTTCCACTTTATAAATTCGATTGATTCATGAGCAAAGTAGAAAACAAAGTCATCAGCAAAAAGGCCACCTTGAACTGAAGTGGGTAGGCAACTGAGGATATCATTAATGGCCACTAGGAATAGAGTTACACTCAGTGGAGAACCCTGTGGAGTCCCATTCTCCTGTTGGAATATTCCATAAATTGAGTGTTTTTTCTAACTTGAAACAATCGCTCTGTAAGAAAGGCTTCAAAATACTTCATTATTCTTCCATTAAAACCCCAAGATTTTAGTATGGCTAAGACCATGCCTCGCCACATCATGTCATAGGCCTTCTCTATATTAACAAAGATGGATATTACATGTTGATTATTAGAGAATGCATTTTGAATATAGGATTCGAGGAGTACTAATTGATCCACTGTAGAATCTCTGTCTATCTTCTCCATCTTCTCTAGTGTTTCAATCAGCCTGTAACCATCTTCTCCATGATTTTCGAACTACAACATAGAAGGGAGATTGGTCGGAAGTCATTCAGAAGTAAAGCATTAGTTATTTTCTTAATGGGATGTATGATAGCCGTGTTCCATAATTTGGGGATGGTTCCCTGTCTCCAGATTTCATTTTACATGTCCAGTAAGAACATTTTTGCTTGTTTAGGTAATTTTTGCAGAAGTTCGTATGGTATGTCGTCGGGACCGGCAGCTGATTGGTCCTTGCAGGCAAATAGTGTTTTATCAAGTTCCTGTGGTGAAAAGAAAGCATTATAATATTCGTCGTTGCACGAGTCGATGGACGGTAGAGGATCGGCAAATTCTTTCCTTCTCTCTAGAAAAGTCTTCTAGTAATTGCTGGAGCTGGACTTCTCTTCAAAATGTTGGCCAAGGTTATTTACTATTTGTTGTGGTTCAGTTATTACCGTGTCTTCTATTTTTATGCCTGTAATAAAGGACGAACTTCTTTTACCTTGTATGGATCTTATTTTTGCCCAGATTTTTGGTATAGGGGTTTTAGCACTGATTGATTGAGTAAAGGCCAACCAAGTCTTTTTCTTACTTTCCTTTATGGTTTTGTTGACTATAGCTCTAAGTCTTTTGAACTCAATGCAGTCTTCAATATTTTTAGTTCGTCTGTATTTGTTCAAAGCTTTCTTTTTCTGCTTCACTGCTTGATAACACGCATTATTCCACCAAGGTATTATTCTTTTCTTTTTGGAAGGCCTGTTTTTAGGAATGCTGTTCTCTGCTGATTGAATAATGCATTTATTAAAATTTCCGATTTTTTCATCCCTGATAAAGTGCCTACTGGTTGTGAAATTAGTGTCTGATAGTTTTCCCAATTGGCTAATTTCCATCGATAAGAAATCTTTGATGCATTTACTTGGGATGAGTCTACAGAATTGGTAATAGTAAGATGAATAGCCAACGGCCGTAGCCACGTTGAATACACCGGTTCCCGTAGATCACCGAAGTTAAGCAGTGTCGGGAGTGGTCAGAACCTGAATGGGTGACCGACCACGTGCTGTTGGCATTATAATAGGGTGGCAAACTATAGATAGCCCGGCGCTAATAGCCAAACAGTTGATGCGCCGTTTAAGAAAAAAAAAAAGAAAAAGTAAGTTGAATAGGGAAGTGGTCGCTTCCGTGCAGTCCTGTAACACTTTCCAATTGCAGCCTGGAAGAAGCCGATCGGTATCGATGGCCGAGAAAGAACCATCTCTCGCAACAAAGTGAGTAGAAGATCCATTATTTAGTGAGTCATTTATCATCGCTAGGTGACTATTTTGTTCTACGAGTTTTACTACGATCTGCCCCCTAGCATCTGATTTGTCCGATCCCCAAGCAGGTGAATTAGCGTTAAAATCGCCAAGAAGAGCACATGGTCTAGGTAATTGGTCAATTAGATTCTGCAACTGAGAATAAGAAACGGTTTGACTTTGAGGAATATAGATATCGCATACTGTGATTAGGTTTGGAATTTATAATTTGACAGCGATTGCTTCTAGATCTGTTGATAAGGGGAGTTGTTCACTGTAAATATCATCTCTAACTTGAACTGCGACTCCACCCCATTTTCGAGAACATATTCGATCCTTACGAAATATTTGGTATCCTTTGACAGCTTGAGAGCTACCTGTTGCCAGATGGGATTCTTGAAGACAGAAACATCCAGGCTCCTCTTTGCTTAAAATTAGACAGAAGTTTTCATAATGTCTAAATAGACCAGCAGTGTTCCATTGAAGAATTTTATTGAAGTTTTTTTTACTATGAATTTTTTTAAATAAAAAAAGAAAAACGAAAAGGTGAAGGTTGGGTTTGGGAAACAAAACTTAGCATTATTAAAAACTTTATTTGTATCAGGTTCTAATGGTGCTTTGAACTATTTTATTCTTGACTGCTTTATTAGGCTGCTAGAGTGAGAAATATCAAAAGCCTTCGCCTTTTCAGTTAGCAATGACCAAGTGTTTTTAGTCACAAGAACTAATTTGGGTAAAAATGAAGTTTCAGGCCCTCAAAACCGATTTCTTTCAAATTTTGTACAATAACGTATTTTGATGCACTGAACACGAATACGTTAAAAAAAACCTTCGAATTTAACTAGGAAAGACGTTAGTAAGCACTAAAGTTAATAGAATTATTAATAGAATTCTATTAATTTTAGCGAGTTGGATTGACTGGGGTTTTGTTATCTTCTTGAGCGAGCGGGAACGCATAGCACGTATGCCCTTAAGCGACAGGTGACGACGGGTGATGCTAAAATGTCGATACCCAGTTACGAAAATCGGTCAAACGAAGGGAATTTGTTTTAGTTCATAATGATACCGGCAGAGGCCAGCACAACAGCACTTCATCTAACAGCCGACAAAGGCCAGTAGCCATTCAAAATGGCCGTCACAATCTGAATGGTTCAGAGTAGCCTATTTTTCTTAAACAAAACTTTTGATCTTTTGACCAAATTTTGAAATTTGACTATTTTGACCTAGCTTAGGAAATTTCTCGTATGAAGACCTACCTGTGTGCCAAGTTTGGTCAAAATCGGTCAAACGGTGTAGATTTGAATAAGGAACAAACAAAAAACAGACAGACACGTGATTTATATATCCTATATATATATATATATATATATATATATATATGAAACATTAACACTGATGCATATGTTTATGTCTGTCAAGTTGTAAAGTCAATGTCCTGTGCTTAAAATCTTAAAAGTTAGAGAGTTGAAACAAATACAGAATAAAGAGTAGAATATAGAGACTCAATTCTCTATGAGAAATAACCCTGCAGGATACTCTTGTTGAGAGAAAAACCAAGGAGAACCAAGAAACCATATGGAACCAGAGAATAGTAATTTTCAGGCCAAGTTTTTGCAGATGTTTGTGTTTTTGTTTGACTACCTGGTATTGGCTTCATACTTCCCCAATATTGGGGGTCTACAAACTCATTCATCCAGACAGGCCTTAAAGCTTGTTTTTATTCTGAATTCAGAAAAACAGCCAAAACTCCGATCCCTCTATCGAATAATGTACTTATTCGTAGGACTATATACCTTGAACGTAGAGATACAAGTGTATATTTCTATTTTTAAAAAAAGTCCGTCTCGCAGGAACTGCATCATCTTAGCGCCATTCCGTTTATGTCCCTAGTGTCATTTGATAAGCTTAGATATAGATAATAAACTTATTTCTTTGTTATATATCTCGTGAAAATTGTCAAAATCCTCTCGAACATCTCGAATAAAAGTGATATTAAGGCGTCAGGGACACCGACAGTAGCTAACTTATACACTGAAGCGGAAATTACACAATCCGGCTCTCATTCTAAAGCAAAGCTCTATATAAAATACAAAATATGCCTAATCAAGCCTTTCTAGTGGATACAGAAGCATTGGCGTACATGAGGGGGGGGGGCTGCAGCTCCTCCCGAAATTTTGAATTGATGATAAAAACTTGTCGTAAAACCCTTAAAAATAAATTAAATAAGATCACTTAGTTCATAAAACATATTTTATTTTACGTTTAATAGCGCTTTAGTTGCCTAAAACTATTCCAAGCTCTAAATATTTAGTATTCCATTCCCTGGAAAAGGTCTCAGCCCCCCCCCGAAATTTTCCCAGCCCCACCCGAAATTATTTCCATATACGCCCATGTACAGAAGGATCAAGAAGAAGTACTCTTGAGTAGAATACCCTGCCTAATAAAGCCTATATAGAATAATATGCCGAATAAAGCCTATCTAGTAGATACAGAAGGACAAATAACAAGTCTTGGCGGGGTCTCCCGTAGTCTAGTGGCTAGCGCGCTGGATTCATAAGCGGGAGATGGTGGGTTCGATTCCCACCTCCGGCAGGAATTTTCTCATCTCAAGGCTCGCTGGGAAAATTCCTCGCTGCACCCTGGATGTCGGCGCTAATGACCTAGAAGTAGATGCGCCGTAAAAAAAAAAAAAAAAAAAAAAAAAAAAAAAACAAGTCTTGGCGAATAACGAGTCAATATATAGAATAATATACCTAATTAAGTCTATGGAGTAGATACAAATGGACCAAAAACAAGTCCTGAGGAATCTTGTTTTTTTTTCTACTTAAATACTTTTTATCAATATTTAGTATATAACCTTTGTTGAAAACTATTGATTGCTAATTGATGAATCGGGTTACAACTAAGTAGTCTTTATGAATATTTAGTATATAACCTATGTTTGGATCTGTGGTTTTGGGGTGCTCTCCGCCTAGGCTTTGTATTTGTGTCGGTAGATACATGGGGTATTTTTAGAGCTCTTGAGGATTAACTCTTAGCAGGTAAGGACCTTCTGTTTGTACGGGCACTGACCCCTCTCACTATTCGCTCATACTATCTAACCGTTGTGAAGTTTATTTTTTGGATTTAGGACTTAATATACATATGTAGACTAAATCATAGCAAGAAATCAACCTCCGTCGATTCTTAACTATGTAGACTCGCTAATGTTACCCAATCTTAGACACATCGAAATTAAAATCATTTCATCAGAATCCCCTGCTAAATAAAACATATATAGAATAATATGCCAAATAAAGCCTACCTAGTGGATAAAAATAGAGGAAAAACGCCGTTCGTGGTGGTAGAAAATCTTCGCTCAGAAATCTCTGAAATATTGTTACTAATTTTACGTATCCTGTATTATAGCCAAATAGATTTATATTCTATAATCAATAAGAAAAAACTACTAACAATAAAAAACTATGGGCAATAAAATAGGGAATACCTAGAACAATTCGACTCCAGTACTGTAATCTAGATATTCGAATTCGAATTCTAACAAACAAAATATTGATTCTAATTACACTTATCCTGTTTACTGACAAATACATTTGACTGCTATAAGCAAGTACAAAAATAACGAGAAGTGAAAACAAAAACTGCGGGAAACACACAAATAGATCCGTTTAAATAAACGAAACTAACTAACTAAGTTTTAAGCACTTATTTCTCCTAATGTGACAACCCCATCAAACATTTCTTCAAAACATTTTTTGTGGAGAATTCAGTAAGATTTCGAACTGTTATATTTCACTTGCCACGATTTCCTAACCCTTTTCGAGATATTAAGGAAAATATACGAAGGGGGCCTAATAGATATTCATACAGCATCTGAGAATCCCAAGATTCTGCAAAAATAAAATATCGTTTCTAATTATACTTATCCTGCTTTATTGGCAAATACATTTGACTACTATAAGCAATTGAAAATTCTAGGGAATATGCCAAAGAACTCGGAGTAGGAGCCTCGACAGTTTCAAGACATTTGAAGGAAATCGGCAAATCCAAAACTGACATTTCATACGGTACAGCCTGATATATTTTTAACAATGAATTGTTTTTCTTATTTTAATTAATCTGTTTTATTGTCAAATGCATTACCCAACTATAAGCAATGAAAAAATAGGAACACAAACAAACAAAAAGAACCGTTCGAATAAACGAAATCAATTACTTCAAAGTTTAAGCACTTATTTCTCGGATTAACATAGCCTAATCAAAAATTATTTCAGAATCTTTTTTGTAGAACATTTAGTAACCTTTCGCATGGTAACCCTCCGTTTGCCAATATTCCTAACCGTTTTCGAGATATTAGGGAATGTATACGAAGCTCCCAAAACATTTCATGTCTGTTAATAAAATATTTTATTCTAATCCTTCCTTAACTCCAAACGTAACCAAAATTTTTACACATTAGTTTTGATGAAAGTAGAACATGCAGAAAATGTTTCAACTGAATCCCATAATTCTAAGTACCAAAATCAAAGACAAAAAGAACAGTTCGAATAAGCGAAATCAATTACTTTAAAGTTGTAAGCACTTATTTCTCCGATTGACATCGCCTAATCAAAACGTTCTTTAGAACCATTTTTGTGGAGCATTTAGTAATCTTTCTAATGGTAATCTTACGTTTCGAAAGATTCTCAACCTTTTTCGAAATATTAAGGAAAGTATACAAAGTTAACAAAACTTTTTATGCCTGTTAATAAAATATTTTATTCTAACCCTTCCTAAACGCCAAACGTAACCAAAATTTCAACATATTAGTTTTAATGAAAATAGAAAATGCAGAAAATGTTTCAACTGAATCCCATGATTCTAAGAACCCAAACTAAAAACGGTATTCAAAAACTATTTTTCCAATTTTCTCGAAAACGGTTAAAGCTATCGCCTTGAAAATGGTTTCATTCGTTTTCCTAGCCCAAGAAGCCTCTAACACAAGTACTTACAACCTTATGAACTCAAAAACGTAAGCGTTACGATTTTTTTGCGCGAATTTCGCCCCAAACGCCATTTTCCAGTGGGCGGATTCTGCTGGTTGACGAACTTGATATTTCAAATTGGACCGCGGATTTTTGTACTAAATTTCATCACAATCGGACCTTTAGGGAAGCCAGAAATGAGCGAACAGACAAATATATATATATATATATATATATATATACACATATATATATATACATATATATATATATATATATACATATATATATACAAATTTGAACCACCGTTATTTTCGGTCTCTAGGGGTTCTGAAACGCGAAATTTTCTAGTCGGAACTTCCGGATTGTTTCATTGTATCAACGTTATAAGCGGGGTTCCTCCCTATGGGGGAGGGAGGAACCGCGCTAAAATTAACATTTTAAACGCCCGATTTTTCTTTTCTATTTTATTTATTAAGAAAAAACGAAGGAAATTGTTTTTTGGGGGGCGAAAAGTTATTTTTAGTCGTTTTTTTTTTTTTGGCATTTAACCCTGGAACACTCATTCTATTCTATTCTATATTGTTTACAAGAAGTATATTGTTTACTGAAAGTATATTGTTTACAAGAAGGAAAGTTAGTGAACAACTCAGTCTAAAAATTAACGATCAAATAATCCAACAGAAAGATATCGTTCGTTATTTGGGCGTATTATTTGATAGATCTTTAAATTGGGTTGCCCATATTAAATCCTTGGGAAATAATTGCAATAGGTCTTTAAATCTGCTGAAATGCCTTACTAACACATCTTGGGGTGCTGATAAGAAAAGTATGATGACATACTACCATATACCGGAGCTATATTAGATCGAAAATAGACTACGGGTGTATAGCTTATGATTCCGCTTCCCCGAGAGTATTAAACATGATAGAGAGCATCCATAACTCAGGCCTGAGATTGGTGACTGGTGCATTCCGGTTTAGTCCTGTGATCAGCGTGTGTGCTGAGGCAAGAGAACCTCCGCTGCAATTTCGACGAATGTTCCTGGCAGTTTCCTTTTAGCGCGGTTCCTCCCTCCCCCATAGGGAGGAACCCCGCTTATAAGGTTGATACAATGAAACAATCCGGAAGTGCCGACTAGAAAATTTCGCGTTTCAGAACCCCTAGAGACCGAAAATAACGGTGGTTCAAATTTGTATATATATATATATATATATATATATATATATATATATATATATATTATTTATTCTTATAGATGACCCAAAATATCAAAATTATTTTTTATCCTAGGAGGCATAGGTTTTAATATAGGAGAAAAAAGTTTGTGTGGATGTGCAAAAAATTATTTTTTGTTGTAGAAGTGCCCCTGATGAGGTGCGAAGAAAAGATGCACGAAACATGTCGGGCCCAATAAATAAAGTGGTGTAATAAAGGAAGACTGCTTTAATGACCCCATGCCTCCTAGGATAAAAAATAATTATATATATATATATATATATATATATATATATATATATATATATATATATATATATGTCTGTTCGCTCTCTAGCTAGAAGACGGATGGTCCGATTCTGATAACATTTCGTACAAAAATCCGTCGTCCAATTTGAAAGGTCAAGTTCGTTAACCAGCAAAATCCGCCCACTGGAAGATGGCATTTGGGGCGAAATTCGCGCAAAAAAATCGTAACGCTTACGTTTTTGAGTTCATAAGCTTGTAAGTACTCTTTTTATAGGCTTCTTGAGCTAGGAAAACGAATGGAACCATTTTCAAGGCGATAGCTTTAACCGTTTTCGAGAAAATTGGAAAAATAGTTTTTGAATACCGTTTTTGGTTTGGGTACTTAGAATTACGGGATTCAGTTGAAACATTATCTGCATGTTCTACTTTCATTAAAACTAATATGTTGAAAGTTTTGTTACGTTTGGAGTTAAGGAAGGGTTAGAATAAAATATTTTATGAACAGACATGAAAAGTTTTGGGAACTTCGTATACTTTCATTAATATCTCGAACACGGCTGGGATATCGTCGTAAGTGGATAGAAACTATTTGAAAGCTTATTAAATGCTCTACAAAAAAGATTCTAAAACTATTTTTGATTAGGTTATGTCAATCGGAGAAATAAGTGCTTAAAACTTGAAATAAGTCTGTTTTGTTCTTATGAACGGGTTTTTGTCGTTCTTTTTGTAATTTTTGTCTCCTTCCCTTCGTTTTTTATTGCTTTTTATTTTTGTAATTTCTTATGTTGGGAAAATGTTGTGTGTAAAACAGGATATGAAAAATGAGACCAATATTCTGTTGCTAGAAATAATGTAAATTTTGGGAACATTCATTAATATCTCGAAAACGGTTGAAAATCTTGGAAAACGGAAGAATACCATTAGAAAGCTTATAAAATGCTCTACATAAAAGGTTCTAATGAAAGTTTTGATTAGGCGATGACAATCGGAGAAATAAGAGCTTAAAGCTTTAAAGTAATTGATTTCGCTTATTCGAACTGTTCTTTTTGTCTGTTTTTAATTCCTTGTTATTTTTTAATTGCTTATAGTTGGATAATGTATTCGAAAATAAAACAGGTTCCAAGATTCCAAGACCTTGTAACTAGCGGGACGGTTTCTAGTGTTGCCGACCCTTCCAGGTAAGATTGTAAATCCTGCCTTTCAAGACTGGTGGAACCAAAATAATAACTGTCGGGGTTCGGTCACTGCTACTTAATAAAACTACATTTTATCCTAAAAATGGTTTTATTGTGCCGACGTTTCGGCTTGAACTTCAAGCCTTCATCAGGGCTGTAAATACAAGTAGGACATATTTAACACTAATATATGCACATATCTATGTAAATATACCTAACATATATATATATATATATATATATATATATATATATATATATTTATATATAAGCATATACACATACACATATACACGCACACATATGTACATATATATGCCCACATACATACACATATGGGGTATGTATTACTAAGTAGCAGTGACCGAACCCGGACAATCCCTACCTTGCATCATCAACGGTCAACGATCTCCTCTCAACAAAATAATAACTGCTTCTATTTTAATCTTTCGAAATTAGACTAGGGATAAGAACGGAACCGCGCTAAGATGAGGCAGTTCCTGCGAGTCGGACTTTTTATTATAATGTTCTGGCGTCCCCTAATCACCCTTTAAATTATGATTTTTCTCCTAACTTTGAACTTATTCATCCTCACAGGCAGAGAAATAACATCAAAAGATCATTTCCAAGAAGAATTAAAGCTCTTTTACCAGAACTTGATATAACCCCTCCAGAAATATTGTTTAATTGTAGCCCAGCAAAGGAGCCATGGAAATTACCCCAGCCCAAAGTTAATTTGTCTCTCACAAAATTCCTTAAGAAAAACACTGTTCCTATTATATTTCAGAAAGAGTATGTTAAACTAAAAAAATCACTTCCCCCATCAACTCATATATTCACAGACGGATCCAAAGATGACTTCGGGGTCGGAGCGGCATTCAATTGTGAAATCAGATAAGATAAATTCCAATTAGATTCAATTAGTAGCATATTTACCGCTGAACTTCTAGCTATTTACAAAGCATTATCTATGATAATCCCTCAGGAAAGACACGTATCAATCTTCACCGATTCACTCTCAGCACTCCTAGCAATAAATAACCCTCTTTCTGACCATCCACTTGTTGTCAACATTTTGGAATGCCTAGAAAAACTCAGAGCAATCAATGTTTCAGTTGTCTTTTCGTGGATTCCTGGTCACTGTGGCAAAACCGAAAATGAGGAAGTGACCGGGCAGCAAAGTGAGCAGTTTCTAATGGAATACCATACAAAAAAAATCCCCTTTTCAGACATTCACGCTCACATAAAGTCCAAGATGTGGATTTCCTGGCAAGCTAGGTGGTACGAGCAGAACAATAACAAGCTAATGGAAATTAAAGCAGGTGTCAGGGCTTGGAAGACTTCTTTTACAGGCCAGAGGAGGGATGAGGTTGCTTTGGCACGATTGCGCATTGGTCATACCCGATTGACTCATGGATATCTGATGACCAGAGAGACACAGCCCATTTGCCCAACATGCGGAGTATTTATAACTGTCAAGCATATTTTTACTGAGTGTCGAATTTATAGAGGACAAAGAGATGAACTTCGGCTCTCCTCAGACTTCGAGGAAATTTTTGGTAACAGTCCCATTCAAGTCAATAAATTAATACTTTTTCTAAGAAATACCCAATTAATTTCAAAAATTTAACTAGTTAAAATATTACCATTATAATATCATTTTATAAATATATTTGCTGTAACATGTGAATTAAATAGCAACAATTTCATTATAATTAATTCTAAATCATTTTACTCCATAGAATCAGCCTCATTTAAACATTAACTATTATTGATTGGGGTGGTGGGGGCGGCCCTGCTCCGGCATGGTGCCGGTCGGGTGGGGGTGGGTCTTCCGGTGTCGTGGGCCCTCAGGACCAAAGGGTCCATGAGCTTGGAGGGTCTGGTTGGCCTGGTCCCACCGAGCAGACTCTCGGCCACAAGCTCATGTCATGTAATATCTGCTGTTTACTGTAAACCCTCATCGAGTGGTGGGGCCTGCTCCGGCATGGTGCCGGTCGGGTGGGGGTGGGTCTTCCGGTGTCGTGGGCCCTCAGGACCAAAGGGTCCATGAGCTTGGAGGGTCTGGTCGGCCTGGTCCCACCGAGCAGACTCTCGGCCACAAGCTCGTGCCATTTAATATCTGCTGTTTACTGTAAACCCTCATCGAATGGTGGGGCCTGTGATATCGGTGGGCGTGCCCTCTCCCTGGTCGGGTCCTGTCGGTGTTGGTGCCGCTATCTATCACCTTAATCAAGGCATAAATCGCCCGTGTGGCTGACATGCCTTAAAACAAGAAAAGATGTTCCTCGACATACCAGCAGCATCGTACTAGGCAAATAGCGACTTCACTGGCATACTGTGACTGATCATCATCATAAAGGAGTTCACGCCACCAGATGAGAAATACCGAAAAACTCAAATGTACTACTCGTAACACAGACTTTACTCTAAAACATATATTAACTGACAGTCGATTACAGCATACCCTGGACATCCCTCATGACCTGACAGACATACTTTCTGAAGACAGCCTGCATATTAAAAATGATAAGAATTTGTTAACTATTTGTCCAAGGCCTTGCCTTACATACATTGCATTTATGTGGAATCCATTATCATCAAGGTCAAATGTGACCTTTCTTGATAAATGATGGGAAAATGTCAAACCCTTTCCACAAATTCAAGATTGGCATTACTTTGTGCCAAACAATGTCCCTAAACTGTTGATTGCTAAGACTTCTAAATCTTTACTGAAGAATGTTACAGCCTTAGATGTGAAGAAATAAAAAAAACATCAACATTCTAAGAGAAGGTCTACAGTTCTGAAAGTGAATCTTCATCATACACTGATTCAAATGAGAGCAGGACAAAGCTCTCTCTCTATCCACAACAAACATTGACGCCAATAAACCGGGATTATTTGTTGTTGTTCTAATTAAAGTTCATGGAACAAAAGGAAGACATAATTATTCTTCAACTGACCCTTTTCTCAATGGTAGGCGGAAGGTCAAAAAATAAAAACTTCACCACTCAGTTTCACCAACTTTATACGTCCCTACATGTTTCACACCTTTATTGGTGCCTCTTCAGGGGAAAAATTACAAAAGTAAAACTTACAGCCTCAACCTGAGGAGGATAACCTTCCACCAGTACGGCCACGTCTAGACTGATCAAGGTCTGAAAGAATTCAATATGGCGAAAAATAATCAGCTGATCGATAATCGATATGTCATACTTTTAAAAATTAATTTCCAGAAGAAATATAGTCCTAACAATTAAAACCATCTTCCCACCATCAAATTAAAACATAATTTTACTTTTTGTCAAATAAGTTAATAAAAATAGTATTTAAATGTAGTATTTCCGTTTTTTTATTTACCACTTTCTTTCTATTTTTTATGATATGGATATTTTCCTTTATTCTTCTTTTCAATCTATTTCTTTCTTTACCTAATGTGGTAATATTTTCAAAATCAAAACTATGTTTATATTTTATAGCATGATAAGCCAACGCGGTTTTATTCTCTCCTTTATCAATACTTTGCGCATGCTGTTTAATTCGTTTATCTGTTTAGTTAGTTACTTAGAAAACGAATTAAACAGCATGCGCAAAGTATTGATAAAGGAGATAATAAAACAGCGTTGGCTTATCATGCTATAAAATATAAACATAGTTTTGATTTTGAATTATTTCAGACCATGATCAGTCTAGACGTGGCCGTACTGGTGGAAGGTTATCGTCCTCAGGTTGAGGCTGTAAGTTTTACTTTTGTAATTTTTCCCCTGAAGAGGCACCAATAAAGGTGTGAAACATGTAGGGACGCAATAAAGTTGGTGAAACTGAGTGGTGAAGTTTTTATTTTTTGACCTTCCTCCTACCACGAAGATAAGAAAAAAGGAAGACATTCTCAATGAATATAATCGCCTTCTAAAGGAAACAGGTGTTATGGAATTGTCCAAACCCAGGTAGTTTAGGTGGGAATGATTTGGGTAAAGTTTTTAAAATGGATAGCATGATAGCTCCTATGTTAGTTATGGAATTGTCCAAAGCCAGGTAGTTTAGGTGGGACTGATTTGGGTAAAGTTTTTAAAATCGATGGCATGACAGCTCCTATGTTAGTTATGGAATTGTCCAAAGCCAGGTAGTTTAGGTGGTAATGATTTGGGTAAAGTTTTTAAAATGGATAGCATGATAGCTCCTATGTTAGTTATGGAATTGTCCAAAGCCAGGTAGTTTAGGTGGGAATGATTTGGGTAAAGTTTTTAAAATCGATGGCATGATAGCTCCTATGTTATTTATGGAATTGTCCAAAGCCAGGTAGTTTAGGTGGTAATGATTTGGGTAAAGTTTTTAAAATCGATGGCATGATAGCTCCTATGTTAGTTATGGAATTGTTCAAAGCCAGGTAGTTTAGGTGATAATGATTTGGGTAAAGTTTTTAAAATGGATAGCATGATAGCTCCTATGTTAGTTATGGAATTGTTCAAAGCCAGGTAGTTTAGGTGAGACTGATTTGGGTAAAGTTTTTAAAATCGATGGCATGATAGCTCCTATGTTAGTTATGGAATTGTCCAAAGCCAGGTAGTTTAGGTGGTACTGATTTGGGTAAAGTTTTTAAAATCGATGGCATGATAGCTCCTATATTAGTTATGGAATTGTCCAAAGCCAGGTAGTTTAGGTGGTAATGATTTGGGTAAAGTTTTTAAAATGGATAGCATGATAGCTCCTATGTTAGTTATGGAATTGTCCAAAGCCAGGTAGTTTAGGTGGGAATGATTTGGGTAAAGTTTTTAAAATCGATGGCATGATAGCTCCTATGTTATTTATGGAATTGTCCAAAGCCAGGTAGTTTAGGTGGTAATGATTTGGGTAAAGTTTTTAAAATCGATGGCATGATAGCTCCTATGTTAGTTATGGAATTGTTCAAAGCCAGGTAGTTTAGGTGATAATGATTTGGGTAAAGTTTTTAAAATGGATAGCATGATAGCTCCTATGTTAGTTATGGAATTGTTCAAAGCCAGGTAGTTTAGGTGAGACTGATTTGGGTAAAGTTTTTAAAATCGATGGCATGATAGCTCCTATGTTAGTTATGGAATTGTCCCAAGCCAGGTAGTTTAGGTGGTACTGATTTGGGTAAAGTTTTTAAAATCGATGGCATGATAGCTCCTATATTAGGTATGGAATTGTCCAAAGCCAGGTAGTTTAGGTGGCAATGATTTGGGTAAAGTATTTAAAATGGATAGCATGATAGCTCCTATGTTAGTTATGGAATTGTCCAAACCCAGGTAGTTTAGGTGGGAATGATTTGGGTAAAGTTTTTAAAATGGATAGCATGATAGCTCCTATGTTAGTTATGGAATTGTCCAAAGCCAGGTAGTTTAGGTGGGACTGATTTGGGTTAAGTTTTTAAAATCGATGGCATGACAGCTCCTATGTTAGTTATGGAATTGTCCAAAGCCAGGTAGTTTAGGTGGTAATGATTTGGGTAAAGTTTTTAAAATGGATAGCATGATAGCTCCTATGTTAGTTATGGAATTGTCCAAAGCCAGGTAGTTTAGGTGGGAATGATTTGGGTAAAGTTTTTAAAATCGATGGCATGATAGCTCCTATGTTATTTATGGAATTGTCCAAAGCCAGGTAGTTTAGGTGGTAATGATTTGGGTAAAGTTTTTAAAATCGATGGCATGATAGCTCCTATGTTAGTTATGGAATTGTTCAAAGCCAGGTAGTTTAGGTGATAATGATTTGGGTAAAGTTTTTAAAATGGATAGCATGATAGCTCCTATGTTAGTTATGGAATTGTTCAAAGCCAGGTAGTTTAGGTGAGACTGATTTGGGTAAAGTTTTTAAAATCGATGGCATGATAGCTCCTATGTTAGTTATGGAATTGTCCAAAGCCAGGTAGTTTAGGTGGTACTGATTTGGGTAAAGTTTTTAAAATCGATGGCATGATAGCTCCTATATTAGTTATGGAATTGTCCAAAGCCAGGTAGTTTAGGTGGCAATGATTTGGGTAAAGTATTTAAAATGGATAGCATGATAGCTCCTATGTTAGTTATGGAATTGTCCAAAGCCAGGTAGTTTAGGGGGCAATGATTTGGGTAAAGTTTTTAAAATGGATAGCATGATAGCTCCTATGTTAGTTATGGAATTGTCCAAAGCCAGGTAGTTTAGGTGGCAATGATTTGGGTAAAGTATTTAAAATGGATAGCATGATAGCTCCTATGTTAGTTATGATAATGTTATGTATCATTCTCCCTGTACTGAGATGCAGACCGAAGTAGATAGTTTGTACTATCGCTTTGAACATAAAGTTGAAATAGTTATTTACATGCTTATTGCATTTTATAATAAAGCTAATAATTCTTTGTGTTAATCACTAAAGTTTTCTCTTTTCTACTTTTATTTATTTTTTTTTTTTTTTGCTGGGATCCTTGGAATAAGAAATTTGCCTCAAAACATTCCCAATAAACTGTTGAAATTTCTATTGGTTACTCGTTACAAAATACTGTTGCACCCGTTACAGTAAATTTCCCCTGATTGCTAAAAAATACTAAAGTTAAACGAAATACCAAAAATATATCAAATGAATTATAAACAATTTGTTTATTGATTAGGGTAAAATTATTAAGATGGCTTTACCAAATTAGTAGACTTTTGAACATGAAGTTATTCCGAAAAAACTATTGGTCATTTTTTGTTTATACCCGTTACGGCAGGTTTTATAGTCATAAATTGAAAAGAATGTATATATATATTTTTTTTTTGTTATAATTTTCTACAATAATTAAAAAGCTATATTTTTCGATATTTTATTAAAAAAAATTTCTAAAATGGTTAGAATTAACATCTAGAAGTCCAACTGATGCACCCGTTACGCTGAGTTGTCCGTTTGTTAATTGTAAGAAAATAATTTACACAGTTGAACCAGATTAACGAATGACTAAAATATGTTTTTATCATTCATATGCTATTTATAGTTAACCCCCCAAAAAAAATTACGGCATAATATACGCAAATTCTTATAACTGCAGTTCAAATGAAATTTTTCATTTTCGAATGGGGACTCAAAAAACCACTAATTGAATTATGGCAAGGATTTGGGCTTAAAATAATTAAAAGTATTAAAATTTATATATACATAAGGTCACAGAAATAAATGAATTACTGTTTACTGCTTCGTAATCTATTTAATGCTGATAAAACATTTTCGATTCGGGAAAATTTAATATGGATATTTTCTAATTATATATAAATTAGTAATATTATTTTCCAATAAATTAATTCTGAGTATTATTAGTGCATTTAGTGCATTACCTACATTTAGTATATATATATATATATATATATATATATATATATATATATATATATATATATATACAGGGTGTCCCGTAAATGTCTAGTCATACTGTGAGGGGTGATAGAGGATTCTTAGGGGAACAAAAAATGTTCTATGAAAAATCTAATTTTTCCTAATTTTAAATCTTGTTGATTATCCTTTTATTCTTTATTTTATTTTTTTTTATTTTTTTATTTTTTTTTTTTTTTTTATTTATTTATATTTTTTTTTACGGCGCATCTACATCTAGGTCATTAGCGCCGACATCCAGGGTGCAGCGAGGAATTTTACCAGCGAGCCGTGGGATGATAAAATTCCTGCCGAAGGTTGGGAATCGAACCCACCATCTCCCGCTTATGAATCCAAGGCGATAGCCATTAGACCACGGGAGACCCCTTTATTCTTTATTATTCGTGTTTTTGTTTTACTTAATTTTTATATTCTGTTCTTTTGTTAATTTTTCTCCATTTGTAGTATTTTATATAGTTATAATTTTTAAACTTTTAAAATTTAACTAAAACTAATAATATGTTTTAAAAAAAATATATATATGTTAATATACAAATGCAAGTGATATGCTGTTTATTGCATGAGACCTGCAGACAAAAATAAACACCCTTCTTGCAGGGTTACTGTAAGGAGGAAACAAATAAAATTAATATATATATATATATATATATATATATATATATATATATATATATATATATATATACAGGGTTTCCCTTAAATGTCTAGTCATATTGTGAGGGGTGATAGAGGACCTTTAGGGGAACAAAAAATGTTCTATGACGATTTCCCGAATTCTCGCCCATAAGGGAGAAAACGTCGTTTTATTGTTTTTTTCGAGACAAACGTGGTTTATAGAAGAATAATCGTTGTAGCTCCGCCCCAGGTGGTACTACTAGAAAGGGGGTGAAACCTATCGAAAGCTGAGTAAATTTACTATAAGACTAGTTGGAAGTAAACGTAAAAATGAATGAATTAAAGTATGTATATCTTACCAAAAGAAAGCTATTCT
Organism: Gonocerus acuteangulatus; assembly: GCA_946811695.1. Taxonomy (NCBI): domain Eukaryota; kingdom Metazoa; phylum Arthropoda; class Insecta; order Hemiptera; family Coreidae; genus Gonocerus; species Gonocerus acuteangulatus. The sequence continues at coordinate 145,798,474 of OX328123.1, read as the reverse complement.
AAATTTCCTGACATTTTATTGATATTTCTTTCCAGCGTTACTCCTCAATGGGCGGGGTCTGTGATTTCCGGGTTTTAGAAAAACTTTCTCATTTAACCAGCTTTCCATTCATGTATCACAACCCTGTGTTATTGAAGTATTTGAACGGTTTAAGATCAAAAGTTTTAAAAAAAACGTGGATCTGTGAAAAGAAAATTATATTTTTTTCTTCAGTTTATTCAATTTCAATTTTCAATTTATTTTATTGCATACAGGGTTTCCCCATAGCAAGGAGTTGACCTTATATATTGTTTTTAGTCCTATGTTAGTAATATATTCATAAACATACCCCAACATAAAACTTACGCATATGTTCTATTTACATACAGATACTTTGTGAAATAATAAAGTTTAACTTAAAATAAATGAAAATAATTACATCTTCTATGCATTAAATTTAAGGAGTATTTCTATACATGTACTATATATAAAATACAATTTCTTAACCAAGAAGTGATTATTAAAAATTATTTTTAGATAGAGAAAACAGTGCAAAAAATGGATTACTTAATATTAAATGTTGGATTTTTTTTTGTGTGTGTTTTTATTATTATTATTATTGTGTCAATCAGAAATTAATGAAGCTCTCAATTTCAAGGAGTTTTTTATATAGTTATAAATGTGTATATATTCAAATTTTGAGGCTTTGTTTAAGATTTCGTGTAATCGGGAATTATCAGTAGGTTGGTTGATAAACTGGAGGAATTGCCTTCTAATGGGGGAGTAAATAGGACAATGCAAGATAAAATGAAAAATGTCTTCAAATACGTTATTATTACAGAGGGTGCAGATTTCCTTTGGGTTAATAGAATAATGGATATATTTTATTGAAAATTTGATATTGTAGTTGCTGGCTGTTCTCAACTGAGCTATGGTTTTTGCAATAACAAAAGGCAGCCCCATGGTGAGAAATTCATGAGGTAGGCCTGGGGATACTGAAAGAAATTTGTAAAATGGGTTGTAGTTGGAATTATTCATTTTCTCCAGATCATTACTAAGTAACTTAGCTTTTTGGGCATCTAAAATTATATTAATCCGTCTTTTGATTAAATTCGGGTCCTGAATTAGCCATGTGTCTAGAGAATCCAAAGTGACAAATATATTTTTAACTTGGGATACCCAATTAAGCTTTATGTTATTTTGGGGACTCTGATCTAAAAGAAGAAGTCTATTGTAACAAAGCCTTGGAAGTCTATCAGCACTCATAGATAGGATTTGACAAAGCCAGAGGAGGGTTGATTTTATAACCTGTATTGATACATAATCACTTCCAGTCTCAAGCCTTATCATGTAATTAGGGGTAGTTCTAGTAAGTTGGAATAGTTTCTTATAGAAATTGGTTTCCGCTTGTTCCAAATAATTTAGATATCTAATGCCCCAGATCTGGGAGCCATAGATCAATGTGGATCTTGCTATAGAGTAAAAAATTTTCTTTGTGGCCTCCCAACAATGACATTTTGCACCTGCTAAAATACTAAAGACAACAGAGATAGCAGCGTTGAATTTCGAAATTGCATATGTTGTTTCTTTGAGAAATATCGAGGATGAAGAAAATAAAACTCCAAGATAGAAAAATTGTTGGACTTGTTCAATTATTTTTCCTGAGTACAAGTAATCTGGATCTCTTCTGCATTTACCTTTATGAAACTTGAGAATTTTTGATTTGGAAGTATTGACAGTCAATGAATTTGTTCAACTATACTCTTCTAAAATGGCCAACTTGCTTCTTAGATCTACAGGAGAATCTGCTAGTATAATGACTCATCATCATCATAATCATCTGCATACAAGAGTACAAGAAGATCATTGTATCCGTCTATACTTAGACCTTTAGCACCTCTACTTTTGAAAAATAATTCCATATCAGAAAGGAAACATGCGAAAAGAAATGGACTCAATACTTCACCCTGAAACAAACCTTGAGTAGCTCTTATATTGCGAGTCGATTCCTTCCCAACTTTTACTTGAATTGAAACATTGCTATAGAGCTTCTGAAGTAGCCGAAGAATTTTAGGACTGACCCCTAAGTCATTTAATTTCATCCAAAGGTTTTGGTGGGAAATAGAGTCAAAAGCTCTTTTAAAATCCACAAAGGCTAAGTACACCGAGCGTTTAGAAAGTCTTAGATGAATATGAATGATTGAAGACAAGACAAAAATGTTGTCCAAACATCCTCTCCCTTTGCGGAATCCTGATTGGCATTCAGGTAATAACTTCACTTCCTCATCCCATATAAGGAACCTATTCAATAAAACCTGAGTGAAGACCTTAAGTAAGCAGTTCACAAGGGCAATACCACGATAGTTTATGGGGTTATGTTTATCTCCCTTCTTATAAATCATCGAGATGTGAATGAGTGACCAACTTTTGGGAACGTTTTCTTCACAGACAATTTTATTGAACAAATGTTCTAGGTAATTAATCCAATTTTCTGGAAGAGCTTTTAGAAAGTCATAAGATATTCCGTCGGGCCCGGGTGAAGTTCTGCTTTTTCAAGAATTCAGGCTTTCAAGAATCTCTTCCGTAGAGATATAAGACTCTAGGAAAGGATGCGTTACTCCAAAAAACTTAGTATCAGGTGACGAAGCACAAGTGTAGACCGAATTGAAAAATATTTCCCATTCTTTTAGAGAGATACAATTATTAGAGATTTGTTTATAAGTAATTTTTTTAACTTCGGCCCAAAAGCCTTTACTATCCTTGACATTAATGAATGAATCTGCAATAGTATTATAATAGACATCTTATAGCACTTTCCTCCGAAGGAAAGTAGCTATTGAGGTTGGACTCATGACGGAATTTTTCAAAATTTTCTTCAAATCTTTATTGATCCTACCTAGTAGACACCGAAAATGACCCCCGTTAAAATTTATATATATCTATATATATATATATATATATATATATATATATATATATATATATATATATATATATGTGTGTGTGTCTGTTAACACGATAGCGGCCAGAGTTTTTGTTTTTTCGTCACGAAACTTGGTATATAGCATTCAATTAGCAAACGATTGATCGAGTTCGTTAACCACTAAAGTCGGTCCACCGGAAGGGGGGGTTTACCCCGAACCCAAAACACTAATTTGACTATGTCAGCCGTAATATTTGTTATATTTCAACGAAACTTGGTATTCGTAGTGGTAATATAGAGAGAAAAGTGAGATATAAAAATGAACTAAATCGGTTCATTAGAAGGGGGGGTTTACTCTGGACCAACAATACCAATTCGCCACTACCAGCCGTGATTTTTGGTATATTTCAACGGAACTCGGTATTCGTAGTGTTAATCCACAGGTAAATAACTGTTGTAAAAATAAACTAAATCGGTTCATTAGGAGGGGGGTTTACTCCGGACCCACAATACCAATTCGCCACTACCAGCCGTGATTTTTGGTATATTTCGACGAAACTCGGTATTCGTAGTGGTAATCTACAGGTAAATATGTGTTGTAAAAATAAACTAAATCGGTTCATTAGAAGGGGGGGTTTACTCCTGACCCAAATTCTTAATATACTCATACCGGTCGTAATTTCTGCTGTATTGTAACGAAACACGGTATACGTCGTGGGTAACTCATGAGAAAGAAGTGTTGTAGAAATGAGCTGAATCGGTCAATCGGAAAGCGGGGGTTTAATTTGTAATATATTTCAATAGAAAAGCCCGTCAGACGTAGGTTCACAAAGCCGCCGCAAGGAGCGCTTTCTACCCCTAGAGTGACTGTATCCTGTTCCTGCGTTAGATCAAAATACGATAATATGAGGTTTTTTGTATTTATTACGAAGTGTAATAGGTACCATGTGTAAACATAACTCTGGAAGCAAATTATTAATTGATCAGTTACTCATTACAAATTTAAAAGAGAACTATTCAGGTTTTTATTTTATTTATGTAGGATATTTTAAGCAAATTGTTCTGGAAAGCAATCTACACTACCCAAATTCTGAGGAAAGTGCTTAGTTATGCAGCTCCTGCGAGACGGACTTTTTTTTCTTTAATTAGAGATTTATATTCTTTCTTAAGAATAGTATATTCATTTAAATCAGATTTTTGAAATTTGTTTCGACGGCATAATTTCATTTGTAATTTTAGTTTTTCTCTAAACTCTATACAATCTTCATCGAACCATTTATTTCTCCTGTAGGAGGATTTCGGCTTCATGGGTCTCACACTAACTTTCATACCCGTTGCTTCAGCTGCATCTTTAATGAAATTAATAAGATTATCATTCAAAGAATCTACCGATGCAATATGCAGGTCAGATTCATGAAATTTAAACGAATTCATCATCTCAGAGAAGTGACCACTTCTAATGGGGGACCATCTAAAGAATGTTTTAGTTAAATATTTTGGTTGTTTAGACAGTTTCTTGTGAGAATTATTAGTATTTAGAGTTAAGAGAATAGGCAAGTGTGAGGAGCAATGTACGCTATCTAGAACCTTTAAATCACTAATAACATTTAAATCAGTAATTTGACACCAAACTAAATCAATAACACTTTGCCCCGCTGTTGCGAAAGAAGTAAATCCGGCAGGAGTATCGCTTGTCGTTCTACCATTTATTAAAATAAATCCATGAGAAGCCATGAAATCATTGAGAACGCGACCCCTTGTGTTTGACTTACTATCATAGGAATCATGGTAGATATTCAAGTCGATAGACTCCAGTTTATTCAAAAATCTGAAGATAAATATTTATTTTTATAAATGTTTACATAAATATTAAGTAAATATTTACTTATAACAATAAAAAAAATTACTTCCACGAATATAAAAAAAATTCCTAAAACAGTAAATAAATAAAATACTCATTTATTTTGAATTTATTAATTCAGGTAACTAATACTGGGTCCAGGAGTTGGCCATTAATGAACCCCAACCATAAATTAACCTTAAAAATTACTATTTTTACCTAGATCACGCATTTGAACACATTTTTACAGGTATTTATATTTTTTAAAACAAATGCTTTACCTTGAATTGATACTGATGGCTATGCGAAACTTGTGAAACTCACTGGTATTCTCGTGAGCCCATGCGTTGTTGTTATGGTAATTAAAAATTCTATCCCTCATAAATAAGACATACATAGTCCTGTAAAAATGTGTTCAAATGCGTGATCTAGATAAAAATAATAATTTTTGAGGTTAATGTATGGTTGCTGTACCTTAATGGCCGCCACCTGGACCAAGCATTTTGAATAAACTGAAGAAAAAAATATAATTTTATTTTCACAGATCCATGTTTTTTAAAAAACTTTTGTTCTTAAACCGTTCAAATACTTCAATAACACAGGGTTGTGATACATGAATGGAAAGCTGGTTAAATGAGGAAGTTTTTCTATAAGCCGGAAATCACAGATCCTGCCCATTGAGGAGTAACGCTGGAAAGAAATATCAATAAAATGTCAGGAAATTTAGAATAGCTTTCTTTTGGTAAGATATACATACTTACATTCATTCATTTTTACGTTTAATCCCAACTAGTCTTATAGTAAATTTACTCAGCTTTCGATAGGTTTCACCCCCTTTCTAGTAGTACCACCTAGGACGGAGCTACAACGATTATTCTTCTATAAACCAAGTTTGTCTCGAAAAAACAATAAAACGTCGTTTTCTCCCTTATGGGCGAGAATTCGGGAATCCTTCATAGAACATTTTTTGTTCCCCTAAAGGTCCTCTATCACCCCTCACAATATGACTAGACATTTACGGGACACCCTGTATATACATGTATATATTAATTTTATTTGTTTCCTCCTTACAGTAACCCTGCAAGAAGGGTGTTTATTTTTGTCTGCAGGTCTCATGCAATAAACAGCATATCACTTGCATTTGTATATTAACATATTTTTTTTTTTTTTTAAACATATTATTAGTTTTAGTTAAATTTTAAAAGTTTAAAAATTATAACTATATAAAATTCTACAAATGGAGAAAAATTAACAAAAGAACAGAATATAAAAATTAAGTAAAACAAAAACACGAATAATAAAGAATAAAGGGGTCTCCCGTGGTCTAATGGCTATCGCCTTGGATTCATAAGCGGGAGATGGTGGGTTCGATTCCCAACCTCCGGCAGGAATTTTATCATCCCACGGCTCGCTGGTAAAATTCCTCGCTGCACCCTGGATGTCGGCGCTAATGACCTAGATGTAGATGCGCAGTAAAAAAAAATAAAATAAAATAAAAAAAATAAAAAAAATAAAAAATAAAAAAATAAATAAATAAAGAATAAAAGGATAATCAACAAGATTTAAAATTAGGAAAAATTAAATTTTAGTACTACCACATAAAATGCTTAATACCACAGTTTATTCGTAATAGGCGTTCAATCTTCCCATTGCCATGTAAAGCTGCTCAGCAAATTCTCTTAATGCCTTATTATGGCACATAAACAGATTTTGTTCTGGTGAACGCCAGACTCCGTTTTGTTTCATAATTGTCGTTTGTAATTTTGTCCGTTCCTGTATTAGTAGTCGGCAGTCATATATTAAGTGTTGATAAGTTTGTTCCGTAAGAAAGTCGCATGGACAAGTGTTTCTGTTTGTGATTTTGAAACGGTGTAAGTATGAGTTTATTGATCTTGTCCTGTGAAAAGTTGTGTTGTGTAAAAATCAGTTTTTTTTTTTGTTAAATATGTTTGAATTTGTGGTATGAATAGCTTTAAGTGTGTCCCTTAGTTAGTGTTTGTCCAGCGGTTTTCCCAAGTTTGTATAGTCTTAGTTTGTAACATATATTTTAAGTGTTTTTTCGATATCTTTTCATAACAAACAGGTATATATGTGTATATATATATATGTGTGTGTATAATATATATATACACGTACATAATATATTTTGAATACTATACTGTTTCTAAAACCATAGCTACCCTTGATAATTAATCCAATTTCCAGCATATATTACGTTCCATCTCAACAAATTATGGTGCGAAGGATTTCTCGTGATCTCAAAAAACCATTGAAGAAACAGGATCACTTTTTATCGGAAAATCGCATATATTTTCCTTAACGAATACAATACAAGGTTCTAATTAAATAATTTAGTGATAAAATACATTTTTGTAAATAATGTTAAAATTGATTTAGAGGCATCACCAACCTCGAGTTAGTTAAGACTTTACGAGTTTGAAGATAGATTTGAGACAGAGAGGTGCCGACCACCACCTTGGAGTTACCGCGCCAGACTGAATCCAAACAGCTTGGTTCTCCCCTCTTCTAGTTTCGATGGTGGTGGGGGGGGCGTCCGGTTCGCCCCTATTTCTTCAACACTCGCCTTTGTGGATGCACTTTTAAAAAATCCGTCACGCAGGAGCTGAATAACTAAGCATTTTCCTCAGAATTTGGGTTGTGGAGACTGCATTCCTGAATAATTTGTTTAAAATAACCTTCATAAATAAAATACAAACATGGATAGTTCTCTTTTACTTTTGTAATGAGCTACTGTTCAATTACTTATTTTGTAATTGATTTGCTTCCAGAGTCATGTTTATACATGGTACTACACTACTTAATTAATATAAAGAAACTTCATGTTTTCGTATTTTGAACTGACGCAGGAACAGGATGCAGTCCCCCTAGTGGTAGAAAGCGCTCCTTGCGAACCGACGTCAGGCGGGCTAATTCTATTGAAACACAGTACTTAGTAAACCCCCATTTCCGATAGACCGATTTAGCTCATTTTTACAAAATTTCTTCCTCATGATATACCCACGACGTATACCGCGTTTCTCTACAATACAGCTGAAATTACGACCGGTATGAGTATATTAGTAATTTGGTTCCAGAGAAAACACCCCCTCCTAATGAATCGATTTAGTTTATTTTTATAACCCATTTTATCGCTTAATTAACCCTAAGAATACCGAGTTTCGTCGGAATATAACAAAAATTACGACATGGTCAGATTAGGGTTTTGGGTTTGGGGTAACCCCCCCCCTCTTCCGGTGGACCTATTTTGATGGTTAACGAATTCGTTCAATCGTTTGCTAATTGAATGCTCTATACCTATGTTGGCGACAAAAAAACAAAAACTCTGGCCGCTATCACGTTAAGAGACATATATATGTATATATATATATATATATATATATATATATATATATATATATATATATATATATATATATATATATTTATTTATTTATTTATATAATTATAGAGTTCCGCAACTTAGGCAAGAAACTCTTTAAAAGCAGTCAACTAAGAAATATGTCTTAGTACCTACCAATAAAACATGAACACAAATACAACAAATAAATAAATGAGAAAAAAGGAAATAAATGATAACTGTAACAAAGGAAAGAAAAATATAGAATAAAAAACATAAATAAATATATACATTCAAAGGGATAAAATTTAATTATTTACATTTTGGAGTATAACTTTGTGTGTTTTAGATACCTGAGTAGTGTACTAATGTGTGGGCTACCTTCTGTCAGTATGTCGTGTAAGTCATAAGGTATGGTCAAGTTATTGCGCTGTCTGCAGTTGGTAAGTATATGTTTAACGGTCAGAGTCTCGTTACAATATCTACAAGTTGGTCTGTCCTTTCTGTCTAGTAGGTAGGAATGGGTAAGTAAGGTGTGTCCTATACGAAGCCTGGACAGGATGACTTCGTCCCGACGAGAGAAGTATTCATTTGTCCAGGCCTTCGTTGTATTTTTAATTTCCCTCAACTTGGCATCAGTTTTTCGCCACTCACTGTCCCACTCGTACAGTATGTTAGTTTGTAATGTTTTGTATAAGTCCGATGAAGTCACAGTTTTCAAGTCAAGCGTAGGTCTTTTCGTCGCTAGTTTCGCTTGTAGGTCTACAGCTGTACTGAGTTTAATGTCCTCATGTCCTGGTAGCCATATAAATATAATGTGTTTGTTATTGTTCTGTAACATGTATATTTGTGAGAATATGTTTTTAGCGCGGTTCCTCCCTCCCCCATAGGGAGGAACCCCGCTTATAGGGTTGATACAATGAAACAATCCGGAAGTGCCGACTAGAAAATTTCGCGTTTCAGAACCCCTAGAGACGGTGGTTCAAATTTGTATATATATATATATATATATGTATATATTTATTTATATATATATATATATATATATATATATATATATATATATTTGTCTGTTCGCTCTCTAGATAGAAGACGAATGGTCCGATTTTGATGAAATTTGGTACAAAAATCCTTCGTCCAATTTTGAAAGGTCAAGTTCGTTAACCAGCAAAATCCGCCTACTGGAAGATGGCGTTTGGGGCGAAATTCGCGCAAAAAAAATCGTAACGCTTACGTTTTTGAGTTCATAAGCTTGTAAGTACTCGTTTTATATGATTCCTGGGCTAGGAAAACGAATGAAACCATTTTGAAGGCGATCGCTTTAACCGTTTTCGAGAAAATTGGAAAAATAGTTTTTGAATACCGTTTTTGGTTTGGGTACTTAGAATTACGGGATTCAGTTGAAACTTTATCTGCATGTTCTACTTTCATTAAAACTAATATGTTGAAAGTTGTTACGTTTGGAGTTAAGGAAGGGTTAGAATAAAATATTTTATGAACAGACATGAAAAGTTTTGGGAAGTTCGTATACTTTCATTAATATCTCGAACACGGTTGGGAAATCGTGGTAAGTGGATAGAAACTATTTGAAAGCTTACTAAATTCTCTACAAAAAAGATTCTAAAGCTATTCTTGATTAGGTTATGTCAATCGGAGAAATAAGTGCTTAAAACTTCAAATACGTCTGTTTTGTTCTTATGAACGGGTTTTTGTCGTTCTTGTTGTAATTTTTGTCTCTTTCCCTTCGTTTTTTATTGCTTTTTATTTTTGTAATTTCTTATGTTGCGAAAATTTTGTGTGTAAAACAGGATATGAAAAATGAGGCCAATTTTCTGTTGCTAGAAATAATATAAATGTTTGGAACTTTCATTAATATCTCGAAAACTGTTGAGAATTTTGGTAAACGGAAGAATACCATTAGAAAGCTTATTAAATGCTCTACATAAAAGGTTCTAATGAAAGTTTTTATTAGGCGATGTCAATCGGAGAAATAAGAGCTTAAAGCTTTAAAGTAATTGATTTCGCTTATTCCAAGTGTTCTTTTTGTCTGTATTTTATTCCTTGTTATTTTTTAATTGCTTATAGTTGGATAATGTATTCGAAAATAAAACCGGTTAAGTAAAATAACAAAAACAATTTATTGTTAGAAATATAGAGTTCCAAGATTCCAAGACCTTGGAACTAGCGGGACGGTTTCTAGTGTTGCCGACCCTTCCAGGTAAGATTGTAAATCCTACCTTTCAAGACTGGTGGAACCAAAATATAACTGTCAGGGTTCGGTCACTGCTACTTAATAAAACTACAGTTTATCGTAAAAATGGTTTTATTGTGCCGACGTTTCGGCTTGAACTTCAAGCCTTCATCAGGGCTGTAAATACAAGTAGGACATATTTAACACTAATATATGCACATATCTATGTAAATATACCTAACATATATATATATATATATATATATATATATATATATACATATATAATATATATATATTTATATATATGCATATATACATACACATATACACGCACACATATGTACAAATATATGCCCACATACATACACATATGGGGTATGTATTATTAAGTAGCAGTGACCTAACCCGGACAATCCCTACCTTGCATCATCAACGGTCAACGATCTCCTCTCAACAAAATAATAACTGCTTCTATTTTAATCTTCCGAAATTAGACTAGGGATAAAAACGGAACCGCGCTAAGATGAGGCAGTTCCTGCGAGTCGGACTTTTTATAATGGGATGTGTACTGAAAATGTTTCGCATGGAGAGCAAAGAACTTAAAGAGTCGGTACAAATAGCAATGTTGTCGTTTCCTCTGTCTTGAATGTTTGTCAGTGCTAACTGTATACCGTATAGTTCGGCTGTATATATGGTCGTTTCGTCTGGTAGTCTTAGTAAGTAAGTGTTGTTGTCAACAATGGCAGCTGCCCCTGTTCCGAATTTCGTCTTGGATCCGTCAGTGTAAGCGTACAATATGTCAGTATCTTGTCGCAATATCAAATTAGCCAAATGTTTGTAGAATGTGGAAGAAGATGGTTCACTCTTTTTGTATTTGGTTAGTGTCAGGTCAATCTTAAAGTTCTTTACTCTCCAAGGCGGAATGTCTGCGTATGTGTTTGTGAGAATATGTGTTTCTGTTAGGTTGTGAAATCTTCTATCTTCTAAAACTCTTATTATTAAAGGTTTGCGTTTAAAATTGGTTATTTTGTATCTATTAAAATTTACGTTATTTATAAAATCTGACACACATGGGGTTCCAAGCTCTTTCGCCTTAATAATAAATTTAGAGCAAAGCATTCGACGCCTGATATGCAATGGTGGTTCGCCAGCTAATGCACACAGGCTTTCTGAAGGGCTGGTCCTAAATGCTCCTGTGGCTAGCCTGAGTCCAGTGTTGTGTATGGTGTTGAGTAGTTTAAGAGCGGTTGGACTGGCAGATGAATATGCTACACAACCATAATCCAGAAGAGACCTGGTATAGGAACGATAGAATGTGAGCATGGTACATTTGTCAGCACCCCATTTTGTATTACTAAGGATTCTAAGCAAATTCAAGGATTTCTTGCATTTGTTAAGAAGTCCTTTAAGGTGGGGTAACCACGTCAGTTTTCTGTCTAGTGTCATTCCCAAAAATGTCAGTAAGTCAGTTCTGTCAATGGCTGCCTGGTGTAATGTTAACTGGGATATTTGAGTTTCTCTTTTCCTGCTAAATATTATATATTTAGTTTTATCTTTCGAGAATTTGAAGCCAGTAACGTCGCACCATTTTTCCAAATTATTTAACGTGTTCTGTATTTGTTGTTGTCCGTTGTTGAGTTGTTTGTATGAGGTGTAGATCAGGAGGTCATCAGCATACAGACAATAGGACACTCCCTGAGGAATACAGCCTATGACGGAATTTACAGCAATATTAAATAGATTTGTACTCAGTACACCTCCTTGAGGCACTCCATTCTCCTGTAGAAATACATCTGAAAGAGCAGTACCTAGTCTCACTCTGAATGTTCTGTGGGAAAGATAGCTGTGCAAATACTTCAAGACTTCACCTTGCACTCCCCATTCAAGTAATTGCGATAGTATGAGTCTCCTCCATACCCTATCATAGGCCTTTTCGAGGTCTAAAGATACAGCAAGAATCGATTTCTTGTTCACAAAAGCGTCTAAGATATCATTTTCCACTTTAGCTATATGGTGGGTTGTGGAATGTTGTGGCCGGAAGCCACATTGATAGGATGATAGTAATTTGTTATGTTCTAGAAACCAGATAATTCGTTTATTGACAATTTTTTCTAGAAGCTTGCTGCAACAATTTGTCATACTGATAGGTCTAAAACTTGAAGGTAGTTTGCTGTCTTTCCCCTTCTTTAATACAGGAACTACTACAGACTCATTCCAGAAGTGAGGATAGGCACCGCTTTGGTAGATGTCATTGAATATATCCAGAAGAGTGACGAGGCCTATGTCGGGTAGATTTTTGTACATGTCATAAGTTAGTCGGTTAGGTCCAGGTGATGTAAGATTAACTGTCGACAGAGCGTGGGTTAGTTCGTTTAGTGTAAGTTGATCATTTAAGGGGTGGTCATGTTTGTTAGTAATTTGGAGCTCTGTGTTTTCTGCGTTGAGTCTGTATTGTAAAAATTCGTGTGTGTAGTTGTCAGTGCTTGATATTCTTGTAAAATGTTCCCCTATTATGTTACTAATTTGTTGTTGATCTGTAACTGTGTTGTTTAAGTATTCAATGCCAGTAATAGGGGGTCTGTAATTTTTATGCTGAATTTGTTTTATTTTAGTCCATATCTCTTGTTTGGGGGTGTTTTTGTTTAAGTTTGATAAAAAATCTACCCAACATTTCTTTTTGCTGTTTTTAATAGTCCATTGAGCCTTCGCCTTTGCTTTCTTATAATTTAGAAGGTTGACGTCTGATGGATTTCTACGGAATAAATTGAGAGCCTTCCTTCGATCTCTAATTGCTTTCTTGCAATCATCATTCCACCAAGGAACAGGTGTTTTTCTGTATTTGTCCTTCGTCATTGGTATGCTGAGATTCGCGGCTTCAATAATTATGGAGTTCAGGTCATGCATTGTTTTTGGTTGTGAAGTCATTAGTTTGTCGGTAATGTGGCTTCGGAAAGAGTCCCAGTCAGCTTTTTTAGTGTTGTACCTTCTACTTCCGTTAAACAATTGTCTAAAAGTATTCTGTTTAAGGAAAATGGGAAAGTGATCACTACCGTGAGAGTCGGGACACACTTCCCAAGAGAACCGTGTGTATATGTCAGGTGTACATAGTGTTACGTCTATGTTCGTAAGCGTCCCTGTTCGTGGGCAGAGGTGAGTCGGTAAGTCATATATATATATATATATATATATATATATATATATATATATATATGCAAATAGATATATATAAATTTGAACAAGGGCCATTTTCAATGTTTAGTAGGTAGGATCGATAAAGAATTGAAGAAATTTATCAAAAATTCCTTCACGAGTGCAACCTCAATACCCTTCGGACGAAAGTGCTATAAGTCCAACTCGCAGGAACTGAATCATCTTAGCGCGTTTCCGTTCATACACCTAGTGTCATTTGAAAATCTTAGAATAGAAATAAACTTCTTTTTAACACTTTCCTCCGAAGGAAAGTAGCTATTGAGGTTACCTCTGTGAACTTGGCACCCCACTTTCGAAAAAAAATATGACAATAGACTCAAAAAATTGCAAATCGTTTGTAGTTATTTGTAGTGAAAAAAATTTCGTTTGTAGTTGCCCCGTTTTTGAGAACCGGGGGGTCAAAAAATACCCCGCACCCGACTTCAACCGATTGGAACCAAACCACTTTTATTCGACGTAAAATCGTTTGTAGTTGTTTGTAGTGAAAGAATTTTCGTTTGTAGTTGCCTAGAAAAAAAGTTACAGCCGCTTTTTGAATTTTCAAAATGGCGGCTTTTTTAGTTTTAGGGGTGCGTGTTTTCTTACGGTCTCAATTCGTTCTAAATCGTTTGTAGTTGATAGTTGTGAAAGAATTTTCGTTTGTAGTTGCCTAGAAAAAAAGTTACAGCCGCTTTATGAGTTTTCAAAATGGCGACTTTTTTAGTTTTAGGGGTGCGTGTTTTCTAATGGTCTCAATTCGTTCTAAATCGTTTGTAGTTGATAGTTTTGAAAGAATTTTCGTTTGTAGTTGCCTAGAAAAAAAGTTACAGCCACTTTATGAATTTTCAAAATGGCGACTTTTTTAGTTTTAGGGGTGCGTGTTTTCTTATGGTCTCAATACATTCTAAATCGTTTGTAGTTGATAGTTTTGAAAGAATTTTCGTTTGTAGTTGCCTAAAAAAAAAGTTACAGCCGCTTTATGAATTTTCAAAATGGCGACTTTTTTAGGTTTTGGGGTGTGTGTTTTCTTACGGTCTCAATTCGTTCTAAATCGTTTGTAGTTGATAGATTTGAAAGAATTTTCGTTTGTAGTTGCCTAGAAAAAAAGTTACAGCCGCTTTATGAATTTTCAAAATGGCGACTTTTTTAGTTTAAGAGGTGCGTGTTTTCTTATGGTCTCAATTCGTTCTAAATCGTTTGTAGTTGATAGTTTTGAAAGAATTTTCGTTTGTAGTTGCCTAGAAAAAAACGTTACAGCCGCTTTTTAGCACTTTCCTCTGGAGGAAAGTAGCTATTGAGGTTGCACTCATGACGGAATTTTTGAAAAATTTCTTCAAATCTTTATCGATCCTATCTAGTAGACACCGAAAACGACCCCCGTTAAAATTTATATATATATATATATATATATATATATATATATATATATATATATATATATTGCCCCACTCTTCCTTCGCTATGCCTTAGGCTGCCCTATACCAGCGGTTCTTCCAATTGTATCCAGCCGTAGTTTTATATATATATATATATATATATATATATATATATATATATATATATATGTCTGTTAACACGATAGCGGCCAGAGTTTTTGTTTCTTCTTCACGAATCGTGGTATCTAGCGTTCAATTAGCAAACGATTGAACGAGTTCGTTAACCACCAAAATCGGTCTAACGGGAGGGGGGGGGGGGTTTACCCCGGGCCCAAAACACTAATTTGACCATGCCAGCCGTAGTTTTTGTTATATTTCAACGAAACTCGGTATTCGTTATGTTAATCTCAAGAGAGGAATACGTTATAAAAATATACTATATCGGTTCATTAGGAGGGGAGGTTTACTCTGGACCCACATTACCGATTTGGCACTACTAGCTATAATTTTTGTTACATTTCAAAGAAACTCGGTACTCGTGGTGGTAATCAACAGGGAGAAATGGGTTGTAAAAATAAACTATATCGGTTCATTAGGAGGGGGGGGGGGTTTATTCCGGACCCACATTACCGATTTGCCACTACCAGCCATAATTTTTGTTACATTTCAAAGAAACTCGGTACTCGTGGTGGTAATCAACAGGGAAAAATGGGTTGTAAAAATAAACTAAATCAGGTTATTCAGAGGGGGGATTTACCCCGGACCTAAAGTATTAATATACTCATACCGGTCGTAATTTCTCCCCTATTGTAATGAAACGCGGTATACGTCGTGGGTATCTCACGAGAAAGAAGTGTTGTAAAAATGAAGTAAATCGGTCAATTGGAAAAGAGAGTTTACTTAAAACTCTTTTTCATTAGAAATGTGAACCGCTAGACGTAGGTTCACAAAGCCGCCGCGAGGAGCGCTATCTCCCACTACAATCGAAAATTCTTTCAAAACTATCAACTACAAACGATTTAGAATGTATTGAGACCATAAGAAAACACGCACCCCTAAAACTAAAAAAGTCGCCATTTTGAAAATTCATAAAGCGGCTGTAACTTTTTTTCTAGGCAACTACAAACGAAAATTCTTTCAAAACTATCAACTAGAAACGATTTAGAATGTATTGAGACCATAAGAAAACACGCACCCCTAAAACTAAAAAAGTCGCCATTTTGAAAATTCAAAAAGCGGCTGTAACTTTTTTTCTAGGCAACTACAAACGAAAATTCTTTCAAAACTATCAACTACAAACGATTTAGAGTGTATTGAGACCATAAGAAAACACGCACCCCTAAAACTAAAAAAGTCGCCATTTTGAAAATTCATAAAGCGGCTGTAACTTTTTTTCTAGGCAACTACAAACGAAAATTCTTTCAAAACTATCAACTACAAACGATTTAGAATGTATTGAGACCATAAGAAAACACGCACCCCTAACACTAAAAAAGTCGCCATTTTGAAAATTCATAAAGTTTTTTTTTTTTTTTTTTTTTTTTTTTTTTTTTTTTTATTTATTGAATATTTACAATCTGTATACATATGTTTACATATAATACAATAAGTAAATATGTATCTCATAAACTAGCACAAGGAAGAATAGAGGGGAGAAGGCAGCCATTGCTGACACTCCCTGAGGAATTATAAATATTTCATTTATATATTACAGCTGGTCCCTAGGCCACTTTCTTTTCAAGCGTCTCGGAGGATTGGAAGGGATCGCATCTGTGGAAAGGGATTGGGCAAGGGGATTGGGATGAAAGGATAGCTTGGAATGAAAAGTGGAGAATCGGGTTTTAGCTAATTCAGCGACAAAGGGAATTTCGAGGTCTCGGTGGATGATATTATTGTTCACGTAGAAGGGAGCATTAAGGATCCGGCGAAGGACTTTGGACTGGAAGGTTTGGATTCGGTTTATGTTGGAAGGTTTTGCTGTACCCCATAGTTCAATGCCGTATGTCCAAATCGGTTTAATAATAGTTTTGTAGGTTGTTAGTTTGTTTTCAGTACTGAGTTTTGATTTGGGACCTATTAGTCGTCTAAGTAGGCCGTAGCGTCTGTTTAGTTCTTGTCGTTTTGTTTTTGTGTGCGTGTTCCAAGTAAGTCTCTTGTCGAGGTGGAAGCCTAGGTATCGAACAACATCGGATTTGGGAATGAGGGATTCGTTAAGGGTAACAGATGGGCACTCACTACGCCGCAGTGTGAATGTGACGTGCTTACATTTTTCGGCGTTGACTTTGATTCGCCACTTCTTTAGCCATTGCTCGATTTCTAAGAGATGATTCTGGAGCGCTTCTGAGGCTTGCTGCGGGTTGGCGGAACATGAAAGCACTGCAGTATCATCTGCAAAAGTTGTGATAATGGTACTGGGATTAGTGGGGATATCAGCGGTGAAGATGGAGTAGAGGAGAGGGGCTAGGATGCTGCCTTGGGGGACTCCAGCAGATACGTGGCGGGATGAGGAATTCGATGCATTGTATTGGACATGAAACAGGCGGGATGAAAGAAAGGATTTTAGGATTAAGTAGTAGGTGATGGGGAGAAAACGCTTGAGCTTGTAAAGGAGGCCCGGATGCCAGACTCGGTCAAAGGCCTGGGCTACATCTAGAAAGACTCCTGAACAGAAGTCCTTACGCTCAAGCGTTGAGGAAATTGTGTCTACAACTCGGAAAGCTTGTTGAGTGGTAGAGTGGAGTGATCGGAAGCCAAACTGATGAGTTGGAATGATACCAAAGGATTCAACTATAGGAAGGATTCGTTTGTACAGCAGTTTTTCAAGGATTTTAGAGAGGATGGGTAACAAACTGATTGGGCGGTAGGATGATGTTTCAGTAGCTGGTTTGTTTGGTTTAGGAATAAGGATTACAGAGGAGTGTTTCCAGGAGGAAGGGAAGTGAGTGGTTCGCAGTACACTGTTATATATAAGGATGAGGAACATGATGGCTTTATGGGGGAGGTGCCGAAGGATTTTAGCGGTGATAAGATCAGGACCAGGGGACTTATTGAGGGGTAGATGGTTAATGATGTATTTGACTTCCGATGGGTGAAAGGAAGGTGGAGGTAAGGACATCGGTAAGGGTTCGGAAAGATAAGTGATTACCTCTTCAGTATGGGAAGGGTTTAACTCTGGGTTCGGGGAAAAGGTTGCTTCTAGATGATTGGCAAAATGGGAAGCTTTTTCTTCGTCACTTCTGGCCCAAGTTCCATCTTCACGTCGGAGTGGGGAGGAGGTAGGTTGAAATTTAAGAATTCTTTTTGTGGCTTCCCACAGTGAGTGGTTACGGGGCGTTAAAGAAGAAAGATATTCTTCCAGTCGGTGATTGTCTAGTTTAGTCAGTTCGTTTTTTAGCTTTCTTGTTAGTTTATTGAAAATGGTTTTGTCTGCAGGAAGATGGGATCGTTGCCATTGTGTCCGGGCACGTCGCTTGGCTGAGAGGAGCAGTTGTATGTGATGAGGGATTGGAGTAGCTGTTGGTTGACGTTTGTGAGTTGGTTTGCTGGCAAGTCTAGCGCAGTCCTGGACTGATTTGGTGAAGAGGTCCGCAGCATCGTCAACATCTTGCGCTGTCTTCAACTTAACATTGAGGTCCAGAATACTGTCTAGGTTAGACTGGAACATAGCCCAGTCTACAGGTCCGGTGGTTAGAGATGGTTTAGTTTGAATAGGGATAGGAGATGCACTGAGTGACAAAAGGAGAGGGGAATGGTCAGAAGAGAGGTCTAAAAGGGGAGATACCGACGTGAAGATACCGTTCAAGCCAGAAGTAACGAAAAAATCTAGGATGTCCGGATTTTTGTGGGGATCGGAAGGCCAATGGGTTGGATGAGGTTGGGAAATGTAGGAATACTCACCATTGTACAGTACGTCGTTTAGCACTCGGCCTCTCGAGTTAGTAAGGCGACTTCCCCAGAGGAGATGCTTGGCATTAAAATCTCCCCCAGCGATAAAGTGAGTGCCAAGGGACTGGAATAAATTGGTAAAATCAGGGTGATACATCCGTTGGTTCGGAGAGCAATAGATGGACGCGATGACGAGCGGAAATCTTGGTAAAGAAATGGAGATGGAGGTTAATTGAGAAGAAGCAGTAGACTGATAGGAATGGGAATGATGGGATATCTTGTTCTTAACCAAGACCAGTGTACCACCACGGCCTCTGTCGTCAGGGTGATCTGTACGGTAAGTTTTGTATCCTGCTATGTTAAAGTAATGTTGAGTTCGTAGGTGTGTCTCTGTTATAAGTGCAATATCTATGTCACGGTCTGTAAGTAGCAGTTCTAGTTCTTGTCTTCGGGGTATCAGCCCGTTGGAATTCCAGAGGAGGATAAGGATAGGAGGTGTACTGGGTGGGATCATTTTTTAAGAAGTACTGGGATGCATTGCTCAATAAAGGAGGATAGGAGCTTAATAAGAGGATTGATTAAGTTTTCTAGTCTTGTGAAGAAGGAGTTGAATAGATTGGTGGGATCGAAGGTTTTGTTTGGTTCAGGTGAGTTATACGGGATGTCGCACGGGGTAGATTGTACAGGAGGTTCTTTAGGTTGCACAGGAAGTCGATGCTGAGGGACTTGAAAAGTAGGCGGGCTTTGACTAGAGGGACGCTGACGCTGCATGAGGGGTTGAGGGTTGGGGATAGTAACTGTGGGTTGAGGAGAGGATTGTAGGTTGAGGAGTTGTGGAAAATTTTGTTGAGATGTGGACGGTTGAAGAAGGTCAGAGAAGGTGACTCCTGACGAGATGAACCTGGTTGGAGGTAGATGTCTTGCAGAGTACTGTCCGCTTGTGGTGGGTTCGCCGCTAGTGGAGGGCTGAGGTAGGGTATCAGGTTGGGCTGCCTGCCGGTGTGCTGCGAATCGGTTTTGGAGAGTCTTCACGGCCTTGTAAACTTCACAGCCGCGGTAGTTTGCAGGGTGATTACCGCCGCAGTTGGAACATTTGGGTGGAAGTTCCTTGGGATGGGTGCAGTCCTTAGCGTCATGCTCTCCTGCGCATTTCACGCATTTAGATGTGTGCTCACAGTAGTTCGCTGTGTGTTTAAATTCAAGGCATTTGCGGCACTGCGGGATATCTCTTCTCTGCCTTGGCTCTTCAACTGAGATTCTCGTATGTAGGAGATATTTTTCTTTGAAGATTTCTTTACTCTTCGGTTCTTTAGTCAGATCAACAAAGAATAGTGGCATAGGTTGTTTTGTGGCTGGGTGTTTTGCATTATGCACATTTTTGACCTTGTATCCGAGCTCTTTGAGTTCCGATTTAATATCATCTGGAGGAGTGGTGTGGTGGAGATGACGTAAAACAACTCTGTAGGACTTGTCTTCCTTGAGCTGATAACAGTGGAAGTCGCTCTCCATGTCCCCGAGGTATTTTACTACTTTGCGGAAGGAGTCACTGGTGTGTGTATTTATTAGCGTGTCCTGGAATCGTGCTCGACAGGTGAACGAGTCTTTGCCTATTAAATTGGAGATTTTTTGGCAGAATTTTTTAAAGTCTGTGATGTTTCTTACAACAATAGGCGGTGGCTTCGGAACTAATGTTGATTGTGACGTATCCACTTTAGCGTTTGTGTCCATATTTAATTTTTTGGAAGGATTTCTTGGCTTTAGAAATGGAGCTTCTTTTGAGAGGGATGGGGTATCTATAAAAGTTGCTCGAGAAGATGTTGATGACGCGAGCGATGTCTGTGACATAGATCGCTTAATAAAGGTTTTTTTCTTTTGAGGTGAGTTTATGGGTGAATTCTCCTGAGAATGATGCCTTCTATTGTTTGATTTTCTTTTTCCTCCCATAATTGCTGTGATTGATTAGAAGGCCGAGGAAAAATAAAAAAATAAAAAATAAAATAAATAAATAAATAAAATAAGTCTCGGGGTGGAGATTCGAACCGCAGACCTCTGGATCGTGAGTCTCTCACTCATCCACTAGACCAGAGAGAGAGCTGGCAGTAGGTCCTGGGAAGCTTGTTGAAGGCCTGAGTATTTGGCCAGCTTAAGGGGCAGCAAGGAGGGGATGACTTGCCAATTCACGCAGCCCCCTACCTCTAGCCTAGCTAGGGCAAGGGACTAATAAAGTGAAAAGTAAGTTTTCTTTACTTACTATTTTCAGGCTTTCGGCTGGATATTTGTCTTTGAAACTTCACACACTGGTACTAGAGTGTTAAGTCTCTAACATCACGACTTTTCACAAGTATAACCGGGATATAACCACTCGAAATAATGATTTGAACAGGAGGGCTATAAAATGCTGCGTATCGGGCAATGGCTGCAACGCGACTCCAATTCATAAAGTGGCTGTAACTTTTTTTCTAGGCAACTACAAACGAAAATTCTTTCAAAACTATCAACTAGAAACGATTTAGAATGTATTGAGACCGTAAGAAAACACGCACCCCTAAAACTAAAAAAGTCGCCATTTTGAAAATTCATAAAGCGGCTGTAACTTTTTTTCTAGGCAACTACAAACGAAAATTCTTTCAAAACTATCAACTACAAACGATTTAGAATGTATTGAGACCATAAGAAAACACGCACCCCTAAAACTAAAAAAGTCGCCATTTTGAAAAGTCATAAAGTGGCTGTAACTTTTTTTCTAGGCAACTACAAACGAAAATTCTTTCAAAACTATCAACTACAAACGATTTAGAACGAATTGAGACCGTAAGAAAACACGCACCCCTAAAACTAAAAAAGTCGCCATTTTGAAAATTGATAAAGCGGCTGTAACTTTTTTTCTAGGCAACTACAAACGAAAATTCTTTCAAAACTATCAACTACAAACGATTTAGAGTGTATTGAGACCATAAGAAAACACGCACCCCTATAACTAAAAAAGTCGCCATTTTGAAAATTCATAAAGTGGCTGTAACTTTTTTTCTAGGCAACTACAAACGAAAATCCTTTCAAAACTATCAACTACAAACGATTTAGAATGTATTGAGACCATAAGAAAACACGCACCCCTAAAACTAAAAAAGTCGCCATTTTGAAAATTCATAAAGTGGCTGTAACTTTTTTTCTAGGCAACTACAATCGAAAATTCTTTCAAAACTATCAACTACAAACGATTTAGAATGTATTGAGACCATAAGAAAACACACACCCCTAAAACTAAAAAAGTCGCCATTTTGAAAATTCAAAAAGCGGCTGTAACTTTTTTTCTAGGCAACTACAAACGAAAATTCTTTCAAAACTATCAACTACAAACGATTTATAATGTATTGAGACCATAAGAAAACACGTACCCCTAAAACTAAAAAAGTCGCCATTTTGAAAATTCATAAAGTGGCTGTAACTTTTTTTCTAGGCAACTACAAACGAAAATTCTTTCAAAACTATCAACTACAAACGATTTAGAATGTATTGAGGCCATAAGAAAACACGCACCCCTAAAACTAAAAAAGTCGCCATTTTGAAAATTCATAAAGTGGTTGTAACTTTTTTTCTAGGCAACTACAAACGAAATTTCTTTCAAAACTATCAACTACAAACGATTTAGAACGAATTGAGACCATTAGAAAACACGCACCCCTAAAACAAAAAAGTCGCCATTTTGAAAACTCATAAAGCGGCTGTAACTTTTTTTCTAGGCAACTACAAACGAAAATTCTTTCACAACTATCAACTACAAACGATTTAGAACGAATTGAGACCGTAAGAAAACACGCACCCCTAAAACTAAAAAAGTCGCCATTTTGAAAATTCAAAAAGCGGCTGTAACTTTTTTTCTAGGCAACTACAAACGAAAATTCTTTCACTACAAACAACTACAAACGATTTTACGCCGAATAAAAGTGGTTTGGTTCCAATCGGTTGAAGTCGGGTGCGGGGTATTTTTTGACCCCCCGGTTCTCAAAAACGGGGCAACTACAAACTAAATTTTTTTCACTACAAATAACTACAAACGATTTGCAATTTTTTGAGTCTATTGTCATATTTTTTTTCGAAAGTGGGGTGCCAAGTTCACAGAGGTATTGAGGTTGGACTCATGACGGAATTTTTGAAAAATTTCTTCAAATCTTTATCGATCCTACCTAGTAGACACCGAAAATGACCCCCGTTAAAATTTATATATATATATATATATATATATATATATATATATATATATATATATATATATATATATATATATATGTGTGTGTGTCTGTTAACACGATAGCGGCCAGAGTTTTTGTTTTTTCGTCACGAAACTTGGTATATAGCATTCAATTAGTAAACGATTGAACGAGTTCGTTAACCACCAAAATCGGTCCACCGGAAGGGGGGGTTTACCCCGAACCCAAAACACTAATTTGACCATTTCAGCCGTAATATTTGTTATATTTCAACGAAACTTGGTATTCGTAGTGGTAATATAGAGAGAAAAGTGAGATATAAAAATGAACTAAATCGGTTCATAAGGAGGGGGGGTTTACTCCGGACTGACAATACCAATTCGCCACTACCAGCCGTGATTTTAGATATATTTCGACGAAACTCGGTATTCGTAGTGGTAATCTACAGGTAAATATGTTATGTAAAAATAAACTAAATAGGTTCATTAGGAGGGGGGGTTTACTCCGGACCCAAATTCCTAATATACTCATACTGGTCGTAATTTCTGCTGTATTCTAACGAAACGCGGTATACGTCGTGGGTAACTCATGAGAAAGAAGTGTTATAAAAATGAGCTGAATCGGTCAATCGGAAAGGGGGGTTTACTTTGTAATATATTTCAATAGAAAAGCCAGCCAGACATAGGTCCACAAAGGCGCCGCAAGGAGCGCTAGAGGGACTGTATCCTGTTCCTGCGTTAGATCAAAATACGATAATATGAGGTTTTTTGTATTTATTACGTAGTGTAATAGGTAACATGTGTAAACATAACTCTGGAAGCAAATTAATAATTGATCAGTTACTCATTACAAATTTAAAAGAGAACTATTCATGTTTTTATTTTATTTATGTAGGATATTTTAAGCAAATTGTTCTGGAAAGCAGTCTACACTACCCAAATTCTGAGGAAAGTGCTTAGTTATGCAGCTCCTGCGTGACGGACTTTTTTTTATATATCTCGTGAAAATTGTCAACATGCTCTCGAACATCTCCAATAAACGTCATATTAAGGCGTGAGGGAAACCGACCGTTGCTAACTTACACAGAAGCGGAAATTACACAATCCGGCTCACATTCTAAAGCAAAGCTCTATACATCAAAACAAAATACAAACATGTATGGGCGTATATAAGGGGGGGTCTGTGAGGGCTGCCCCCAATCGGTAAAAATGTTTCATAAAAACCTTAAAATTAATAATAATAAGATCAGTCAGTTTTGGAAAAAATAATTTCTTTCGGGTCTAATAGCGTTTTAATTGCCTAATTATTCCAAGTTCTAGATTGTTAGTATTACATACCCCCAAAATGCTCTCAGCCCCCCCGAAATTCTCCCAGCCTCCTCCGAAATTATTTTCTATATACGCCCGAACACGCTTCTCATAACTAGCCTTGTTTTACCAATCAAAAAATAAGGCATGCAACATAAAAAAATTTAATAACTGAGGCAAACAGAGACAAAAAAAGAGGAACTACTTTATGAGCTTGTTTGAGTTTAATATTATCAAATGTCAAGCACGTCATTTTGCGAGGTTTATGGCTGGCTCTAACGGTACTATTGTCAGGACCTTAGAAAGAGGAGCAGGCAGTGTAGTAATGTCCCTTCGACTTCTACCGTAGTCTGGCATATTATGTTGAATAAAACTAAAGATAATTCAGGAATCGCCTTTTCTCAGAAATGGTTAATCTAATGAAAAGAAATGTGAGGACAGGTTTTGTACATAATTGCACGATCTGAAATTTTTGTCTGAGCTATTTTTATCATAAAAATAAACGTTTCGCTGAAAAATCCTAAAAGCCTTTTTTTTGCGAACTTTGACCTCGAATAAAATTGTTTGCACTCATGGGATCGATAACGGATTTTCCCAATTCCTTTATAACGTTGTCCCTAACGTTCATGCAAATTTCCAGGTTGCTAGGAATTTATCCAAAGGTACTCATATTTTTCGAACCCATCTATTTCAAACAACAGAAAATTGGTTCTCATTTTACCTATCCTGTTTTACACACAAATACATTTCCCTAATATAAGTAATTACAAAAATAAAAAACTAAGGGAAAGAGACAAAAATTAAAAAGTGAGTTAAACAACGACAAAAGCCCTTTCAAAATAACAAAACAAACGTATTTGAAATTTTAAGCACTTATTTCTCCGATTGACATCACCCAATAAAAAATTGATTTAGAACCTTTTTTTGTGGAAGATTTAGTAAGCTTTCGAATATTTTCTTCGAATAGTAGCTTTCGAATAGTTGAGTGCAACAATTTTATCCACTTACCACGATTTCCCAACTATTTCGAAATATTAAGGAAAATATGCGAAGCTCCCAAAACGTATCTTAATAAAATAATACCAAAATTTAAGCATCATTGTTTATACGAATTTCAAACATGCAGAAAATATTTTAACTGAATCTAATGATTCTAGGTACCCAAACCAAAAACTTCATTCAACAACTACTTTTCCATTTTTATCGAAAACGGTTGAAGCTATCGACTTAAAAATGGTTTAATTCGTTTTCATGGATCAAGAAACCTATAAAAAGAGTACTTACAAGCATATGATGTAAGCGTAAATATTTTTTTCGCGCGAATTTCCTTCCAAAAACCATGTTCCGGTGGACCTTTCAAATTAGGGGAAAGATTTTTATACCAAATTTCATCAAAATCTGACCATTCATCTGGGGCCTAGAGAGCGAACTGACAAATATATATGTATATCCAAATTTGAACCACCATTATTTTATTTTCTGAAACGTAAAATTTTCTAGCCGGTAGCCGCGCTAATTTGCGCGTTTCCTCATATCATGGGTGTATATAGTAAATAATATCTTCCGGGGCATGGAATTTACCCTGGGTATTTACCCTGAAGAATAAATACCCGGGTAGCTTACATCACTGCTACAGTGTAGTTGTATCTACCCCTACTTGTAGCCATACCACTCCCAGCTACCACTCCATCTAGGGTAGTTGCAACTCCGGAGTGGTAGCCTTTGTTTAACCACGTCGTTCTGAGTTGAAGCTAAAACTACACCGTAGTCTCTACTAGGTAGTCAATTCGTTTTCATCACATCACCCAATCTGTGCAATCTTGTGAGTTGCAAGAAGAGAAAAGAAACTCAAGCATTCCTGAAATAGAGACAATTCAAACCTAGAATAAAGTTGTTTTTTTTAGCTATTTTAACTCTACTACCACTCCCGTATGTATGTATAAGGAAGCTCAAGTACTAACACTCCCGTATGTATGTATAAGGAAGCTCAAGTACTAATAATTTGTTAGTATAATTATTATACTGTTTAATATCGGAGACCAGGTCATTAACCAATGCTAACACCAATAGACTACTTACCTGGCAGAGGTCTATTGAAAGAAGCATGGTAAATATGAAGAGGAAGGATAGGATCAGAAATACGACAATAAGGAAGAGAATTGGACTGACAGATATCTCTTCACACGTTACTTTGCTGAAGTGGAATTGGGCTGGGCATCTGATGAGAAGGCAAGACAAGAGATGGTCCCAAGAAGTAACAAGGTGGACGCCATATGACCGGAAAAGAAACAGAGGCAGGCAATTTAAAAAATGGAGCGATTGTTTCAAAGAAAAGGCCTGACCGCTGTGGTGGAGATTGGCGATGGATCGCCAGGCCTGGAAATATAAAGGAGCAGAGATCTTAGCGACTTCCGCTTCCCAATAGGCTGGCAGTGTAGACTACTACTCCTGAAAAGGAAGGCCTTCATCAACATATGTTGTTGTTTACCATCCAATGGTTTTATTTCATATTATTTTATCATTAATCGTTTAATTTGTAAAATTACTCCAACAACTGTAAATAATTGTAAATATTGGTTGATGAAATAAAAGGCTATTTCATTCATTCATTCAATATCGGAGATTATGTCAATAATAATAAAAGCGATTGTAGTTAGTTTGCATCTCTTCATATTCAAACCACCAAACATTTTCCATTACATTTTGTTTAAAAAGTAAATTATGGAAGGATATAATAAAAACAATGCCAGCCGAACAAACAATGCCTGGAATCTTAGCAGTCAGTTGAAACTTTTCATTGATATTCAAAATCTTTATTTAATTTGATTGGACATAAAATAGGATAGAATAATAAAACAAGAGGAGATGCTTGGGGCTTGGCAATGAGAGTTAAAAAAACTAGATATTTTTATATTAGAACTAGCTGACCCGGCGAACTTCGTACCGCCTAACAGTCGATTCTTTAATTATTATTTTTTTTAATACTCATTCTGCTATTTGCGACACCGGGTCAGCTAGAAAGATAAAAAAGAAAAGAAAAAAGAAACTTAATAAGTCAACAATTACATTATGTCAAAAAATAAAAAACTTAAAATTATTTTAATAGTCACTAAAAATCACAATGAAAATTACAATATCAGATTTCTTATTATGATTCCTACTTATTATATTTCATTTTATATTTACTTATTCTTAATTAAGTATAATTTTTATTGTAGTAATTAATGGTACACGATATTTTTTGTTTCATTGCCTGTCGCGTAAACAAACAGAGCTGATGGTTTTCCAACACGGGAACAGGCAACATACTATTGACCATGCGAGAAAAATGGGTTTTCCACATTAATACCAGGAACACTTAATGACTGCCCTGGGATTTGTTTATAGTCAAACTAAGTTCATAGGTTCAATAGCAACACAGTTGTAGGCACTGTAATCAATAGACAGCTGCTCGATTCAAACTTGCACCATTATTAGTCGAATGTCGCGATTCACGGGTCTGTCTTAACCGAATTCTTTCACCTTCCTGGGCAGTACAATTAGATTGATAATTAATCTGATTCTTTGCATTTTTCTGGGTTCTTCTGCCTAAATTTGTCCGCCGCCTTATAGTAGGCATATTTAGTAAGTCACAAACACACAACACTTTAGTAATTTTATAGAAATGTTTGGCTTTTAGATTCAGTAATATTATAGATACACAGCAAAGAGATGTTTAAATTTAAAATAATATTTTACCACAGACTATTTACATTTTACCAAAGACAATTTGTTTTTGAGTAATGTTACTATCGTATAAAATTTGACAAATATTGACATTAATATTTATACGATACTAATGTCACTCAGTTGTTTTGCCTTCCCAGAACCCCTCCACTAGCACTTAAACTTTATGGTATGGTATTAAAGTTCTAATTGACCTATAAGTATTATTACGAATCTTTTGTATGGGAATATAGAAAAGTGGAGTCTTTTTTACTTCGTTAACGCAAATATAAATTAATTTAAATTGCATTAATAACATGTGATTCTATTGTCACCTAGTGATTACTTGTTCTTATTTTTTTAATTTTTTTTGCTTATACACAAAAAACCTAATACGTTAACTGTTAAAAATATTATAATTGAGAACATATGTTTTTATTTAAAAATGAATTTGCGTTAAGGAAGTGAAAAAGACCCGAAAAGTGTTGTTTTTAGACTTTTTCAGGCAACTTTTTAAATTTTTCTCTCCGTAAGAACCATCCTCGTAGTTCAAGGAATATTATAAAAAAAGAATTAGCGAAATCGGTTCGGTTGTTCTCGAGATTTGCGCTTACCAACACATTTAGCGATTCATTTTTAGCGCGGTTCCTCCCTCCCCCATAGGGAGGAACCCCGCTCATAAGGTTGATACAATGAAACAATCCGGAAGTGCCGACAAGAAAATTTCGCGTTTCAGAACCCCTAGAGACCGAAAATAACGGTGGTTCAAATTTGCATATATATATATATATATATATATATATATATATATTATATATATATATATATGTATATATTTATTTATTTATATATATATATATATATATATATATATATATATATATATATATATATATATTTGTCTGTTCGCTCATTACAGGCTTCCCTGATGGTCCGATTTTGATGAAATTTGGTACAAAAGTCTGTCGTCCAATTTGAAAGGTCAAGTTCGTTAACCAGCAAAATCCGCCCACTCGAAGATGGCGTTTGGGGCGAAATTCGCGCAAAAAAAATCGTAACGCTTACGTTTTTGAGTTCATAAGCTTGTAAGTACTCTTTTTATAGGCTTCTTGGGCTAGGAAAACGAATGGAGCCAAGGCGATAGCTTCAACCGTTTTCGAGAAAACTGAAAAAATAATTTTTGAATGCCCTTTTTGGTTTGGGTACTTAGAATCATGGGATTCAGTTGAAACATTTACTGCATGTTCTACTTTCATTAAAACTAATATGTTAAAATTTTGGTTGCGTTTGGAGTTAAGGAAGGGTTAGAATAAAATATTTTATTAACAGACATAAAAAAGTGTTGGTAACTTTGTATACATTCCTTAATATCTCGAAAAAGGTTGAGAATTTGGGAAACCGAAGAATACCTTTAGAAAGCTTGCTAAATGCTCTACAAAAAAGGTTCTAATGGAAGTTTTGATTAGGCGATGTCAATCGGAGAAATATGTGCTTAAAACCTTAAAGTAATTGATTTCGCTTATTCGAACTGTTCTTTTAGCACTTTCCTCCGAAGGAAAGTAGCTATTGAGGTTGGACTCATGACGGAATTTTTGAAAAATTTCTTCAAATCTTTATCGATCCTACCTAGTAGACACCGAAAATGACCCCCGTTAAAATTTATATATATCTATATATATATATATATATGCATATATATATATATATATGTGTCTGTTAACACGATAGCGGCCAGAGTTTTTGTTTTTTCGTCACGAAACTTGGTATATAGCATTCAATTAGCAAACGATTGAACGAGTTCGTTAACCACCAAAGTCGGTCCACCGGAAGGGGGGGTTTACCCCGAACCCAAAACACTTATTTGACTATGTCAGCCGTAATATTTGTTATATTTCAACGAAACTTGGTATTCGTAGTGTTAATATAGAGAGAAAAGTGAGATATAAAAATGACTAAATCGGTTCATTAGAAGGGGGGGTTTACTCCGGACCCACAATACCAATTCGCCACTACCAGCCGTGATTTTTGGTATATTTCGACGAAACTCGGTATTCGTAGTGCTAATCCACAGGTAAATATGTGTTGTAAAAATAAACGAAATCGGTTCATTAGGAAGGGGGGTTTACTCCGGACCCACAATACCAATTCGCCACTACCAGCCGTGATTTTTGGTATATTTCGACGAAACTCGGTATTCGTAGTGGTAATCTACAGGTAAATATGTGTTGCAAAAAGAAACTACATCGGTTCATTAGAAGGGGGGGGGTTTACTCCGGACCCAAATTCCTAATATACTCATACCAGTCGTAATTTCTGCTGTATTGTAACGAAACGCTGTATACGTCGTGGGTAACTCATGAGAAAGAAGTGTTGTAATAATGAGCTGAATCGGTCAATCGGAAAGCGGGGGTTTAATTTGTAATATATTTGAATAGAAAAGCCGGCAGACGTAGGTTCACAAAGCCGCCGCAAGGAGCGCTTTCTACCACTAGTGTGACTGTATCCTGTTCCTGCGTTAGATCAAAATACGATAATATGAGGATTTTTCTATTTATTACGTAGTGTAGTAGGTACCATGTGTAAACATAACTCTGGATGCAAATTAATAATTGATCAGTTACTCATTACAAAATGAGAACTATTCACGTTTTTATTTTATTTATGTAGGATATTTTAAGCAAATTGTTCTGGAAAGCAGTCTACACTACCCAAATTCTGAGGAAAGTGCTTAGTTATGCAGCTCCTGCGTGACGGACTTTTTGTCTTTAATTTTGATACTTAAAATTATGGGATTCAGTTGAAACATTTTCTGCATGTTTGAATTTCATCAACACTAATATGTTAAAATTTTGGTTACGTTTGGAGCTAAGGAAGGATTAGAATAAAATATTTTATTAACAGACATGAAATGTTTTGGGAACTTCGTATACATTCCCTAATATCTCGAAGACGGTTAGGAATATTAGTAAACGGAGGGTTACCATGCGAAAGCTTACTAAATGTTCTACAAAAAAGATTCTGAAACAATTTTTGATTAGGCTATGTCAATCGGAGAAATAAGTGCTTAAACGTTGAAGTAATTGATTTCGTTTATTCGAACGGTTCTTATTCTTTGTTTTTATTCCTTGTTATTTTTTAATTGCTTAAAGTTGGATAATGTATTTGACAATAAAACAGATTAATTAAAAGAAGAAAAACAATTCATTGTTAAAAATATATCAGGCTGTACCGTATGAAATGTCAGTTTTGGATTTGTCGATTTCCTTCAAATGTCTTGAAACTGTCGAGGCTCCTACTCCGAGTTCTTTGGGATATTCCCTAGTGTTTTTTAATTGCTTATAGTAGTCAAATGTATTTGTCAATAAAACAGGATACGTATAATTAGAATCAATATTTTGTTTGTTAGAATTCGAAGATGCCGTATGAATATCTAGATTACAGTACTGGTGTTGATTTCGTTCTTTAGAATTATTCTTGGTATTCCCTATTTTCATCTGTTACCCATAGTTTTTTATTGTTAGTAGGTTTTTCTTATTGATTATAGAATATAAATCTATTTGGCTATAAAACAGGATACGTAAAATTAGTGACAATATTTCGGAGATTTCTGAGCGAAATACTTTTAAGATTTTCTACCACCACGAACGGCTTTTTTCCTCTATTTTTATCCACTAGATAGGCTTTATTTTGCATATTATTCTATATAAGTTTTATTCAGCAGGGGATTCTGATGAAATGTCGTGTTTTTGCTGTGGATTTTAAATACGATGTATCTAAGATTGGATAACATTAGCGAGTCTACATAGTTAAGAACCGACGACGGAGGATTACTTCTTGCTATGATTTAGTCTACATATGTATATTAAGTCCTAAATCCAAAAAATAAACTTCACAACGGTTAGATACTATGAGCGAATATGGCGGTTCAATGCCCGTAGAAACAAGGGGGCCGCAGGAAATTTACCTGCTAAGAGTTAATCCTCAAGAGCCCAGGTATCTGCCGACACAAATACAAAGCCTAGGCGGACAGCACCCCAAAAACACAGATCCAAACATAGGTTATATACTAAATATTCATAAAGACTACTTAGTTGTAAACCGATTCATCAATTAGCAATCAATAGTTTGCAACAAAGGTTATATACTAAATATTGATAAAAAGTATTTAATTAGAAAAAAAACAATATTCCACAAGACTTGTTTTTGGTTCATTTGTGTCTACTCCATAGACTTAATTAGGTATATTATTCTATTGTAGTTGGGCAACTAAACTTTGTTTTATTTTGTTAAATAAAGTTTTTTTTCTTGACTTGTTATTCGTCAAGACTTTTATTTGTCCTTGTGTATTTACTAGATAGGTTTTATTCGGCATATTATTCTATATAGGCTATATTAGGCAGGGTATTCTACTCAATCTTGTGTACTTCTTCTTGATCCTTCTGTACATGGGCGTATATAAAAACAATTTCGGGGGGGCTGAGACCATTTCCAGGGTATGGAATACTAAATATTTAGAGCTTGGAATAGTTTTAGGCAACTAAAACGCTATTACACGTAAAATAAAATATGTTTTATGAACTAAGTGATCTTATTTAATTTATTTTTAAGGGTTTTACGAGAAGTTTTTATCATCAATTCAAAATTTCGGGAGGGGCTTCAGCCCCCACAGCCCCCCCCCTCATATACGCCCATGCTTTTGTATCCTCTAGAAAGGCTTTATTAGGCATATTTTGTATTGATTTATAGAGCTTTGCTTTAGAATGAGAGCCAGATTCTGTAATTTCCGCTTCTGTGTAAAAGTTAGCTACTGTCGGTGTCCCTGACGCCTTAATATCACTTTTATTCGAGAGGATTTTGACAATTTTCACGAGATATATAAAAAAAATAATTTTATTTCTTTTCTAAGCTTATCAAATGGCACTAGGGACATGAACGGAACCGCGCTAAGATGCTGCAGTTCCTGCGAGTCGGACTTTTATATAATAGATGAGTTACATTTTCCTACGTTTCGGCGTGTATTTCAAGCTTTCATCGTGGCTGGAAATGGAGAGAAGTGGAAATCACAGGCAGGTGGAATAACTGCAGCATGTGTTAGATGCTACTTCGCTCAGGGACTTAGCGACTTTCTTGGAAATAGGTTCTTACAAATCTCATAGCCTGATGGTGGTTCATAATTCAGGCCGAATCAATGGCAACTTTAACTCATTTTTATATGTAAAATTGTAGATTCTTTTAACCTGCGATATGACAGTATCTTTACAATCTCACCTTAGAAATAACAATGGTCAACAATGTTTCTTCAATGAAATATGTAGGACATTAATGTGACATGAAAATGTAATATGGATTTGACCAAATGTTGACCACCCACGGTTCTTAAAGCCAATTTCTTTCGACCAAATAAGAATATTCTCTTCACTTCTTAAGTGAATATAAAATATATATATATATATATATATACATATATATATATATATATATATATATATATATAACTTTACTATTTTATGTATTACTAGCTGACTACTCGTGCTTCACCACGGCCGATAAGTAGTTTTTATGCGTTAAATAAGGTATGATCAAAATTAACGCTACTACATAATTTTGTACAGCTTATTATTGCACGGACTTTAAAGTTACCCAGGAAACACCATGTGGCGGTAACCGTGCTTGTTTCCGTTGGGGAGTAAAAAAAGAAAAATGCAACAACCACTTAAAAAGTTAGGTAAACAGAGACAAATACACGTTGAAAATAATAAAATTAACACCTTTGAAGTTTTAAGCACTTATCTCTTCGATTGACATCACCCCACCGAACATTACAACAGAATCTTTTTTTGTAGAGAATTTAGTAAACTTTCGAATAGCCGCCTTCCACTTACTACGATACCCCAACCATTTTTGAGATCTTTTAGAAAATATACTCAGATCCGAAAACTTTGTATCATCATTAATACAATTTTTTTTTCATATCCTTCTTACCTCCAAACGATACCAAAGTATAAATATCTTAGTTTAGATGAATGCCAAATATCTGGTACAAGTTTCAAGTGAACCAACCATCGATTCTGAATACCCAAACAGGAAATTAGTCTGGAAAAGTATTTCTATCAATGTTTCTCGTAAACGGTTACAGAAATCGCTTTAAAAATGGTTTCATTCGTCGTACCTGCAAGCATATGGACTCGGAAATGTAAGCGTTCCGATTTTTTCGCGCAAATGTTGCTCCAAAAACCATGTTCCAGTAAACAGATTCAGCTAGTTAATAAACTTGACCTTTCAAATGAGAAGAAAGATTTTTGTACCAAAAGTCATCAAAATTGGGCCATTTTTGAGCCGATGAGGAACTTCTTAATAATTCAAACCCCCCTAAAATTACTTAAACATTTGAATATCAAAAAATCCTTTCTTAGTGAGCGTCTACGTTCTATAGGGAGTGTCCATGCAAAATTTTTCTGTTGAGCGGTTTGGGCTGGGCGATGTTAGGTCAGTGAGTGAGTCAGTGAGTGAGTGAGTGGTATTTGACAAATATATAGTAGGATTTCACGATGAACACTGAAATTATTTTTACGTTTGAAATAAAATACATAAAATAGCAAAGTAATATATATTATTGGAGGGAATGCAATACTCTACAACCCTATAACCGTTATTTATTTTTTTGGTACATCGTGGAAGAGTTATCCGGTCAAAACTGAGGAAAAATAAGCGGCAAAAGTGTTTTCCCCAAAATGACAGACTTTCAAGAGCGGACACATCGAAAACTAAAGATAGGAAATTTAATCAGCTTTCATTTGTTATAGAATAGTCATGTCGCTAGGACACAGGGTTTCCGAGATATAAGTGAAAACCCGAAAAATGGGACCTTCTAACCCCCCTCCCCCCTGGCACAAAGGCTACGGGCGAGGACTTTTGATATGTTCATTTCCTACCCAGCCCAAACAAAGTTATGAAGTCCAAAATTGTGTTCCAAAAATTTCCACCTATAGCTGTTTTAAAGCATTCGTTGCCTGGACTGTGGATTGTGCCGAAAAAACAGTAGGTGGGTATTCCTGCTTGACAGTTTTGGTGTTTCAGATCAGTATTTTTGTACCAAATTTTGTCCAATAGTTCCATTGTTAAACCTGCCAGAGTGCGAAAAGGGGAACCCCCGAAAAGTCAGGCTTTCATCAACTAATGAAAACGAATATATAAATTTGAACCACTGGCATTTTCGTGATCTATAGGGTGGACAATTCCCAACGGTGCCTCCGTAAGTCATAACGGGTTTCTTTTCTACAGAGGAAGGGAGGCAACGCCGTAAACCACATTTTATGACTGTCGCTAAAGGCTTAACCCACACGTTACACGTGAGCTGACAGAAATACATACTCAAGACAACGTCCATATTGTCACAGTGGTACCATACATGAGCAACATTCACATAGACCATATTGTATTCATAAGAAGTCAAAATCACTTTTTTTTTTTACAACTATACATCTATCTTATCTTGTACAAACGATTTTCACTACAATTAATTTAATTTAATTATTTTTACTATTTCCATTAATTTGATTATTATTACTCAATTTTTGAGGGAGGGATTGTATTTTTTTTTTTTTTTTCAAGAACCTGTCAAATGGCAAGTCGAAGTATTTTCGTTAGTCGTAGTATTTTTCTTCTCCCTCTAATATGGAACTAATAGTTATATTTTGTAGTCATCCCTTGACGTTCCTCCCCTATTCAGGTCATCCCTGCCGACATACCCCAACTGAAAGGAAATTCGTCCTTAGAAATATGGAGGGAGATAACACAAAATTGGTAGAAGCACTCCCCTAACAAGGGATTGATTAACTTAGAAATTTATTGCCTGTTGAGAAAAGCAGCAGAGGTATATTTCCATAATAATAACTGGAAAACATCCTCATCCTTCCTCACTGGCTGAGATTTCGGATTTCTTTCATAAGAGGAGCCTCCTATAACTAGATTAGGGGGAAATGAGACTTTTTATTAGTAACAACTTTCTGTAAGGGGACACTTGGAGTTATATGTCTTTCTAGCGCTATAACAAAATTATGACAAAAACAAAAAACATAGGTAACTTATAAATTTGACAAAAATCAACCATAACTTTATAATCTACTATACAGGGTCTCCCACGTTGAGATGTCATAACTTTAGGGGTTTATTCTGCATATTATTTCGACGTTACAGTAGCCTTTTTTCTTTTTTATTACGTAATATCTATTATGTAATTATTACTCAATTTTACTTGGTCATTAATGGAAAACCACAACATGTAGCATCCTCCATGACCTAATAAATAATTAAACATTGGTAGTTAGTTTTATTGATATGTTATGTAAATATATTAACTAGAGTGTAAATAGCAATGCTGTAAATAATGTTTAACCCTTAATTCTTAACCCAAACATGCTAACTTTAACTCTCCTCAAACTTTTGTTGTATTTAGTACTATAAGTTAATGATAATTCTGAACATTCCAACGGTCATAGCCACGTTGAATGCACTGGTTCCCCCAGATCACCGAAGTTAAGCAATGTCAGGCGTGGTCAGAACCTGAATGAGGGGTGACCGACCACGTGCTGTTCGTGTTATAAAAGGGTGGCAACCTGTAGATAACCCGGCGTTAATAGCCTAATTATGATACGCCGTTAAACACGAAAAGAACAAAAAAAAAATTGTGAACATATAAATTTGTATTTTTTACTGTATTTTAAAAAAAGTCTGACTCGCAGGAACTGCATCATCTTAGCGCGGTTCCTTTCTTATCCCTAGTCTAATTTGGAAAGATTAAAATATTTATTTATTGATAAGGCTTCGCAACTTTGGCGAATCGCCTGAAGATTAAAATAGAAGCAGTTATTATTTTGGTTCCACCAGTCTTGAAAGGTCTTGATTTACGATCTTACGTGGAAGGGTCGGTCAACACTAGAAAGGGTCCCGCTAGTTACAAGGTCTTGGAATCTAGGAAAGCTATATTTCTAACAATAAATTGTTTTGTTATTTTACTTAACCAGTTTTATTGTAAAATACATTATCCAACTATAAGCAATTAAGAAATAATAAGGAATAAAAACAGACAAAAAAAAACGTTCGAATAAACGAAATCAATTACTTTAATGTTTTAAGCACTTATTTCTCCGATTGACATAGTCTAATTAAAACTTTTGTCAGAACATTTTTTGTAGAGCATTTAGTAAGCTTTCGAATGGTAACCTTTCGCTTCCCAAGATTTTCAACCGTTTTCGAGGTATTAATGAAAGTATACGAAGTTCCCAAAACTTTTCATTATTTCTAGCTATAGAAAATTGGTCTCATTTTACCTATCCTGTTTTACACACAAATACATTTTCTTAACATAAGAAATTACAAAAATAAAAATCAATAAAAAACTAAGGGAAAGAGACAAAAAGAACGACCAACACCCGTTCATAAGAACTAAACAGACGTATTTGAAGTTTTAAGCACTTATTTCTTCGACTGACATCACCTAATCAAAACTTGTTTCAGAATCTTTTCTGTAGAGAATTTAGAAAGCTTTCAAATAGTTTCTATCCACTTATGAACATTTCCCAACCGTGTTCGAGATATTAATGAAAATATATGAAGTTCCCAAAACTTTTCATGTCTGTTCATAAAATATTTTATTCTAACCCTTCCTTAACTCCAAACGTAACCAAAGGTTTAAGATATTAGTTTTGATAAAATTTGAACATGCAAAAAATGTTTCAATTGAATCCCATGATTTTATGTACCAAAACCTAAAACGCTATTCAGCAACTATGTTCCCAATTTTCTCGAAAACGGTTAAAGCTATCGCCTTAAAAACGGTTTCATTCGTTTTCCTAGGCCAAGAAGCCTACAAAACGAGTACTTACAAGCATATGAACTCAAAAATGTAAGCGTTGCGATTTTATTTGCGCGAATTTCGCCCCAAACGCCATCTTCCAGTGGGCGGATTTTGCTGGTTAACGAACTTGACCTTTCAAATAACAGACAAATATATATATATATATATATATATATATATATATATATATATATATATACACAAATTTGAACCACCGTTATTTTCGGTCTCTAAGGGTTCTGAAACGCGAAATTTTCTAGTCGGCACTTCCGGATTGTTTCATGAGATCAATTTTATAAGCGGGGTTCCTCCCTATGAAGGGAGGGAGGAACCGCGCTAACAAAATAAACAGATCTAAGGTGTTACATGGGAGCTGGTGAAAGGAAGAATGAGAATGTCTCGTATTGCAATTCTCTGTATGCAGGGTCTGCTTCCAGGTAGTCATATACTTTTACTGCCCTTTACCGTTACTCAGAAGGCTCTTTGTGTTTACAAACAAAGGACTCGGTATAGACCACCCGTATTAACCCAAAAGTGATTATATCAAGCTTGATGAACTTCCTCAATTAAATTAAGGAATTTAGAGTGCTTAAAATAGGTTCTTGATCTAGTCAAAAAATTCATGGAGAATTAGATCATGAATAGAAAATCTCGGCCAAACAGAAGGAAAATAACAATAACAAGGATAGTCAAACTTCGTTTTCAAAGATTGTTAGTTGTAACACAAAAACGGTCACTCATGATTCTAATAAATTAACTGTGAAGGGTGATTACACAAATATTCCTGTTGAGGCTTTAAAGCTTCAATTTAAAAAACATATTAACCCATAGGAATTATAGATTGGCCTAAAAACATAAAATCATTGAAAAATGGATTTCTTATTATTGAATCAAACAAAAACGATATAGAGGTTATATCAACAGAGTTTTTAAATATATGCAAAGACCTGTTGATCAATAAAATTAAAATAAAAAATAGAGTTCTCTGTAAAAGGTTTAATGAGTTCTATTAAATACATATTTTCCAATTTAGTTATAATTTTAACTATTGGAATTATTATCCAAAGATTCATATAATTACTCAACAATAGATTCTAATTTGAAGCACAGCTATTTTCGATATCTACCTGTTCGAATTGTTTTTCTTATTTTAATTAATCTATTTTATTGTCAAATACATTATCCAACTATAAGCAATGAAAAAATAGGGAAAAAAACAAACAAAAAAACCGTTAGAATAAAAGAAATCAATTACTTTAATGGTTTAAGCACTTATTTCTCTGATTGACATCGCCCAATTAAAACTTTCGTCAGAACATTTTTTGTAGACCATTTAGTAAGCTTTCGAATGGTAACCTTTCGCTTCCCAAGATTTTGAACCGTTTTCGAGATATTAATGAAAGTATACGAAGTTCCCAAAATTTTCATTATTTCTAGCAACAGAAAATTGGTCTCATGTTTCCTATACTGTTTTACAAACAAATACATTTTCCTAACATAATAAATTACAAAAATAAAAAGCAATAAAAAACCAAGGGAAAGAGACAAAAATTACAAAAAGAACGACAAAACCCCGTTCATAAGAACAAAACAGACGTATTTGAAGTTTTAAGCACTTATTTCTCCGATTGACATAACCTAATCAAAAATAGTTTTAGAATCATTTTTGTAGAGAATTTAGTAAGCGTTCAAATAGTTTCTATCCACTTACCACGATTTCCCAACCGTGTTCGAGATATTAATGAAAGTATACGAAGTTCCCAAAACTTTTCATGTCTGTTCATAAAATATTTTATTCTAACCCTTCCTTAACTCCAAACGTAACATAACTTTCAACATATTAGTTTTAATGAAAGTAGAACATGCAGTAAATGTTTCAACTGAATCCCATGACTCTAAGTACCCAAACCAAAAACGGCATTCAAAAATTATTTTTTCAGTTTTCTCGAAAACGGTTAAAGCTATCGCATTGAAAATGGTTCCATTCGTTTTCCTAGCCCAAGAAGCCTATAAAACGAGTACTTACAAGCTTATGAACTCAAAAACGTAAGCGTTACGATTTTTTTTGCGCGAATTTCGCCCCAAACTCCATCTTCCAGTGGGCGGATTCTGCTGGTTAACGAACTTGACCTTTCAAATTGTGCGACGGATTTTTGTACCAAATTTCATCAAAATCGGACCATCAGGGAAGCCAGAAATGAGCGAACAGACAAATATATATATATATAAATAAATATATACATATATATATATATACAAATTTTAACCACCGTTATTTTCGGTCTCTAGGGGTTCTGAAACGCGAAATTTTCTAGTCGGCACTTCCGGATTGTTTCATTGTATCAACCCTATAAGCGGGGTTCCTCCCTATGGGGGAGGGAGGAACCGCGCTAAAACAAGTCGCCGTCGTTGCGAAGCTCGAAAAATAAATAAATAAATTATTCTGCATCCCATTTGTAGTTCAGTGACGCAAAAATGAGCGTTCTATCTGAAAATGTAGAGAAGCTACTCAATCTTATGTCTATTTTAAAAAGTCCGACTCGCAGGAACTGCATCATCTTAGCGCGGTTCCTTTCTTATCCCTAGTCTAATTTGGAAAGATTAAAATATTTATTTATTGATAAGGCTTCGCAACTTTGGCGAATCGCCTTAAGATTAAAATAGAAGCAGTTATTATTTTGGTTCCACCAGTCTTGAAAGGTCTTGATTTACGATCTTACCTGGAAGGGTCGGTCAACACTTGAAAGGGTCCCGCTAGTTACAAGGTCTTGGAATCTAGGAAATCTATATTTCTAACAATAAATTGTTTTGTTATATTACTTACCTAGTTTTATTGTAAAATACATTATCCAACTATAAGCAATTAAGAAATAACAATAGAAATACATTTTCCTTACAAATACAACATAAGAAATTAAAAAAATAAAAAGCAATAAAAAACCAAGGGAAAGAGACAAAAATTACAAAAAGTCCGACTCGCAGGAACTGCGTCATCTTAGCGCGGTTCCAGTTTTTTTTTTTTTTTTTTTTTTTTTTTTTTTAAGGCACATCTACATCTAGGTCATTAGCTCCGACATCCAGGGTGTAGCGAGGAATTTCACCAGCGAGCAGTGGGATGATAAAATTCCTGCCGGAGGTTGGGAATCGAACCCACCATCTCCCGCTTATGAATCCAAGGCGCTAGCCCTTCATATCCCTATTCTCATTTGAAAAGCATAGAATAGAAACAGATAATATTTTCCTCGGCCTTTGTTGAAAGGGTTTTATGGCTATGGTATACCTGGGGTCAGGTCCGCAAGACCCTAGAATCCTCTTCTACCGATACTTCATTTCATACGTTTCAATGAATTGGAAAATATCAAATATTTTCACACATTCCTGTGTTCTTTTACTATAGTAATAATTCTACAGATAAAGTCAATTAAAAAATAAAATAAAAAAACCAACAGCATAAAGGCAATTGAAAATATTCAAAAGACGTCATCGAATCTTTTTCTCTTAGCAAGCTATATTTCTAACAATGAATTGTTTTTCTTATTTTGCTTAATCTTTTTTATTGTAAAATACATTATCCAACTATAAGCAATTAAAAAATAACAAGGAATAAAAACAGACAAAAAGAACAGTTCGAATAAGCAAAATCAATTACTTTAATGTTTTAAGCACTTATTTCTCCGATTTACATCGCCTAATCAAAACTTTCATCAGAACCTTTTTTGTAGAGCATTTAGTAAGCTTTCTAATGGTATTCTTCCGTTTACCAAGATTCTCAACCTTTTTCAAGATATTAAGGAAAATATACAAAGTTACCAAAACTTTTTAAGTCTGTTAATAAAATATTTTATTCTAACCCTTCCTTAACTCCAAACGTAACCAAAATTTCAACATATTAGTTTTGATGAAAGTAGAACATGCAGAAAATGTTTCAACTGAATCCCATGATTCTAAGTACCCAAACCAAAAACGGTATTCAAAAAATATTTTTCCAATTTTCTCGAAAACGGTTAAAGCTATCGCCTTGAAAATGGTTTCATTCGTTTTCCTAGCCCAGGAATCATATAAAACGAGTACTTAGAAGCTTATGAACTCAAAAACGTAAGCGTTACGATTTTTTTTGCGCGAATTTCGCCCCAAACGCCTCCTTCCAGTAGGCGGATTTTGCTGGTTAACGAACTTGACCTTTCAAATTGGACGAAGGATTTTTGTACCAAATTTCATCAAAATCGGACCATTCGTCTTCTAGCTAGAGAGCGAACAGACAAATATATATATATATAAATAAATATATACATATATATATATATACAAATTTGAACCACCGTTATTTTCGGTCTCTAGGGGTTCTGAAACGCGAAATTTTCTAGTCGGCACTTCCGGATTGTTTCATTGTATCAACCCTATAAGCGGGGTTCCTCCCTATGGGGGAGGGAGGAACCGCGCTAAAAGAACGACAAAAACCCGTTCATAAGAACAAAACAGACGTATTTGAAGTTTTAAGCATTTATTTCTCCGAATGACATAACCTAATCAAAAATAGTTTTAGAATCATTTTTGTAGAGAATTTAGTAAGCTTTCAAATAGTTTCAATCCACTTACCACGATTTCCCAACCGTGTTCGAGATATTAATGAAAGTATACGAAGTTTCCAAAACTTTTCATATCTGTTAATAAAATATTTTATTCTAACCCTTCCTTAACTCCAAACGTAACATAACTTTCAACATATTAGTTTTAATGAAAGTAGAACATGCAGATAATGTTTCAACTGAATCCCGTTATTCTAAGTACCCAAACCAAAAACGGTATTCAAAAACTATTTTTCCAATTTTCTCGACAACGGTTAAAGCTATCGCCTTGAAAATGGTTTCATTCGTTTTTCTAGCCCAAGAAGCCTATAAAACGAGTACTTACAAGCTTATGAACTCAAAAATGTAAGCGTTACGATATTTTCTGCGCGAAGTTCGCCCCAAACGCCATCTTCCAGTGGGCGGATTTTGCTGGTTAACGAACTTGACCTTTCAAATTGGACGACAGATTTTTGTACCAAATTTCATCAAAATCGGACCATTCGTCTTCTATTTAGAGAGCGAACAGACAAATATATATATATATATATATATATATACATATATATATATATATATATATATATATATATATATATGTATATAAATAAATATATACATATATATATATACAAATTTGAACCACCGTTATTTTCGGTTTCTAGGGGTTCTGAAACGCAAAATTTTCTAGTCGGGACTTCCGGATTGTTTCATTGTATCAACCTTATAAGCGGGGTTCCTCCCTATGGGGGAGGGAGGAACCGCGCTAAAAATGTGGACGAGACGATTTGAATATCAAGATAAAAGAGTTCTTGCCAGGGGACTTGATGTCATACAAATCTATCAATAAAGGTTGCGATACCAACGAAGCTGTAAATTATCCAACAG
Source organism: Gonocerus acuteangulatus (assembly GCA_946811695.1). NCBI lineage: Eukaryota > Metazoa > Arthropoda > Insecta > Hemiptera > Coreidae > Gonocerus > Gonocerus acuteangulatus. The sequence continues at coordinate 145,755,201 of OX328123.1, read as the reverse complement.
AGTTTTTGAACTCTGCCAGGGATGCCACCATCATTTACTACTTAAGGTTGGCTCTCCGGTTACTTTACTTCGTAATTTGAACCCACCACCGCTGTGCACTGGTACACGATTAGTGATTAACAAATTAATGAAAAACGTTGTCGAAGCAGGAATTTTGAATGGCAAGTTACAAGGAAAAAATTAATTGTTACCAAGAATCCCTATAATTCCTACTGACGTGCCAATCGCATTTAAACGCGAAAGAAATTGATTTGTTTTTTTCTGTCTATTGTCATAATTCGTGATAGACATATAATTTTAAATATATGAATTAAGATAATAAAGTAAAATGAGATATAAAAATATATTTTTGGTGTTTTGCTATTTTTATAAGCTGTCATCGTTCACAGCGCTCTATTCGTCTTTCAGTCATAGAACACATTCCCACACAGTTACAATAAGGTAGTTATTTTTTTATTTTTCTATCAACATATTCGAAATAATTTATATGGCAATATATTTTTATTGTCATAATTAGTGATAGAAATATAATTTAAAATATATTAGTTAAGATATTAATGTAGAATGAATTAAAGAAATAGATGTTCGGTGTTATGATATTTTTATAGAGCATCGTTCAAAGCGCTCTATTCTCCTTTTAGTTATAGACCAAATCTCCACATAATTACAATAAGATAGTTAATTTTTATTTGACTGCCAAAATGAGCACTAGAAATAATTTAAAGGCAAAACAACGTTTGCCGGGTCAGCTAGTATACATATACACACACATATATATATATATATATATATATATATATATATATATATATATATATATATGTATATATACATGGTGTCCCAAATTTAAATGCGACAAATTTGCGAATTGTTTCAACAAACCAATTACTAGAATTTAATCTCATGTTGCTGATATGGTATTCGTGTTAGGTTTCAGCAACAGTAAAGGCCGATTCACGCTAGACCTACGCTAGGGTACGGGCCGGGCCACGGTGAAGCAATCACACACGCATAAAACACGGACTCGGCCAGGTGTATCGAGTCCACTGAAAATGCTGGTGGGATTGTTTGACCGCCCGCGTACCGGACCCTACACGGTCTAGCTTGAATTAGCCCTAATGCTTTAGAAGCTGCGAAAGAGTATGCGCGTAGATTCACAAATAGAAGAGTGCTTATTCGACGATTTTTTTTAATAACTTGTAATAGACTACATGACACGGGACGATTTTATTTATTTACATTTTAGCGCGGTTCCTCCCTCCCCCATAGGGAGGAACCCCGCTTATAAGGTTGATACAATGAAACAATCCGGAAGTGCCGACAAGAAAATTTTGCGTTTCAGAACCCCTAGAGACCGAAAATAACGGTGGTTCAAATTTGTATATATATATATGTATATATTTATATATATATATATATATATATATATAAATATCACTTCTCAGCTCATTTCTGGCTTCCCTGATGGTCCGATTTTGATGAAATTTGGTACAAAAATCAGTCGTCCGATTTGAAAGGTCAAGTTCGTTAACCAGCAAAATCCGCCCGCTGGAAGATGGCGTTTGGGGCGAAAATCGCGCAGAAAAAATCGTAACGCTTACGTTTTTGAGTTCATAAGCTTGTAAGTACTCTTTTTATGGGCTTCTTGGGCTAGGAAAACGAATGAAACCATTTTCAAGGTGATAGCTTTAACCGTTTTCGAGAAAATTGGAAAAATAGTTTTTGAATACCGTTTTTGGTTTGGGTACTTAGAATCACGGGATTCAGTTAAAACATTATCTGCATGTTCTACTTTCATTAAAACTAATATGTAGAAAGTTATGTTACGTTTGGAGTTATGGAAGGGTTAGAATAAAATATTTTATGAACAGACATGAAAAGTTTTGGTAACTTTGTATACTTTCCTTAATATCTCGAAAAAGGTTGAGAATCTTGTGAAACAAAAGATTACCATTAGAATGCTTCCTAAATGCTCTACAAAAAAGGTTCTAATGAAAGTTTTGATTAGGCGATGTCAATCGGAGAAATAAGTGCTTAAAACTTTAAAGTAATTGATTTCGCTTATTCGAACTGTTCTTTTTGTCTTTGATTTTGGTACTTAGAATCATGGGCTTCAGTTGAAACATGTTCTCCATGTTTGAATTTTATCAAAACTAATATGTTGAAAATTTGGTTACGTTTGGAGTAAAGGAAGGATTAAAATAAAATATTTCATTTTTAGACATGAAAAGTTTTGGGAACTTCGTATATTTTCATTAATATTACGAAAACGGTTTGGAATCTTGGCAAGCAAAAGATTACCATTCGAAAGGTTACTAAATTTTCTACAAAAAATGTTTTGAAGACATTTGCGATGGGATGGTCATATTTGGAGAAATAAGTGCTTAAAACATAGGTAAGTTCGTTTATTTGAACGAATCTTTTTGTGTGTTTCCTACAGTTTTTCTTCACTGCTCGTTATTTTTGTGATTGCTTATAGTAGTCAAATGTATTAGTCAATAAAACAGGATACGTATATATAGAAACAATATTTTGTTTCAACGGCATCTTGGAATTCGAAGATGCCCTATGAATATCTAGATGACTGTACTGGTGTTGATTTCGTTCTTTAGAATTGTTTTTGGTATTCCCTATTTTCAGAAGTTTTTATCTATTTATTAATATTTTTTTTAAATTCATTGAACGAAATCATATGAATTCGAAGGTGAGGAGCTAGTAGGCTTAGGGTGGGGGGGGCGTTTTCCCTGTCCCCAGGTACCCTCGGTATACCCTCGTCATCTTTAAGTCCTTGTCTAGAGTCATAAAGATAAGCCTCCAAACAACTTTAGGAATGTACGATTTCTAATTTTTGCCAGTATCAGAACAGCCGCTCTTTACATACCACAGTGGTACAGACGTACCGGTCTATACTAGTTGCACTCCATACGGTGGTAGTACTTGGTGTATGCCACAGCGGATCGCTCATTATAACCTTATTTTATACGTATTAAATAGGTACCTAAAAAAAATTTATTTGTGTATAAGTGTTGCGTTATTGGGATTAGAATAAAATATTTTATTAACAGACATGAAATGGTTCGGAATCTTTGTATATTGTCCTTAATTTTTTTTTTCTTTTATGGTGTATCGAAATCTGAGTCATTAGCACCATTTTTTCCTTATGAGCTTATATAATACTTAGATTCAGCTAGCAACAATATTTTACACCGCAATTAAAGTGATTTGCTCTTCTTATAAACATAATATTTATATTATAATATAAACATAATACATTAATTTGTCTGACAAAAAAAAGTCCGACCCGCAGGAACTGCTTCATCTTAGCGCGGTTCCGTTCTTATCTCAAGTGCGATTAGTGAAGAAATATAGCAGCTATCGGTAGGTATTAGCACCATTTCCCCCCCTTAATATCTTCAAAACAGTTAAGAAATCGTGGGAAGTACGATGTAACCATTCAAAAGCTTACTAAATTCTCTACAAAAAAGATTCTGAAGCAAATTTCGATGGGGCAATGTCAGTCGGAGAAGTAAGTGCTTAAAACTACGAAAGTGTTAGTTTTGTTATTTTAAACGGGTTTTTGTCACTGTTTACCTCACTTTTGTTTTTTAACGGTGGAATGAGTATTTCATTAAAGCTGAGAAAATAAGAATCATATTGGTAATAGAGTTTTCCTAGAGTGAGCGTCGCGATGACGGGAGAGTCCCATCCGCTTAGAAAACTATCAGTTTCCATATGTGGCTCTTTAAGCTTCCTTCTCTTTGAGATTTTATTTTATATTTTTAACGACAGATCAAAACCTACCGATAGCTGCTACTATTCCTTTACTAATCGCACTTCGGATAAGAACGGAACCGCGCTAAGATGATGCAGTTCCTGAGAGTCGGACTTTTTTTTATGTTATCATCATTTTAGTTTAATTATCTAACGCTGTCCTCTTGCAGAAACGTAAGCATTACATCTAGCACTGACTTGATCAATCGCAGCTAAACACTGTTCTGATGATATTTGGTGCACTTCATCTATGATTCGGTCTCTTAATTGCTCTCTTGAGTTGATTGACACCGAATAAACTTCCTGCTTCAAGTTTCTTCATACGAAGAAACTAATTACTAAAATTCAATATCTTTGCATAATTTTGAACATATAAATTCTGCGATACTTGAAGATGGTACGGGTGGCGATTATCACCTTTCAAATTTCGTCATATTGCCTGCTGCGATATTCCTAATGCAGGTGTTGGACTCAATTTCTTCACCGACGATCTGCACTTAATGCTGCCTGGAATTGGTCGCCTTCATTATGAAGTAAGAATGACCCAGTCTCTCTTACATGAAGTGGATCAAATATCAAAGTTCGTCATATTTCCTGCTGCGATATTCCTAATGCAGGCGTTTGACTTAATTTCTTCACCGACGATCTGCTCTTAATGCTGCCTGGAATTGGTCACTTTCATTATGAAGTAAGAATGACCCAGTCTCTCGTACATGAAGTGGATCAAATATCAAAGTTCGTCATATTTCCTGCTGCGATATTCCTAATGCAGGCGTTTGACTTAATTTCTTCACCGACGATCTGCTCTTAATGCTGCCTGCAATAGGTCGCCTTTATTATGAAGTAAGAATGACCCAGTCTCTTGTTGTCTATTAAAAGTTAACAAAAAGACTTGTCGATTAAGCACTGTTCTATTTGTGAATCAGCGCGCATACTCTCGCACTGCTTGAAAATTTACATAAAAAAAAAAAAAATCAGTCCCGTAACAGGCCACAAGGGCCCAGAGGGGCAGATACTGTAGAGGTATCTGATTCTTGACCATACGGCACACTAGGGAGATAGTGTGGTCAACACTATGCTCCGGCCGCCTGATTTTCCCCTTGTCTGCTTCGACTGCTGGAGTCTTTAGCACCCAAGGTACCCATTATTAATTAAATTAATTAAAGGCTGGGTGAGCCTAGGGACGATCTGGGACCCCAAATCCAACGCTCGAACGGCAGCACTAGAAGAAAATTTACATAAGTATGTACAAAAAAGAAAACTTGTTTCGTTTCTTGTTTTGCGACTTTCTCCAAAGGAAATAAAAACGAGCAAATCTCTAAAGGACTTTCTGTCTTAGTTTTTTGGCCCCTTACACGCTCCTGAAGTTTTGTCATTTAATTTCGGGACACCCTGTATATATTTCCTCTTCTTTTAATAACGACCTTATAGGTCGAAAAAATCTTCGAAACGTCATTTAAACCAATTTATTTATGTCGACTTGTTTCTGGCAAACTTGGCCTCTCTTTACAGGCAAACTTGGCCTCTCTTTACAGGCAAACTTGGCCTCTCTTTACAGACAAACTGTTCTTATACATAGTAGTCGTCATACAATAACTTAGTCCAAAAAAAAAACTAAAAATAAATTAAAACTTTCTAAAATCACCAGCCTCTTTTGTACGAGACCAGGCATGGCTGCTGATTGGGGGTTCCTTTTAGCTTTAAAAAAAAAAATTAATTTTTTTTTTTGTTTGTTTTGGACTAATTTATTAGATGACGACTGCTATGTATGAGAAATATTTGTCTGTGATGAGAGGCCAAGTTTGCCTGTAAAGAGAGGCCAAGTTTGTCTGTAAAGAGAGGCCAAGTTTGCCTGTAAAGAGAGGCCAAGTTTGCCAGAAACTAGTCGACATGAATAAAATGGTTTAAATGAAGTTTTGTAGATTTTTTTGACCTATAAAGTCTTTATTAAGAGAAGAGAAAGCTATATGTGAAAGAGATCAAGTTACGAGAGAATATATATATATATATATATATATATATATATATATATATATATATATATATATATATATATATACTCTTTGTTTTAGTTCGTTAACCAGCATAATCCTTGAATAACATATTTAACATTTTATTTACATTTAAAAATTATTGTGTAATGGAATATGATATGTTTATATTAGTAACCATACTTTTCGAGCAACTAATAAGATTGTGATCTTCTATATTCCCTTTACAGCAATACACGTTTCAATAAGCGTATTTCATGTGAAAAGATTAAGCTAGCTGTAGATAGGAGGCTGTGTTCTGGTCACTCCTCCCTAAATAGTTGAAAGTCCTGAGTGATTGCCTGCTAGGAAGATTGATGGATAGCTTCTTCCTTCCTTCTCTTCCCAACATTTAGTGGTTAATTGCTTTCAAAGTGAAAAATCGCATCCTTCTTTAGGATGTTGCAGTGAGCACTCTTACTAGGATTTATTTAATGAAAATTCTTATTTAAGTAATTGTTTTATGAAAGATTAAGATATAAAAATCCACAAGTATTGACTTAGATCATTCAAATTTTGGTTTAACTCTGATGTTTCATGCCAAAATACAATACTTATAAATGAAATATGTACATGACTGCGTTGAGAAATCGTTTCCTTAAAACAAATTACCTTAGAAGACCAGAATTTGAGCCCATCTCTCTGATCTGTGAAGATTCAAATTAATAGATCACTTATCCAAACAGACCACCTCGCTTCGTATCACACCTGCTTTGGGTAATCTAATGATGGCAAGTCCTCAGATGTTCGGTTAATTACTGCATAAGATTAGATTACAGAACTAAATAGAGATTAGTCTGAAAGGGGCTAGTGAGGAAAATATGATGAATAATAAATCATTTTTTATAGGATAAAAATTTATTCAGTTATTCATTGACACATTTTTCATTCTTCATTCATTAGTTTTATACATTTAAAATAATATGGTTCTAGGAGCAACTAACTCAGATTCTCAGAGTTCAGTAAACAGTATCGCTTAAATAAATAATTTTCATTAAAAGTAACAAAAAGCTTAATGAGCATAGAAATGTGTACTAGAAAAGATTGTTAAAATAAATTATTTGTATTTAACGAAACATTTCAGTTATATGAATCTATTTCATTCAAAAAATTGTTTCATTCGAATAAATAATTTTCATTCAATAAAAATTTTCATTCAATAAATCATTTTTATTCAATAATGAATAAAAATAAAAAGTTACGTTATTCATTTAATTGACTGAATAATGAATGAAAAATTATTCATTATTCAGAATAAAATTATAAGTTTATTCATTATTCATCATTCTGACTGATTTTTACCCTGCACTGTTGTAGTTGTCAGATAGAAATGTATTGAGGTGAAAAGGTCTATGATAAAAAGGTAAAATAAGGTTTCTTATTCCTGTTTTATTGATAAATACATTTTACTACAATAACCAATCACAATAATAATAGTAATTTGTAATGATATTTTACATTTCATATTTAAAAGTTTTAAAATTAACACAGAAAATTCTGAAGATAATCAAAAAGCTCATTGATATGTTAAATTCATTGGGATAAACAAATACTATTTGTTATATTTGTCTAGCAGTCGACACAGGTAGCATTGGATACCGGTAGGACGCTCCCGCCATGAAAATTAGTTCAGTCTGTTGAAACGAAGCTCCAGCCTCCTACATACAGTTGAGTTAAAATGGAAGAGCTAGTCTCATACGTGCAGTTCAGTTGAAAAGAAGATACAGCCACATACAGTTGAGTTGAAAAGAAGATACAATCTCATACGTGCAGTTCAGTTGAAAAGAAGATACAATCTCACACGTGCAGTTCAGTTGAATGGAAGATCTAATCATACGATAGTGCAGTTCAAAAGAAGCTACAGTCAGTCCTAATGCAGCTCTAGTTCAGTGCACAGCTAGTCTCTTATGGTCGTCAGTTTTCATGAAGCCTAGGCTCAGTCCGCTAAAGGAGATACTGTTGTAAAGAAGATCCTGTCCTATGCAGTTAGTACTAAGCTGGTTTTATATCAGGTAATGCTTGTTTATCCATATGCCTGGATGTAACTTATCCATGAGTTTTTTATTTATATTTTATTTATTATTTAAAATTATCTCTGTTCTACTTTACTGGACTCGAACCCGATCCCTGAGATAAAGAGTTTTTAAAATTAAATATTATAAAATTTTTATTTAAATTATAACATATTGGCGACCCAACGTGGCGCAATTCTTTAAATTAAAAATATTTTAATTGATTCTTTTTAAATTAAATTATAACATTGTGACTATTACCTATATTTTTTTATTTTATATTATAACAAATTATTCTTATTATGATTGGCTAATCTTCAAAGTTTTGAGCCCGTATTTCTCAAAATGAAGTAATCCCATGGAAAATTACCTCAGAAGCGCTTAAAAGAGCATTTCTTAAACTTTCGAATAGTTACTATTCCTTTACCTCAGACATGTACCTCGGACTGTTCCTTTACATCAGGCATGTACCTCGGACTGTTCCTTTACCTCAGACATGTACCTCGGACTGTTCCTTTAGATCAGGCATGTACCTCGGACTGTTCCTTTACCTCAGACATGTACCTCGGACTGTTCCTTTACATCAGGCATGTACCTCGGACTGTTCCTTTACCTCAGACATGTACCACGGACTGTTCCTTTAGATCAGGCATGTACCTCGGACTGTTCCTTTACCTCAGACATGTACCTCGGACTGTTCCTTTACCTCATAAATGTACCTCGGACTGTTCCTTTACCTCAGACATGTACCTCGGGCTGCTCCTTTCCCTCAGACATGTACCTCGGACTGTTCACGATTCTTCAGAAGTTTAGGAAAGTATAAGTAAGCCGTCAGCGCAACGATTGTTTTCACGGAATTTAGTCCATAAAACGGAACCATAAAAAGTGTTCCGGTAAGCGGATTTTGCTCATTACCACGTCTTCAATTTGTCAATGTATTTTTGTACTATGTTTCATCAAAATTAGACGACATTTGAGCCTCTTAAGAGCGAAAAGACAAATATATATACAGGGTGTCCCGATTTTAAATGGCAAAACTTCAGGGGCGTGTAGGGGACCAACAAAACTAAGACAAAAAGTCCTTTAGAGATTTGCTCCTTTAAGCTTCGTTTTGGAGAAAATCGCAAAACAATAAACGAAACAAGTTTTCATTTTTGTATTTACTTATTGCGGCACTGGTGACCTAGATGTCGATCCGCCGTAAAAAAAAAATAAATAAATAAATAAATGTACATACTTATTCAAATTTCATTGCGAATTATTTCAAGAAACCAATTACTAAAATTTAATCTTTTGATACTGATATAGTTTTCGTGTACTGTTTCTGCAACGGCAATGCTTAAGAAACGGTGCGAGAGTATGCACGACGATTAGCAAATAGAAGATTGCTTAATGGACGAGTCTTTTCGAGTACGGCAATGCTTAAGAAACGGTGCGAGAGTATGCACGACGATTAGCAAATAGAAGATTGCTTAATTGACGAGTCTTTTCGAGTACGGCAATGCTTAAGAAACGGTGCGAGAGTATGCACGACGATTAGCAAATAGGAGATTGCTTAATTGACGAGTCTTTTCGAGTACGGCAATGCTTCAGAAACGGTGCGAGAGTATGCACGACGATTAGCAAATAGGAGATTGCTTAATCGACGAGTCTTTTCGAGTACGGCAATGCTTAAGAAACGGTGCGAGAGTATGCACGACGATTAGCAAATAGAAGATTGCTTAATTGACGAGTCTTTTCGAGTACGGCAATGCTTAAGAAACGGTGCGAGAGTATGCACGACGATTAGCAAATAGGAGATTGCTTAATTGACGAGTCTTTTCGAGTACGGCAATGCTTAAGAAACGGTGCGAGAGTATGCACGACGATTAGCAAATAGAAGATTGCTTAATTGACGAGTCTTTTCGAGTACGGCAATGCTTAAGAAACGGTGCGAGAGTATGCACGACGATTAGCAAATAGGAGATTGCTTAATTGACGAGTCTTTTCGAGTACGGCAATGCTTAAGAAACGGTGCGAGAGTATGCATGACGATTAGCAAATAGGAGATTGCTTAATGGACGAGTCTTTTCGAGTACGGCAATGCTTAAGAAACGGTGCGTGAGTATGCACGACGATTAGCAAATAGGAGATTGCTTAATTGACGAGTCTTTTCGAGTACGGCAATGCTTAAGAAACGGTGCGAGAGTATGCACGACGATTAGCAAATAGGAGATTGCTTAATTGACGAGTCTTTTCGAGTACGGCAATGCTTAAGAAACGGTGCGAGAGTATGCACGACGATTAGCAAATAGAAGATTGCTTAATTGACGAGTCTTTTCGAGTACGGCAATGCTTAAGAAACGGTGCGAGAGTATGCACGACGATTAGCAAATAGGAGATTGCTTAATCGACGAGTCTTTTCGAGTACGGTGATGCTTAAGAAACGGTGCGAGAGTATGCACGACGATTAGCAAATAGGAGATTGCTTAATGGACGAGTCTTTTCGAGTACGGCAATGCTTAAGAAACGGTGCGTGAGTATGCACGACGATTAGCAAATAGGAGATTGCTTAATTGACGAGTCTTTTCGAGTACGGCAATGCTTAAGAAACGGTGCGAGAGTATGCACGACGATTAGCAAATAGGAGATTGCTTAATTGACGAGTCTTTTCGAGTACGGCAATGCTTAAGAAACGGTGCGAGAGTATGCACGACGATTAGCAAATAGGAGATTGCTTAATCGACGAGTCTTTTCGAGTACGGTGATGCTTAAGAAACGGTGCGAGAGTATGCACGACGATTAGCAAATAGGAGATTGCTTAATCGACGAGCCATTTCGAGTACGGTGATGCTTTAGCAGCGGTGCGAGAGTATGCACGACGATTAGCAAATAGGAGATTGCTTAATTGACGAGTCTTTTTGAGTATGGCAATGCTTAAGAAACGGTGCGAGAGTATGCACGACGATTAGCAAATAGGAGATTGCTTAATTGACGAGTCTTTTCGAGTACGGCAATGCTTAAGAAACGGTGCGAGAGTACGCACGACGATTAGCAAATAGAAGATTGCTTAATTGACGAGTCTTTTCGAGTACGGCAATGCTTAAGAAACGGTGCGAGAGTATGCACGACGATTAGCAAATAGGAGATTGCTTAATCGACGAGTCTTTTCGAGTACGGTGATGCTTTAGAAGCGGTGCGAGAGTATGCACGACGATTAGCAAATAGGAGATTGCTTAATGGACGAGTCTTTTCGAGTATGGCAATGCTTAAGAAACGGTGCGAGAGTATGCACGACGATTAGCAAATATGAGATTGCTTAATCGACGAGTCTTTTTGTTAACTTCCAATAGACAACGAGGAACTGGGTCATTTAGTTATTTACTTTTTTTTCTTTTTTCTTTTTTATGTTATCACCCATTTATTTTAGTTATTAAATGTTGCCCTCTTGCAGAAACGTAAGCATCACATCTAGCACTGACTTGATAAATTGCAGCTAAACACTGTTCTGATGATATTTGGTGCGCTTCATCTATGATTCGATCTCTTGATTGCTCTCTTGAGTTGATTGACACCGAATAAACTTCATTGCCTAGGTTGCCTTCATTATGTAGTAAGAATTACCCAGTCTCTCGTTGTCTATAAAGTTAACAAAAGTTCTCGCCGATTAAGAATTCTTTTATTTGCTTTTGAAGCATTACCGTCGCAGAAAACTATATCACCATCAAGAGATTGCATTTTAGTAATTGGTTTCTTGAAACTATTCGCAATAACAATTTTTTTTACTGAATAAATAAAGAAGTCGGTACAAAATGAAAACTTGATTCGTTTCTTCTTTTGCGATTTTCTCCAAAACGAAGGAAAAACGAGCTAACCTCTAAAATACGGTTTGTCTTAGTTTTCTGTTCTCCTACACGCTCCTGAAGTTTTGCCATTTAAAATCGGGACACCCTGTATATATATTTGTCTTTTCGCTCTTGAGAGGCTCAAATGTGGTCTAATTTTTATGAAACATGTTAAAAAAATACATTGTCGAATTTAAGACGTGTTAATGAGCAAAATCCGCTTACCGCAACACTTTTTATTGTTCCGTTTTATGGACTAAATTCCGCGGAAACAATCGTTGCGCTGACGGCTTTCGTATACTTTCCTGAACTTCTGAGGAATCTTGAACAGTCCGAGGTACATGTCTGATGTATATATGTATATGTGTATATGTATATGTATATATGTATATACGGATGTACATATATACCGTAGGACCTCCATTATCCAGGGTAATGACGGGGAGGGTGGTCCACGGATAATCGACACAATATTTTATTGACTAAATGTGCTGGATTATAAGGTTATAATGAAAAACGGTGTACAATATGTCATGTAAACCTTTGTATTTGCATTGAAAAATGTGTATGTAAACGTTTTATTAATTAATGATTTGTATAAGTGCACATTCAAGAAAGTCAGAAGATATTCGTTGTTTTTTGTTAGATAATTATTTTCTCATATCTGTTCTGATCGCCTGTAATTTTTATGTAACGTATGCATGTATGTACTCTATTTCCTTGGTCGGCTAACAGCCCATTAGGGGATTCATAGAAAGACGGGAAAACGTTTCAGTTCCAAGAATATGATATAAATTGAGATGCTTCCAGAAATATCCCATTCTTCCGAAAACAGCGCTGTTTTTCCATTCGTTAATTTACAATGTATGTAATTAATTTAAATCCATATTTATGTACATAATCGTCATTACATACATACAAATATTTAATACATAATTATTAAATCAAATGCTTTAGTTGTTAAAAATAAAAATAATGCAATAAATATGTTTGTATGTACATACATATATATACATAATATTTAAAGAAGGAATAAAAATAAAAATTTCCCCATCGAGACCCCGGTTAATTGGAATCCCGGATAATGGTGATCCTACCATATGTTACTCTGTTCTAAATGAGCTAGTTAAGAACCATCTAGTCACAATTTCTTACATGTGTATCTTCTCAAATCTAAAAATGAAGTGTTCAGTAAGTTTAAGGAATACTATTTGTACACCAAGTCTTTGTTCAACAAGAGTATTAACAGATTAAGGTGTGACAATGGTGGAGAGTATAGAAATAAGGAATTTCAAGATTTCTGTGGGAACAATGGTGTCTTTGTAAATATACTGTTCCTAATTACGAGGTAAGGTCCATACGTTTCCGGTCTGTCCTGCTCCCCCCCCCCTCTTCAAACGTGCCGGGACCTGCACGCCTATGAGGTCCATGCCTGCTCACTCCATACCCATCGCCCGCACTTCCTCAGTCTTGTCAGTCAGTGCCCAGCCTTGAAGGAAACTCCCCATTTTTAAAATGTTCAAACTCGAGTACCGTGCGGTAATTAAATTCTTTTGTAAAGAGGGTCTTACTCCTGCGCAAATTAAAGAGCGCTTGGATTGTGTATACGGGCAGTCCTCCCCCTCGTATTCCACAGTGAAAGAATGGGCAAAATGGAGAAGACCAGGAGAAGCGCCTCCTTTAAAGGCAAAAGTCACGCAGTCAACAAAAAAGGTAATGGCCACAATTTTTTGGGACTGTAAAGGAATACTACTGATAGGTTTTAAAGAAAAGAATACCACAATGAATGGTGAGTATTATGCAGCCCTACTTCACCGGTTACGAGACGCCATTAAAGAGAAGAGGCGAGGGAAGTTAAGCAGAGGTGTCCGCCTCCTTCACGACAATGCCTCTGTCCACACAGCATTGATTTCCAAGGCCGCTGTGAAGGACTGTGGATTCCAAGAAATCTCTCAACCACCCTACAGCCTTCGTGGAAGGCGATTTAACAACGACGAAGAGCACCAAGCAGCAGTTGAAGAACATTTTTTTAACAAAGAAGAAAATTATTTTTTTCATGGTATAGAATTGTTGTCAAAGCGTTGTATTAAGTGTGTTGAACTTAGAGGAGAATGTATTGAAAAACAGTAAAACCAGTTTATTTCTTTCACCTTTCCTTCTATCCCAGGCCGGAAACTTATGGACCTTACTACGTAGTAATTTGAAAATTAGTCCTTCAAATGATGGAATGTATCAGAGTGATGTAAAGTCAGAAAATGTTTCTAAAGAGGTAACAGAGATTATTTGTCATGATATATGGACTGTCAATATTGAGCAATTCAATGTGAGAGGAAAAAGGAATATTAAATAACCTGAAAAATACAATGACCATGAGATGTATATGGCTATGTTTGGTTCAAGTTTTGTTAATAATGTACCTATATGTTATGAGAAAGTTAAGTCAAAAAAATTGATTGTAAAATATGTCAGCAAAGGAAACCAAATAGCTGACATATTATCTAAGCCATTACCTAAAACAAAGTTTGTAAGATTCAGGAATTTCATTGTAAAATGAATGATAGATATCATTAAATGTGGCTTTATATATTTTATGTTTGTATTTTAAATAATAGGTATGTGTAGGTATTTGAGTTTTTTTTTCTTATTAAGTTACAGTAGGTACCTATTCTCAGAATTAATTTTTGTTATTTTAATGTTACCTATTTTCATTGTTCATGTACCTACCAATAATAAGGTTTAAAATAGGAAGGTATATTGAATTGTTTTTTTTTATTAACATAATATATTTTTTATACAGGGTGAATTATTTTAGTGTTGATATAGAGGGTGCTTTCAGCGAAGGGGGGGGGGGGGTTAATATTAGAAGCATTTCAAGCAGGAAGTAGTTCCTAAAATAGCCGCTAGGGTGGCAGCACCTTACAGGGTCGTATTTAGTTGTAAATTTCCTTTTCTTGAAATAAAATGGCTTTGTTCAGAAATGTGTTACCATTCATTTATTAATATTAGGTATTTCATAAGTTCATCAATGCACTGGCTACCACCGGAAAGTAACTCAGTCAAAAAGTAGGGTAATTTAAATTTTGTCCTGAGTCTACTCTCTATTAGTATGGGTTTTATTGATAAATGAGTATTGTAGTATGAACATGTCAATCTCTCCTGTCTTGACATAATGTAAAAGTGAGTCAGTGGTGAATGGCCAATCTATTGACAGCATTAAATGACTTCTTCTCATCTCTTTGGTCTTTTACTGGATGATCATTTGTGTATAGTGTGCTTGATTTCTCGAGAAGCTTGTTGTCAGTCGCGTTGTACCAGAACTCTTATCTGTTATGTATCTCTTAGATAAAGCTTGAAGATCCTAGTATATCATGTATTGTATGTCAGCCATATTACAAAACACCTTGTCAAGATATTACGATTACTAAATGAAGGGTATTAATTAATAATACCAAACAGGTGAAGAATAACCCTTCAAAAATTTTTCAAACTTTACATTTATTTCTCCATCACAACGTTTCGGACACACAGGTCCATCCTCAGGCAATCATGTCCTGTTCATTACTATAGTTACACTAAAACAGTCATGCAATAAATAAACATGATTCCTGTAAGGAACCAAGTCAAATTACACCTACATCAATTAAACACTCATTATCACAGCAATGTGATAATGAGTGTTTAATTGATGTAGGTGTAATTTGACTTGGTTCCTTACAGGAATCATGTTTATTTATTGCATGACTGTTTTAGTGTAACTATAGTAATGAACAGGACATGATTGCCTGAGGATGGACCTGTTTGTCCGAAACGTTGTGATGGAGAAATAAATGTAAAGTTTGAAAAATTTTTGAAGGGTTATTCTTTAACTGTTTGGTATTATCTTGTCAAGATACTTAGGCATATTGTATTTTTGTATAAATAAAATTACATTCGAATATTCCAAATTCCATTGATTGTAATTTACGATAATATATGTATGATATACAGCTAGTGCAAAATATACCCATGAATATTTAATTTTTCAGCATTTGTGACTAAAATAGTACCGTAGACCGGGGTAACTTTGGGACTAGGGGTGCAACTTTGGGACGGTGAGGTTTCTCTGCCTTTTATATTTTTCTAGCAATGCCATGAGTTTCCGTTTGGCGCCGAATGACTGCCTTCTTACTGCCAATAAGTGCAGCTACCCACTAGAAGACATTTTAACCTGTTGTTCCTCTAGCTTGAAAAGGTAGACCGTTTTGTTTTTAACCTCGTGTTGTTATCTTTCTGGATTTTGTGTAAACTTTCATACGCCGTTTAACAACTGCAAATACTTAACTACAGACAGGTATGTATTTTGAAGATTACATGATTTGTGGTGTATTTTACATGATAATACTATTTCTAATACTTATTTATTGTTATATAACATCGACATAGTAAATTTTTAACACTGGACGGGGTAACATTGGGACTGTCCCAAAGTTACCTCTAAAGTTGGCCTACCATGTTTACCCTGTTTTTTCTTTATATTTTGTAGAATACTAGGTGGTTAAACATGCCACGCAATCCCAAACGTGCTCTTGGTTCACGGCCATACAGAAATTATGCGGAAGAAAATTTAAATGAAGCTTTGCAAGCTGTGCGAAACAAAACTTTGTCGATTCGTAAGGCATCGTCTAAAAACAGCATTCCTAAAAACACCTTGCATTTGAAGAGCCAGGATATGCATTTGAATACAGTGGGCCGACGTCCTGTGTTTACACATGAGGGGGAAGCTGCAATTCGTAGGTCATATAGTTGCCGTGTCCAACTACGGAAGATCAAAAACGTAGAAGGGATTGCAGCAGTGATAATGTGAGTGCTACAAGAATCAGAAGACGGCGAAACATTCAGTGGCTTAGAGGAGCAGTTTGCTGCACCAACACCAAGCACCCAAAATTCAAGTCTCCTCCAGAACCTGATGGTGGGGGACTATGTTCTGGTTAGCTATGAGATGAATATTACCCAGGTCAGATCATACAAATAAAAAACAGTGACGAAGTTCTTGTATCTGCAATGGGTAAATACGGCTTAAATTGGAAATGGCCAGCAAAACGCGACCAAGTATATTATTCCAAGGAAAAAATTGTACAAAAGATTGAGCAGCCAGAACAAATTGGCCGACGGGAAATTTTCAACGCAAAAGGACTGTCCTAATATAGCATAGGAAGACATTTGAAATTTGTTTGCCAATAATCAATTGAAGTTAATTATGAACCATTCACTCAAATCATTAATGTAACCATAGACCAATTTTTTTTTTTTTTTTTTTCAAAATCGTAACTCCAATTTTCATAATTATCATGTAACGTAATGCTTAAACTCCTTTTAATAACATTATTATACTCGGTCTGATATCTGAAATAATATGCTTTTGTTTAACATTGGGACAGATTAAGTTTCCCTGTGTTTCTAAGGGAAAAAGAGTACTGTCCCAATGTTACCCCACTTAATGGGGTAACATTGGGACAACAATACAACACGTTTATTGCAATAGTTATGGTAGCGAATTCCACACATATCCCCTCCATTATCCCCACTCCTTTTCTAAGCTATATAAGGTCCTATCCTTATCAACTCCAGTAAGTTAGAGAGAGAGCAGTCAAGTCAGTCATGTAGTCTTCCAGCCGTCTTCCTTATAACAACTACTGCTCCTTCGGCTCAGACAGTCAGTCTTTTTCCAACCATTGTGTACACACATCCAAATTCGAAATTGTACAAGTTTGTATTTTGATATTTAAATAAAGTTTGTTTTTAAAAAGTGACTACCGTGATCTGTGAACTTAACTGGCGACCGTGACGTAGGACTTTCTTCAAAGGCGAAAAAGTACATATGTTAGTGCGTCGTGTGACCAGGAGGATAGTTCCAGAGTCAGCGTTCCAGGGACCCCGCCCAATCCTAGGCGAACCGGCACAACAACTTTGTCAGCCTTTCCTTTCAAGGATTTGTTGAAGAAGACCTCAACAACAATAAATTTGTTATGACTCCACAATCAGAGGTCAGACACTTGTAAATATTATTAATTTTTTTTGTGTGTACAATATTTTTATTATTATTTTTTTTTTCATATAATGAATAAAAAACAAGTAGAAAGAATTCAAAGGTGGATTGACACAAGTGTTTGTTATAGAGCAATTAATGATCAAAATGTAAATGACAATTTTAATATTATAACTGATAATAAAGAAGATATAATTGAACAAATAAAAAAGGACATAAGTACATTAAATAAATTAATAAAAGACTTAGGAGTAATAATTACAGAAATAATACAGATTAATGAGGCAGTTAACTTACTACAATAAACAATTAACTGATAGAATAAACAATTAAATTTCACCCAACCAACGTACAAAATTTTCCATAATGTATCAATACCAACCAAGATATCAACATTATTATCATAACCAAACTTGTTCTCACAATCAAAATTATTATCATAATCAAAATTATGAATCAATACCTGAATCACATACTGAATCTATACCTGAACACATACGAGAACAAATACAACTGACTAATGACATGCGAGATAAACTATTTGACAAACTTGACTATTTAAACATAACTAACAACATTACCATAGAAACTGTCATAGATATGCAACAAGACTCTCAAAAATTATTAGACACAGTGGAACAAATAAAAAAGGAAAATAACATACAAATTACTAACGACATGACAGAATTAGACAAAGACATATTTATTAAATTTAAAATAAAT
Organism: Gonocerus acuteangulatus; assembly: GCA_946811695.1. NCBI lineage: Eukaryota > Metazoa > Arthropoda > Insecta > Hemiptera > Coreidae > Gonocerus > Gonocerus acuteangulatus. The sequence goes on along the minus strand of OX328123.1, from coordinate 145,736,816 downwards.
AAAGAAGCTGCATCAGGTATGCTCAAAACCTGCCAAACATACTTACAAAAACTTAAGGATGAACAAAAATGTATTGAACAAACAAATATTCATAAAGACACTGAAAATGTAAAACTAAACATATGTTCTGAAGAAATAGTAAGTAATAAAACAGAAAAGGAAACCTTAAATGAATTAAATTTTAATAATAAAATAATAGATAACGGAAATAATTAATATTAATAATAAGGAAATTAATGACGGCGAAAAAAAGGAAGACTTAATAAATGTAATAAACGAAGTAGTTAAGGAGAATAAAAACAATAAAAAGATAAAGAATAATAAAAGAAATAATAAAAATAAAAGTAATAAAAATAATAAAGAATTAAATATGGAATTAATAAATAAAGATAAAATTAAACATAAGATAAAGTTAATTAAGGATAAGATTATAAATGAAGTAATCGAAAGTGAGAAAGAAATGATTAAAGAAAATAATAAAGTAATTAACGTTAATAATAACAATAAGGAAGAAAAAGATAATAACGGAATCGATAACTGTGATAAAAATAATGAAAGAAATAAGAATAAAGTAGTTAAAAATAAGGACAATAAAGAATTGAATGATGAAAATAAAGCTGTTGAAATATTAAATAAAAAGAAGGAAACAGAAGAGAAAACGTTTAAAGACAATAGTAAAATAATTGAAAATAATAATAAACAAACTATGAAGAAAGAGATATTAAAAAAATTAATTAGATACGTTATAGATCAAAGAAATAGAAAGAATAACAACAGTATTAAAAATAAAAATTCAGACTTAAACATAACGAAATTTTGTTTAGGAGCCCTACTACCTATAAACTGTAAAAATAACGTAAAAGAATATTCTAAGCTGGAAAACAAAGATAAAACATTTAGAAAAACGATTATAATAAGAGAATCATATTTTTCATAAAAGATTAATGAATATAGTCCACTAAAACATCATTAAAGACGAAAACAGAAAGTAACTGAATTATAATAATAATTAAGTATAAATATTATATAAATAATTTTTATCATAATCTAAATTATTTTGGTTATTTCAAATTAAATGACAATTTAAAGAATGTAAATAAATTAATAAATCAAATCATTTAATCGCTTAAAGGAAACTACAAAATTAATTAACGAAATATTATGTTAAATGACACAATTCTGATTGAATAAATAATCAAAGCATAAAAGAACCTTACGAAATTTCATTAATTTTGCTTCATCATAATAGATACATTTTGGATAAATAAAAATAAAAATAGTAGCAAAAGTAAAAATAGTAGTAAAAATAAAAATAAAACGAATAATTTAATTCATTTCTAGGCTCTATATTTAAAGTGTAACTCAAGAATAATCCTCTCTATACATCCTAGCACAGAGTAACAAACATTTCCAGGTATAGATAGATAAGAATCTGCAATGCTCATCCTATAGATAATTCGTCAACACACCCAACCCCTCCATCTGCTAAGACTCTTTACAATTCTATTACTCATGTCCTTCATTAGATGCTCAAGAACACATCTATTATTGCTGTGATGAAATATTAAAATAAAAATAAAATTATTTACCGTTTTAATAAATTCAATAATTAACTTGAATGATACCCACAATAATAAAAATAATTAATAATAATAATTAAAAGTCCAGAAACATTAAAAGAAATTGTTTATATGCTTTCATTTTGACACATATTGATTTTATAAACTAAACAAATAAAACTAGAGAAATAAAAATAAATAAAAACGAATTATTAATGTCAAATTAATTAAAAGATATTATGATATGTACTAAATGTCTTCAAAGCAATTTAAATAATATTATAACGTTAATAGATGTACGAAAAATTAATTTGATTCTCACAAACGTATATATTCTCTTGTAAAAATTTAGTATTGCAAATATGATTATTGTACTTTTTAGAGTTAAGTTTATTATGTTAGAAATAATGATTATATAAAGATAAGCAATGATAAAAATTTTTTTTATGAATTAAATTGATAATTAATATTAATCACAATTTTTCTTCTTTTTGTATAAGGATAAAATTCTTTGTAAAATTTAAAAGATGCATTATAACATTAATTATGATTTTCTAAAATAAATTAAGTAAATATATAAAAATATAATTATGTTGAACTAGATAATAATAATTAAATATCTTTTTTCTATTAATTAAGATTTTTTTTTATAGTTTTAATTATTCCATAAAAAGTATAAGTATATTAAAATATACGCACAAAAAAGTGTATGCATAGATATTTTATTGAAAATATTCAAATAAGTTATAATAAGATTTTTATTACAGATTTACTCATTTTACCTTTTCATATAACTTTTCATTTAATGCATTTTATACTTATTAAATAAATTTAAACGAAACTTATCATAAAAATTATATAATAAAAGATGTATATTTTTTAGATGGATTTAAGAAAAAATTGTTACTATTGATAAATATTCAGATTTATAAAAATGTTAATAAAAATATCAAAATGTTAATAAAAAGTTTTATTCAATTATATAATACATAATAAATTATGTATCAAGATTTATGTAGGATAAACAAACATGATTTTAATATAAAATTTATATAAAAATTAATAGAGCTATATATGATTTATGTATATTATATTATGAAAATTAACATACAGATAACAAACATATGATATATGTGTAATCCAGGAACATATCTGCACAAATTGTGGTATTATCACTTTTATTTTATATTGTCAATTGAAAAGATAAAAATATAAGGTTAATTAAAAAGTTGTACTTAATTATTTTATTACAACTATAAAATAAATTCATTTATAATTTTAATTAATTTCTTGCAATACTTAATTATTTCCAGAGCATAATGATAATCATACAATTCCATTTGAAAGTTCTATTCACTATTTGAAGACCTTATATTTTTTTTTGCAATAATAAATGTTCATTGGTGTAATTCATATATCAAGTATATGTACTTGTCTATTAATTTTAGGATTTGTATATATGTTTAAGAAATTATATTTTGTAAAAAATACAAGTGTCTGCACCACATCTTCACCATCAGTGACATCACCACAGATCATCCCACTTCAGATCATCAGCCCTGCTGCTTATGACCCATGGGCCCACCTACTTCGAGCATCCCTGTCGCAAGAGCTCCAGACTTAAGGATGGGAGGAGATAAATCCCTAGCCCTTCCTAGAACCTCCTATCTATCCCCACTCCTATATAAGCAGGTGCTTATCTCCTATCACAACTACTGCTCCTTCGGCTCAGACAGTCAGTCCTTTTCCAACCATTGTGTACACACGTCCAAATTCGAAATTGTACAAGTTTGTATTTTGATATTTAAATAAAGTTTGTTTTTAAAAAGTGACTACCGTGATCTGTGAACTTAACTAATGTTAATGGTCATATTGTAAAATCGTGTCAATATTTTGTAAGAGGAAGGTGAACTTCATATAATACCATAATCTCACCAATCTAGCTTACTATGTGTTGTCAGAAATAATAAATTGGTGAGAAAAGTGTCCCAAAGTTACCCCAGTTTACGGTAAGTGCTTTAGGTAAACAGAAGGCATCAATAACATGGTGATATGCTATATTTTAAATATTCCTTGAAAATCAACATCAAACAATGGTATTTGTGTTATTTATTTACATTTTAACAATAAAGTGCAATATTCTATGCCCAAAAAGTATTGGAACACCCGATTTCTTAACTATTACACTCGGACTTGGGAAGGGATTAACTCCATATTATTGGTGAGCTTTGTCCTGCAGTATGACTTGGTATCTTATAAGCTTGAATCAGTTGGTTTTAGTTCAGGTTTTTTACATTGGGCAGAAAGGAAAATAAATCTCTGTTGGAATGAAAGCATTTATAACTATTCTTCGTAGTGAGTGCAAATGCTTGCGAGAAATTTGAAAAACTGTAAATCTTAGCCACGACTCCTTATCAAATATATTAAATTGGTATAGTACAACCAACTCTTACACAGCAAAACATCATATCAGGAGACCGAAGAGTCTCACTGTATATGATGAAAGATCAATTTTACGAAAAACACAGGCAAAACCACGGCTAATTGCGTTAAAACTTGCGACTGAAATCTTGAGGATCATCTGACGAGACATAAGTAGCAGTACAGTAAGAAATGATCTCAGGAAAAATGGATTACGCAGGCGAACAGCCCCAAACCCTTTCTCATATTTGACTGTAGACACCAAGTACAGAGATTTGAGCTCTTTATTCGATCTCCTCCTCACATTTTGTCAACCTCTTTGGCTAAAAATTTCTATTTGGACTCATGAATACATTAAATCCACTGCCAGTATTCTGCAGGATGGTTAACACCTTATTTTCCATAGCAAAGTATTTCCTATTTATTAACTTTACATACAAAAAGTTCTTCGGTGCTTTTCGACCGCATAAATATTTGTTCCTGAGACCATTTCAAACAAATAAGATACCAAGTCATCCTGCAGGACAAAGTTCACCAATAATATGGAGTTAATCCCTTCCAAAGTCCAGGTGTAATAATAAAGAAATCAGGTGTTCCAGTTCTTTATAGGCATAGAATAGTGCACTTTATTTTTAAAATGTAAATGAATAACACAAATCCCATTGTTTGATGTTGATTTTCAGGGTGCTATTTAAAATATAGCTTATCACTATGTTATTGATGCCTTCTGTTTACCTAAAGCACCATTATTTTAGTCACAAATGTTAAAATAGTAAAATATTCATGGGTGTTCCAATACTTTTTACTCTAGCTGTATATTATCAGGTATTTTTATGTTAGTTAAATTTTTAACCTTATTAGGAGTAATATGTAATTTATTAAAATTTTGCAGTATTTTTAGCATTTCATTATCAATAAATTTCTTATTATTAATATGTGAAATCTGGACAACGGAATTAATTACGGTATCATTTATAAACAAATTCCTGTAATATTTATTTATTATATGATGAGCTTCGTAATGATAGCGATGAGCTCATGATAAAGTTGTTCACACGTTCCTTGTCCAGTCAAAAAAAAAAAGAAAAAAAAAAGAAGAACAAAAACTAAACAAAACAGTACCACAACATTAGGTATTAGATAAACAAACTATTTTAGTGATTTCCGCTGTGCAAGTATATTCAGAAATCGTATACATATATATATGTATATAATTCATTGATGTCTACATAGACATAAATGTATATTCAAACATAAATAAAAATAAGAAGAAAAAATAAATAAATTGAACAGGTAATAGAAATTATTGCATAGTTTGTTTGTATCTGAAAACTAAATAAATATAAACAAAACAAATAAAAAATAAATATTATATATATATATATATATATATATATATATATATATATATATATATATATAAATAATTATAATAAAAGGGGTGGATAGAAAAAGTAAGTTCTGGTAATTACTATTTATATTTTGTTATATATGTTTAAAGTTTTAAAATGTTCAAGTATTTTGTGGATGTATGGACTACCTTCAGTCAGTAATTCGTGAAGGTCGTGAGGAATGTCTAAGTCACTACGCAATCTACAGTCTGTCAGTATGTGTCTAACAGTCAAAGTCTCATTACAACTTGCACAGGTTGGCTTCTGCTTGTTTTCCATTAAATAAGAATGGGTTAGATGGCAGTGTCCAATACGAAGCCTAGTCAAAATCACTTCTTCACGTCTGATGCGGTGTTCATTTGACCAGGCTTTCGTAATGTTTTTAATTTCTCTTAATTTCGAGTCTGATCTCTGCCAGTCAAATTCCCATTCTTGGAGGACCTGTGCATGTAATGCTGTACATACGTCTGAAGTTGTCAGTATGTTAATGTCTATAGTCTGTCTTTTTGTCGCCTGTTTTGCCGCTAAGTCTATACTGGTGCTTTGTGGTATGTCTTCATGTCCAGGTAGCCATAGCATTGTGACGTGTTTGTTATTAGTTTGAAGAGTGTAAAGATGAGAGAGTATTCTTGTTATAATTGGGTTTGTGCTGTAGATGTTTTCCAAGGAGAGTAAAGCACTTAAGGAATCCGTGCATATAGTGATTTTGTCTTCTTGTACAGTATTGATGTTTGTCAGTGCTAGTAATATTCCTTGGAGTTCTGCTGTGAAGACTGTGGTTTGTTCAGGTAATTTCATCTGGTATGTTATATTGTCTACTATTGCTGCAGTCCCAGTGCCGTATTTTGTTTTGGATCCGTCAGTGTACAGGTACATTGTGTCTAAATTCTGTTTTATTAAGGAATTAAATATTGACTTGTAAAATATTGAGGCTGTCGGCTCGGTTTTTCTGTATTTTGTCAACGTCAAGTCAATCCTTAAGTCCTTGACTCTCCATGGAGGAATGTCTGTAAATGTATTCGTGTAAACAGGTATTCTTGATAGTAAAGAGTACTTTCCACTTTCCTTTAATCTCACAATTAGTGGTTTTACTTTTGCGCGAGATCTCATGTAATGTTCTATATTAGTATTGCTCAAAAAACTGTGGACGCATCTGGTGTCCAAACCTGTTGCTTTTGCAATAAATCTAGAGCAAATTATTTGTCGTCTGTATTGCAGAGGAGGCTCACCTGTTATGGCACATAGACTCTCAGCTGGCCTAGACCTAAAGGCACCAGTAGCTATTCTGAGGCCAGTATTATGGATAGTGTCAAGGAGTTTTAATGTGGTTGGGCTGGCAGATGAATAAGCTATGCATCCATAATCCAGAAGAGACCTGGTATACGCACGATAAAATGCAAGCATAGTACATTTGTCAGCACCCCATTTTGTATTACTTAGAATTCTTAGTAAATTCAAAGATTTCTTGCATTTATTAAGAAGTCTTTTCAAATGGGGCAACCACGTGAGATGTTTGTCAAATGTCAGTCCTAGAAATGTTAGTGTGTCTGTGCAGTTAATCTTCGTGTTGTCAAGCGTTAAGTCGCAGGTTATGTTCAGTCGTTTTTTAGAGAAGATCATGTATTTCGATTTTTCTTTTGAAAATTTTAATCCTGATTTACATGACCAATTCTCTAAATTGTGTAATGTCTGTTGAATATCATGTTCTGCTGTGTCTAGTCTACTGCTTGTACTGTATATGAGGAGGTCATCAGCATACAGGCAATACTTTACTCCCTGGGTAACACAGCTGCTGATAGAGTTAATAGCGATATTAAATAGCGTTGTACTCAATACCCCTCCCTGAGGCACTCCATTCTCTTGTAGAAATACATCAGATAAAGCAGCACCTATCCTAACTCGGAATGTTCGTGAGGAAAGATAATTTTTAAGATATATTAATATATTCCCTTGTATGCCCCATTCTATTAACTGTTTTAAGATGATTCTTCTCCACACTGTGTCATATGCCTTTTCAATGTCCAATGACACAGCAAGTAAGGATTTCTTTTGAAGAAATGCATCAAGAATATCGTTCTCCAACGTAGCCAAATGGTGCATCGTGGAATGCTGTGGCCTAAATCCACATTGATAGTCACAAAGACTTTTTTTTACTTTCCAAGAACCATAGGATCCTTTTGTTTATCATCTTCTCTAGCAGTTTGCTGCAACAATTCGTCATAGAAATGGGCCTAAAACTTGAAACTAAATGTTTTTCTTTCTCTGGCTTTAATAGTGGTATGACTATAGCCTCATTCCAAGAGAAAGGATAGGCACCGTTCAAATATACCTCATTAAAATGCCTGAGAAGCGTTACGAGGCCTATGTTGGGTAGATTTTTGTACATGTCATATGTCAGTCCATCCGGTCCGGGTGATGTTAAGCGTACGGTCTTGAGTGCGTGTGTCAGTTCATTCATCGTAAATGGTTCATTTAAACAATGATTATTTTGTGTAGTTATGTTAAGTATTATGTTTTCTTCTTGAATTTTGTACCGTAAAAACAGGTCCGAATAGTTTTCATTACTGGAGACTGAAGAAAAGTATTCTCCAATGACATTACTCATTTCTCTTTGGTCTGTTACAGTAATGTTATTGGTTTGAATTCCAGTTACAGGTCGTCTGTATTTTTTGTGTTGTATTTGGTTTAGTTTTGTCCATATGTCTTGGGCAGAAGTCTGTTTGTTTAAACCTGACAAAAAATCTACCCAGCATTTTCTCTTGCTATTTTTAATTGTCCACTGGGACTTCGCCTTCTTACGCTTGTAGTTCTGAAGGTTAATATCTGATGGGTTTCTACGAAATAAATTTAGAGCCTTCCTTTTATCTTTAACAGCTGCTTTGCATTCATCATTCCACCAAGGGACGGGTCTTTTTGCGTACTTGTCAGAAGTCTTTGGTATACTGATTTCTGCTGCCATTGTTATAAGTGAGGTAAAGTCCTGGATGGTTTTTGTTTGTAAGGTTTGTATGTTATCAGTAATAAAGTTTTGGAAACAGTGCCAGTCAGCTTTTTTGGTATTAAATCTTCTGATGATATTGAAAAGTGGTGTGTATGTGGAGTGTTTCACTATAATGGGAAAGTGATCGCTTCCATAAGAATCTTTGATCACCTCCCATGTAAGGCGAGTGTATATGGATGGGGTGCTTAACGATACATCTATGTTTGTAAGTGTTCCTGTTCTTGGGCAAAGATGTGTCGGTGAGTCAGTGTTGAGTGATATCAAATCAAACTGTTCAAATATTGTTTGTAGTTGTGTTCCTTTACTATTACTAGAGGGGGAATTCCACATTAAACTTTGTGCATTCAAGTCTCCTAAAAATAGCAAAGGAGTAGGTAGCTGTGTCAGTAAGTCTTTCAGTCCTAGAACATCTATAGGTTCCCACGGTGGAAGATATACAGAGCAGATTGTTATTGGGAAAGGAAGGTGTATCGAGACAGCCACAGCTTGGATTGTCGTCCTGAGTTGGATGGGTTTACTATGGACGCTGTCAGCTACTAATATCGCTACTCCAGCGATGTGTTTCTTGTAGTGCTATTGCTTGTATGGATGTTTGACTCAGCAGCAACTTTAAGTCTCCTATATGCCTTTGCAGTCCATTAATATTCCACTGCAATACAGACATGGGTTAAGAATTGTTTTAGAAGTATACCACACATCATATGATTAAGATGCACTACAGGTAAATAATTTAGTTGTGCTAATGAAAGGTTGTAAAAACATAAAAATGAAATAAGAAAGGTGTGCCACGTTTTAGAGTTAATAAAGGGGAATTTATAGAGCTTGGAGGGACAAGAATCGGAATTGTAATTTGCCAAAACAAATATTTGTTTAGGAATCATACATTTTTCGGAGGTTAGGAAATACATTAATTCTGATATAATTACATCCGAAACAAAGACTATTACCAAAAGAGAGAGAATATTTCGCTTATGAAACACATGAGAAAAATGGAAAATGGAAAAATAATATGATATAGATTCAGGGAAGAACAATAAAATATGGACCATAACTAAAATTAAATAAAAATAATTGAATAAAGGGGGGAAATTTGTTGTCCAAGTCATGTCTTACCGTTTTCTTGATTTATAACTTCCCTGTTTTTTGTTAGTAAGTCTGTTCGATTTCGGAGGTCCATGAGGTTTTGATAATTCTTCTTGCCTCTCACAATTTTAGGTAATGCTTGAGTCTTGGCGACCTCTGGAGTAGATTGTATCTTATCTGATTTTTTTCCCTTCTTGCTTGATTTAACGGTGTCCTTTAATTCTATATTACCGTCAGACTTAACCGGGGAGATTTTGGTTAGAATTAGTTTTTCTAATGTTTGCATTCTTTCTTTAATTTCTTCTATTGAATTGGTAAGTTTTAATATTTCATTTGATTCCCCTGTTTGATTCATTGTCGTTGCAGAATAGGAGAGCTCTGTCCTGATGTTTCTTGCTAATTTCTTTGCTTCTGTATAGCTAAGATTCTGTACGACCATTTTCTTTCTAATTTCACATTCCTTTGCATAAATAGAGCACAGTTTCGCTGTCGTTCTGTGTTCACCTCCACACAGGCAGCATTTGGTCCTCTTACAGTCACCTTCATGGACGGGATCAGCGCATTTCCTGCATATAGGCTCCTTCTCACAGGAAGATCTATGATGGCCCAGGCTACCGCAAGTATAGCAGATTAGTGGAGGTGGGATATAGATGCGAACTGGTACTGACATGTAACCAATAAACAGTTTTTCAGGTAGTTGTGGTGTTCCGAAAGTCGCCAAAAATAAGGAAGAGGTCTTTGTAAAACGGCCAAGGCGTTAAATAGCCGTTACATTTTGTTGGGCAAGCTCTTCTAGTATTTCAGAATCGGTCAGATCACGGATTTCTGGGCAATGAAATACACCCTTAGAATTATTCAACGTCCTATGTGGTTCAATAATTATTTTAAAACCATTGAATGTTGTTTGCTCTAAAATTTTCTTTGAAATAATTTCATTTGGGCAATCTAGAAACAGCATCCCGCTTTTCCCAAACTTTTTAACTTTTAAAGATTTGGAAAAAGAGCAAATCCAGCGATGAATGATAAATGGATTTACATCATTGAATGTCTTACCTGGTTCGTCTATTTTCAAAACTAAGTAACGTAGGCAACAATTCATTTTCAAAATGTTAACCTCTATTGAATGGGACCGTTCTTTTTTCATGTTCCCATTCGATATTCTGCTGTTTTCGACGTTTTCCATCATAGCCTGCAGTTATTAGCTGTTTACAGCAACTGATATTTGCTATTATTAGTGGAGCAAATTATATAAACTTTTCTCAGTTCAAATGCAAACATATGCTCGTTTTTGATTCCTGTAATAGACATCCATATGCACATGAAGTCAAAAAGGTTGAATGCCTGGCAAAATGATTGGTAGTTGCAAAATAGTAACAAATTAAGAGCAATTAAAAGAGAAGTTAGACTATGGAAAACGTCTTTCATGGAAAACAGAAGAGAAGAGGTGGTGCTCTCTTGTCTGCGCATAGGGTATACACAAATGAGTCACAGAGAGGAACAGGCCATATGTGAGAGTTTTGGAGTCTCTCAAACCGTTAAGCACATTCTAACTGAATGCCAACATTTTAAAAAGGAAAGAGATGAAGTCCAACTGCCTGTAGACTTGCATGAAATACTAGGCAACGACACAACAAATATAAATATATTAATAAAATTCTTTAAATCCATCAAATTAATTTCCAAAATATAAATTTTTCATTTCTATGACATATCCCGTTATTGAAATAAAATTGGCGTGGCTAGTACCTGAATGGGTGGCCAACCAATGAATGGGTGGTTTTATGGCATTATTAAAGGGTGGCAACCTGTAGAAAGCACAGTGTTAATAACCAAATTGTTGATACGCCATTAAATGAAAAAAAAAATGTGGAAAAATGAGTAATTTACTACTTAGAGAAAAACAAATATTTGGCCCTTCTGAAAGCGTTTTCTGAATACATGTGCCTGTGGCAGGTTCATTGTCCAGATTTAAATTCAAGGCATTAATGACCCAAGGGATCACCTTAAAAGAAGGGAGAAAAACTATATACTAATTTCCTTATATCCAAATTTAACACAATTATATTAGTTTTCGAATCACCCAAAATTGTAATTTATAGGTGTTTTAATGCGCTAAAATCAAATCTGACATCCGTTTTTAAATCAAAAGTTGTTTTACTTACTAATTTGTATTCCTCTTCAATGAGAGTAAGGTGTTTTTGGAACAGCACCAGGAATCACAGCGAGAAAGAGAGAAACCCAGTTTGTTTGTCGTTTTCTGAAAGAATAAGATGAATTAATTGGGCTAGAATCTATTTTCTCCATATTATCTCAAACAAAACAATGGAATTATGTCAGATTTTTTATTAGCACACTAAAAAACTCTATATTAAATTTCAACGAGCGTTATTTTTGTGAGGGTTCAGAAATAAAAGTTTCTAGTCTGGTTTGTAACATGAGATTAACCTCATAAGCAGGTCTACCTATGGAGGAATCACGCTAAAAGTGAGAGGACCATGTTCATTATGAAACATCCGAATTCATCCTTTAATAGATATAGAGAATGCCTATGATCAATTAAATAAAATATAAAATAGTGGTTGTCCAGTCTTCTAGAATGAGATATCCTTGGTGGACGACATCTCCCGGAACCAGCTCAGATTTAATTTACTTGTGATTTGATGTTTAAACTCGCATGAATTGAATTTCTTGTAAATCAATCAAAGAAAACAAAAAAGTCCGACTCGAAGGAACTGCGTCATCTTAGCGCGGTTCCAGTTTTTTTTTTTTTTTTTTTTTTTTTTTTTTTTTTTTTTTTTTTTTTTTTTTTTTTTTACGGCACATCTACATCTAGGTCATTAGCGCCGACATCCAGGGTGTAGCGAGGAATTTCACCAGCGAGCCGTGGGATGATAAAATTCCTGCCGGAGGTTGGGAATCGAACCCACCATCTCCCGCTTATGAATCCAAGGCGCTAGCCATTAGACCACGGGAGACCCCGGTTCCTGTTCATATCCCTATTCTCATTTGAAAAGCATAGAATAGAAACAGATAATATTTTCCTCGGCCTTTGTTGAAAGGGTTTTATGGCTGGCTATACCTGGGGTCAGGTCCTCAAGACCCTAGAATCCTCTTCTACCGATACTTCATTTCATACGTTTCAATGAATTGGAAAATATCAAATATTTTCACACATTCCTGTGTTCTTTTACTATAGTAATAATTCTACAGATAAAATCAATTAAAAAATAAAATAAAAAAACCAACAGCATAAAGGCAATTGAAAATATTCAAAAGACGTCAACGAATCTTTTTCTCTTGGCAAGCTATATTTCTAACAATGAATTGTTTTTCTTATTTTGCCTAATCTGTTTTATTGTAAAATACATTATCCAACTATAAGCAATTAAAAAATAACAAGGAATAAAAACAGACAAAAAGAACAGTTTGAATAAGCAAAATCAATTACTTTAATGTTTTAAGCACTTATTTCTCCGATTGACATCGCCTAATCAAAACTTTCATCAGAACCGTTTTTGTAGAGCATTTAGTAAGCTTTCTAATGGTATTCTTTTGTTTACCAAATTCTTAACCTTTTTCGAGATATTAAGGAAAATATACAAAGTTACCAAAACTTTTTATGTCTGTTAATAAAATATTTTATTCTAACCCTTCCTTAACTCCAAACGTAACCAAAATTTCAACATATTAGTTTTGATGAAAGTAGAACATGCAGAAAATGTTTCAACTGAATCCCATGATTCTAAGTACCCAAACCAAAAACGGTATTCAAAAACTATTTTTCCAATTTTCTCGAAAACGGTTAAAGCTACCGCCTTGAAAATGGTTTCATTCGTTTTCCTAGCCCAAGAAGCCTATAAAAAGAGTACTTACAAGCTTATGAACTCAAAAACGTAAGCGTTACGATTTTTTCTGCGCGAATTTCGCCCCAAACTCCATCTTCCAGTTGGCGGATTTTGCTGGTTAACGAACTTGACCTTTCATATTGGACGACTGATTTTTGTACCAAATTTCATCAAAATCGGACCATTCGTCTTCGAGCTAGAGAGCGAACAGACAAATATATATATATATATATATATATATATATATATATATATATATAAATATATACATATATATATATATACAAATTTGAACCACCGTTATTTTCGGTCTCTAGGGGTTCTGAAACGCGAAATTTTCTTGTCGGCACTTCCGGATTGTTTCATTGTATCAACCTTATAAGCGGGGTTCCTCCCTATGGGGGAGGGAGGAACCGCGCTAAAAAGCAGGTTTGAATAAATTAAATTATCAGGCTGGAATTTGCTCCATGTAGGAGCCTAAACCATATAAGCTACCAGGTGACCTATCACAATATATCAAGTTAAGGCATCAAATGGAGCCGAGACTTCAGATAGACAGAGTAACATTATATCTAAAGAGAGACAAAGTAATAATCTTTGAAGGCTAGAGTAGGTGCTGTTAGGTTGACTAGAATACTTTAAATTTATGTTCTTATTTCTTAATATTGTAAATATGGCCGATACCATAATCTTGTAGTCCATCAGGCAAGCTGATTGGCCACCTAGCATGGTAGGATGGACATCCTGTGCAAAGAACAGTGCAAAGATAGACAAGAGACTTGGTGTCTGAGCAATAGGTTCTGCTAGCTATAAACAGTCATATGATAAGCTTGGCAGCACGAACATACTCTATGAGGACTAACTAGAAGTCAATATATTGTTTTGTTGTAAGACATGTCTCTGTTCATTAACATATGTTGTTTTAAAAAGACTATTTTGTTGTTTTGTGACTATTCTATCCTTTATGTGCAAGTAGTCAGTTTTGAGCTGAAGTAACCTATCCATGATTTTACCTGAACTTGGTCTCTCCTGAAGGCTGATATTCAATCTCCAATTATTGATATTTTTCTCATATACCTTTTCTATCTGACCAATAATACCCCGGGTAGTTACTGTTTTATACCAGTTTTCAAATCCTGAAAGATCTTTTGTATTTCACTTTAACTATAATTCTCATGTTTATTCTTGCTCTCCTATCAGATTTATATTCTTAATTTTTGTGAAAGGATGCTTTTTTGGTCCCCTAAGGCGGTATGCACACTGAACTACTAAAAAACAAAACAAAAAAAAACTGATTAGTTAGTGACGCGAATTAAAAACCAGTTTATTTTCCCAGTTTTGAGACAATACCTATTACAAATTATTTGCCAGTTCTGGGTCAATACCTGTGTAATTCAATGGGACACCACACACGACGCTACTGGTTATTTACTCAACCACTTGGTAACTCGGCTTACTAACCAGTTACAGACTGATTGGTTACTTGGCTCCACACAGGATGGTATGCATTATAAACCAAAATCTCTCATGTTCAGTGTTATCATGGGTTTTGTATACAAACGGTGCTACTCAAAAGGAACTGATTAGTGCATGGGAGTATATAGAAAATGATTTTTGGGAGGGGGCTGAGAACATTTGGAGGGTATGGAATACTAATAAACTAGAACTTGGAATAGTTAGCCGTTTAAAATGCTATTACACCCAATAAAAACTGAACTACGTGATCTTATTTAATTTAATTTCAATTTTTTTTTTTTTTTTTTTTTTTTTTTTTTTTTTTTTTTTTAAGGTGTGCCAACCTTAGGGTCATTAACGCCATTGAATGAACCATTCATAATATTTTGTGGCGGTCTGTTTTTCTAATTAGTTTGATGTTGTTAATTTATTAACACAGTTTTTACATTTTAGAGAACAACAGGGTCAGGCCCAAGAAGGAGCGCAGTTTATGAATAACTCACAGTATAATTTTTACATGTATACACACAAACACATACCCAAGCATGCGCATATACACGGCCATACACACACACACGTATACCTCCACGCATACACATACTCACTTCCACAAACCCACATCCATTCAGACCAAGCACAGTCAAACTCACTAATTAATTACTGTTGTGTTTTTAAATTTTATTTTATAAGTTCTGTTTTAGCACTTTCCTCCGAAGGAAAGTAGCTATTGAGGTTGGACTCATGTCGGAATTTTTGAAAAATTTCTTCAAATCTTTATCGATCCTACCTAGTAGACACCGAAAATGACCCTCGTTAAAATTTATATATATCTATATCTATATATATATATATATATATATATATATATATATATGCATATATATATATATATATATATATATATATATATATATATATATATATATATGTGTCTGTTAACACGATAGCGGCCAGAGTTTTTTTTTTCGTCACGAAACTTGGTATATAGCATTCAATTAGCAAACGATTGAACGAGTTCGTTAACCACCAAAATCGGTCCACCGGAAGGGGGGGTTTACCCCGAACCCAAAACACTAATTTGACCATTTCAGCCGTAATATTTGTTATATTTCAAAGAAACTTGGTATTCGTAGTGGTAATATAGAGAGAAAAGTGAGATATAAAAATGAACTAAATCGGTTCATAAGGAGGGGGGGGTTTACTCCGGACCGACAATACCAATTCGCCACTAACAGCCGTGATTTTAGGTATATTTTGACGAAACTCGGTATTCGTAGTGGTAATCTACAGGTAAATATGTGATGTAAAAATAAACTAAATCGGTTCATTAGGAGGGGGGGGGGGGGTTACTCCGGACCCAAATTACTAATATACTCATACTGGTCGTAATTTCTGCTGGGTGAACGTGGGTAACTCATGAGAAAGAAGTGTTATAAAAATGAGCTGAATCGGTCAATCGGAAAGTGAGGTTTACTTTGTAATATATTTCAATAGAAAAGCGAGCCAGACATAGGTCCACAAAGGCGCCGCAAGGAGCGCTAGAGGGACTGTATCCGGTTCCTGCGTTAGATCAAAATACGATAATATGAGGTGTTTTGTATTTATTACGTAGTGTAGTAGGTACCATGTGTAAACATAACTCTGGAAGCAAATTAATAATTTATCAGTTACTCATTACAAAATTAAAAGAGAACTATTCATGTTTTTATTTTTTTTTTTTTTTTTATTTTTTATTTTTTTTTTTTTAAGGCGTGTCAACCTTAGGGTCATTAACGCCATCGAGTGAATGTTTTATTATATTTTGTGGTGAAATATTTTCTTATTACTTTTGAATTTATTAAATGGTTAGATCAGCTTTTGAATTTTATTTAATTATTTATTATTGATTCTGGTATATTTTGCTTACTGAGATTACTTGCAATGTCATTTTCATTGGCAAATATAGATACAAACATACTCAAAATGTACACATACACACATACAGACACACATGGACACACCTACGCACATACACAAACCCAGTTCCATTCAACCTTACTCACAAATATTAAACATATAGATACAAACATACTCAAAATGTACACATACACACATGGACACACCTATGCACATACACAAACCCAGTTCCATTCAGCCTTACTCACAAACATTAAACACACTCACCATTCGCTATCTGTTCAATTGAATGCTTTAGATTTTATTAATTAGTTCCGTTTTGTCTATAAAGTTTAATAGCTTTCTAACGTTATCAGCATCATCTCCAAGGATTTCATCCATGACGTCTGATAACATTAGCTCTTCTCTAATTGATTGATATATTCGGCATTCTGTAAGTAAGTGTTTTACTGTTACTTGAACGTTGCATGATTCACAGATTGGGGGCGGTTCTTTAGAAAAAAGGAATGAATGCGTTTATTTTATTTATGTAGGATATTTTAAGCAAATTGTTCTGGAAAGCAGTCTACACTACCCAAATTCTGAGGAAAGTGCTTAGTTATGCAGCTCCTGCGTGACGGACTTTTTTCTATGGAGGTTAATAGTTTTCTCACGTTATCAGCACTATTTCCGAGGATTTAATCAAAAATGTCTGATAACTTTGACTCTTCTCTACTTGACTCATATATTCGGCATTCAGTTAATAAATGTTTCACAGTTATTCGAACATTACATGATTCACAGATAGGAAGAGGTTCTTTAGAAAATAGGAATGAATGAGTTATTCTTGTGGTGCCAATGTGTAATCGACTTAAGGCAACTTCCTGTTTTCTATTTATGTTGAGTGGTATCTTTCAAGCTTTAACGGTCGATTTTATTTCTCTTAATTTGTTGCTGTCTATTATTTGACATGTAGTTTGCCAGTTTTGGCTGACTATTTGCTTCGTATAGTTAATGATATCATTTTTTAGGACCCTTTTTTGAAGAAATTCCTGTTTATATGTATATTGGTGAAATAATGAAACCCTGCGTCCTAGTGACATGACTATTCTATAACAAATGAAAGCCGATTAAATATGCTACAAGTTCAACTCAATAAAGTTTTTCGAGATATCTTTATTTTTCGAAATATCCGCTCTTGAATGTCTGTCATTTTGGGAAAAAAACACACTTTTTGCTCGTTTTAACCGGATAACTCTTTAACGATAAAGCCAAAAAATAATGCCGTTTATAGGGTTGTAGAGCATTACATTCCCTTCAAGAATATATGTAACTTTACTATTTTATGTAAATAATTCCCCCGCAGAGTTTTTATGTGCTTTTCCCAATTAAGATTGTGATCAAAAATAAGTCCCAGGAATTTAGTACTATCTACACAGTTCATGGATGCACCATTTACAAATAATGGGGTTGGGTTGCCAACTTTCTTTTTAGCAAAGTATATGCACTCAGTTTTAACATTCGAAACGGTGAAACCTTGACTTTTTAACCAGTCATTAATTCTGTTTAGGGATAGTTAAATATTCCAGTGCATATTTTCGGTTAATTTTCCATTACAATAAATGAATAGGTATAGCATCAGCTTACAGCATTGCCCTGACAGGTTCTTCTATGTAAATAAGTAATTCATTTATTTCAATGGAAAATAGAAAGGCACTCATCACACCTCCCTGCGGGACCCCATTTTCTTGTATTGACTCTAATGAGAACTGAGAACCATTTCGTATACTAATTGTTCTATTCGTTAAAAAATTTTGAATAAAATTCAGGATGTAGCCATTTATTCTGATTTGCATGAGTTTGTCAAGTGTAAGCCTCCTCCAGACACAATCAAATGCATTTTTTATGTCAATGAATACGGCTAAAACTTTTTCATTTGAGTTAAAAGCAGAGTTAATATCCTGCCTCTAACCTTACTCGATTATCTCTAGTACTGCGTCCTGGCCTAAAGCCACTCTGTCAATTTGTGTAAAGGTTATTTTTTTCCATGTACCAATGTAGTCTTTTCATAATCATCTTTTCCATTAATTTACAGAGTGAACAGGTCAGGGAAATGATGCGATAACTCGCAGTTTCATCTTGCGGTTTGCCATTTTTAAGTATAGGTATGCACACCGATTTTCTCCAAATGTTAGAAAATACGAAAATTTTGTTAAGTAAAGATGGAATGGTTGGGATTCGGCTAAATAAACCTCAATATGATTTTGTTTTAAAAAATCTATATTTCGAACGTTTCGGCTACTCATTGGTAGCCTTCGTCAGCTAAAATGACAAAAAAGCCCAAACGTTCCAAATATAGATTTTTAAAAACAAAATCATATTGAGGTTTATTTAGCCGAATCCCAACCATTCCATCTTTACTTATCACTTCGACGGCTAACTATCTAATCATCATGAAAATTTTGTTGAATACCTTTAAGAAGATTTGTTTATTATATATTGAAAGATTTTTTATCATTGATATTGTTATGTTGTCTGGACCAGGAGAGGTGCCGTTGCGTGATTCCAGAGCTAGCGTCAATTCTAAATATGTAAATGGTAAATTTAACTCCGCCATGGCCGGTCCCAAGCCCGGATGAGAAAGGAGGAGGGTTGAGCATGGGATTGGCAATCCCATCTCAAAAAAGCGTCTTTCCTATGAAACAGCTGATATTTTATGAATGACAACGGTTCGTAATTATATCCCCGGGAAAGGGACCCAATCGGATCCGGGGGGGTCCCAGCCATTGCTTTTTCATAAAAGAAAGCTCCAAATGAGACGATTAAGAAAGGACAAAACAAACAACCTGCGCCTAGGCACCTGGAATGTAAGAAGCTTATTACAAGCAGGAGCAAGTAAGCACCTAGAGAAAGAATTGGATAAATACAGAGTGGATATACTAGCATTGCAGGAAATCCGATGGGGACAAACTGACGTTATAAGACTTGACAAATACTTACTGATAAACAGTGGAAACCGACTCAATAATTTTGGCACCGGTTTCATGATAAAAAGTAGTCTGGAGCACTCCCTAATGGAATATGAGACTGTAAATGAGAGAATTTGCCGTATACGCCTCAAAGGAAAGTTTATGAATATGACAATACTAAGTGTCCACGCACCTACTGAGGAGAAAGAGGATCAAGTGAAGGACGATTTCTATGGCCAGCTGGAAAGAGTTTTTGAGAATATACCAAAATACGATGCTAAGATGATTTTGGGTGACCTAAATGCAAAGATAGGGAAGGAGGATATTTTCAGGCCGGTCATCGGATCACACAGTATACATGAATGCTCCAATGACAATGGTCTTAGGCTGGTAAGTTTTGCAGCCGAAAAAGGACTTAGAGTGGTGAGCACATATTTTGCCCATAAAAATGTACACCTTGAAACATGGAGGTCCCCAGACCAAGTCACCAGAAATCAAATAGATCATTTCATTATAGATTCAAGACACAGTACGCATGTAATGGATGTACGAAGTTATAGAGGAGCTGACTGTGATAGTGATCATAATCTAGTTATAGCCCAGTACAGACAGAAGCTCTCCAAAAGATCAAAATTCCCAGAGGAAACTGTCACTTTATTTGATACAGAAAAGCTGAAGGATGAAAATATAAGAAATACATTTTCAGGAATGTTACGGGAGCAGAAAGAGCAAGCGTTACTGGCATCAGACGATAATACAGCGGAGGGCCGATGGAAATGTTTAAAAGAAGCCGTGACTAAGGTTGCAACAGAGGTTCTAGGAAGTAGGACAAGAAAAGAGAGGCAGGAATGGTATGACGATGAATGTCAACGAGCGGTGCAAGAAAGAAATGAGGCACGAAAGAAACTGCTCCAAAGAACTACTCGCCAGGCGAACGAGTTATATAGGGAAAAAAGGAAGGCAGCAAAGAAGCTGTGTAGAAGGAAAATGAGAGACTCAACCAAGTTGAGGAAAATTTCAAAGCCAAGGAAAGTAGGAAGTTCTTTAAGGAAGTGAAAGAGGTCAGAGGTGGCTTCAGACCAAGAATGGTTTTCATTCAAGATGAGCAAGGTCAACTCATTTGTGAAAAGAGAGAAGTCCTGTGCAGATGGATGAAGTATTTCAAGGAGCTCTTAGGGAATACTGAAGGGCATAAGGAAGTCTTGGCAACCAGTAGCGAACCCCTGGAATTCGACGGTCTAGGAATAGAAGATGAGGAACTCCCACCGGAAATAGAAGATTTAATTGAAATTATCATGGGCTTAAAAAATAATAAGACACCAGGCAAAGATGGGATACATCCAGAAATGCTAAAATACGCTGGACCAGACGTTTGGGAAGAACTTTATCAGATCATTTTTGATATATGGACCTCTGAAAACATGCCAGGTGAATGGTCTGAGGCTCTTATTTTCCCAATCTACAAGAAAGGAAATAGACTTAAATGTGAAAATTACAGAGGGATTTCCTTACTTGGGGTTGCCTATAAAGTGCTCACTATAGCAATCAGCAGAAGAGTAATGGCATGGGCTGAGAAAGAGATTGGTGAGTACCAATGTGGTTTCAGGCCAGGAAGGGCGACCACGGATCACATTTTCACTTTTAGGCAGATGTTGGAAAAGACTCATGAATATAATGTAATGCTGCATCATTTATTTATAGATTTTAAGCAGGCATATGACAATGTAGATCGGGAAAAAATGTTTCAGGGTTTGGACTCATGGGGTATGCCACGTAAGCTAATACGCCTTATTAAAATGACTCTAAAGGACACTATTTGTAGGATAAAAATTAATAAAAACATATCCGACAGCTTTTTAGTATCCAAGGGACTTCGTCAAGGGGATCCCCTTTCTGTAGTACTATTTAATTTGGTCCTTGAATTCGCCATACGTAAAATAAGGACGAACCCTGGAGGCACAATTTTCAATAGACTGACACAGCACCTGGCGTATGCCGATGATGTAGTCATTTCAGCGAGGACAATGTCAGCATTAGCAGGCGCCCTGGAAGAATTTCTTAGTGCGGCCAAGGAATTTGGACTAGAAATCAATGAAGGCAAGACTGTGTACATGAGCACACCAAAAGAAACACAGAATGACGAAGAAGAGCCAGTAGAAATTGTAGGTGTTACCTTCAAAAGCTGCAGTCAGTTCAAGTACTTGGGAAGCATAATTTCAGCTGAGTGTAGTGTAGTGCCAGACATTAAAGCCCGAATCGCTGCAGGTAATAGGTGTCTGTTTGGGTTGCAGAAAATGTTGAGGTTCAAGGGGCTCTCCAGGAAGGCAAAGGTCCATATTTATAAGACAGTTATTCGCCCAGTGGTCACATATGGAAGCGAGGCATGGGTACTAATCAAAGAAAGTACAAGGATGCTGCTAGTCTGGGAGCGGAAGGTACTCAGAAGGATATATGGCCCGGTAAAGTGTGGCGACATCTGGAGAATAAGAACTAATCAGGAGCTGAAAACGCTGTATGGAGACCCAGATATAATTTATTTTATAAAACATCAAAGACTCAAATGGTTGGGACACGTCGAGAGAATGACCCCGGAAAGATTGCCAAGAAAACTTCTCTTTGGAATGCCGGGTGGCAGAAGAAGGCGGGGAAAACCTCGATTGCGCTGGCTGGATGACGTGGAGAAGGATTTGAAGGAGATAGGAATCCGTCGTTGGAGGCGTTTTGCGACAGATAGAGATGCCTGGAATAAGCTGTTGGCTGAGGCCTGGGTCCTTCACGGACTGTAGTGCCCGTCTGTAAGTAAGGAGTAAATGGTAAATTTAGTGGATTGAAGGGGTCTCAATGATTTCTATTGGCTGTGATTCAACCAGATGTTTTGTTGCTAAGAAATCAGGGCAGTAATTAAATTTAGATGAGATGTTTTTAAAATGTTCTGCAAGAAGATTCGCAATTTCTACAGGGCTCGTAATTACCAATGGTCTAGATTTAAGTAGATTTATAGTGTTTGTTCCTTTACGGCCTATAATTTTCTTTACAATGTGCCGTATGCCGCTTGCAGGAGTATGGCAATTGATTTGACTCACGAATTCTCGCCATGATTTCCTTTTTGCAATGTTAACGGTTTTCCTTGCATGTCTTTTGGCTGTCATATAAATATGTAAATGCTCCGTGCAAGAATGTCTTTGAACTTTTCGTAATCCTCTTTTCCTAGTCTTGTTAGCCTCTTCACAATGTTTATCCCACCAAGGCACTAAATTTCTACTACTATTAGTTTTACTTTTTGTGACACTTTCTTGTAACGTTTTTTTCCCAGTTTAGTCAATAAAACATTTATGCTAAAACCTTAAAAATAAATTAAATAAGATCAATTAGTTCAGAAAAAATAGTTTTTATTGGGTGTAATAGTTCTAGATTGTTAGTATTCCATGAGCCCCAAATGTTCTCAGCCCCCCTCAAAATTCTCCCAGCCCCTCCCGAAATTATTTGCTATATACGCCCATGGACTGGTTAGTAACTGCTTGCCTGGGGACTCGCATATCCAGTCGCTAGGGGATCAGTTAAAAACTTGAGTGTGATGGCTGACGAACAAATAATATGTTGCTGGTAGTGGAAGTTGAAAAAGTTGCTTCCAAGTACTCGATTTATAGGTTTCTTGGCCTAGAAAAACGAATGAAACCATTTTTAAGGCGATATCTTTAACTATTTTTGAGAAAATTGGTACAAAAAGTTGTTGATTAAAGTTTTTGGTTTTGGTACTTAGAACCATGGGATTCAGTTGAAACATTGTCTGCACGGTCAAAACTAATATGTTGAAATTTAGGTTACGTTTGGAGTTACGTGGAAGGGTTAGAATAACATATTTTATTAAAAGACATGAAACGTTTTGGGAACTTCGTATATTTTTCGTAATATCTCGAAAACGGCTGGGAATCATGGTAAGCGGAAGATTACCATTGGAAAGCTAAATAAATGCTTTAGAAAAAAGATTCCTAAGCAAATTTCGATGGGGCGATGTAAATAGGAGAAATAAGTGCTTAAAACTTTGAAGTAATTGATTTCCTTTATTCGAACGGTCCTTTTCGTCTGTTTTTATTTTTTTAATTGCTTATAGTTGGAGAATATATTTGACAATAAAACAGGGCAAATAAAGAGAAAGACCAAAGTTAGCAGTTAAGTGATGGGCCGACACATGGGGAGGGGGGACTGCCGGATATTGTTGTCCCGGGCCCGGGGGCCGTGGGGACTCGGGCTGGGCCTCGCTAATTGGTAAAAAAATTATAGGTTATGAGCTTGTAAAAAGAATGTGGTTTAGACATAAAGATGGGCGTAGCCTATATTTATTGGAATGGAATCTATATTTTTTTTAATGTACATAAACGACAAAACAAGTAGAGTGCAAAAATAGTACATTTCATTAGGAGTCGTAATAAAACTACTAGTACCGAAAGTGACCTTTGCTGCACTGATTGTCGGTTTTTATTCTTATTTCGCTCAAAACTCAAGATGAAAATAATTTTAAAATGTCCAAAGTCCTGTAGCAATGTACAAGAATTTTCAGTCTGGCTCTGAGACGTAGGGGCCCGTGATCTGGTTCTGGGCCCAGACCTGAGATGTGGTGGCCCTGCATTTTGAAAATATAGAAAGAAGCCATATTCTCCCAGGGTATATGTAACTAGACACCAAGGAGGGGTGGGGGAGGTGGGAAAGGTCCAAGAGGTTTATGCCCGGAATAGGAGAAAAGGTGTTAATGGAAGGAGACCCAGATGGAAAAGACGACATGCCAAAATACAAAGTAGGGGGTCTGGAGAGTTTGTGGAAAATATTGGAGAAGATAGGAGAAATGCCTTTTTTTGTCGGTTTTTATTAGCACTTTCCTCCGAAGGAAAGTAGCTATTGAGGTTGCTCCCATGACGGAATTTTTGAAAAATGTCTTCAAATCTTTATCGATCCTACCTAGTAGACACCGAAAATGACCCCCGTTAAAATTTATATATATCTATATCTATATCTATATATATATATATATATATATATATATATATATATATATATATTTTTAGATGGAACGGGATTTTTCTCCAGCGGTGGTACTCCTCCTCACTTCTTCCCGGAATATTTCGATGGATTCATCTCCATCTTCTTCAGCCAGGTACTTGCTTCGAAATATTCCGGGAAGAAGTGAGGAGGAGTACCACCGCTGGAGAAAAATGCCGCTCCATCTAAAAATACTATCCCAGCGACGAAAAATAACATCAAGCATATATATATATATATATATATATATATATATATATATATATATATGTGTGTGTGTGTGTGTGTGTGTGTCTGTTAAAACGATAGCGGCCAGAGCTTTTGTTTTTTCTTCTCAAAACTTGGTATATAGCATTCAATTAGCAAACGATTGAACGAGTTCGGTCCACCGGTAGGGGGGGGGGGGTTACCCCGAGCCCAAAACACTAATTTGACCATGCCAGCCGTAATATTTGTTATATTTCAACGAAACTTGGTATTCGTAGTGGAAATATAGAGAGAAAAGTGAGATGTAAAAATAAACTAAATCGGTTCATTAGGAGGGGGGTACTCTGGACCCACAATACCAATTCGCCACTACCAGCCGTGATTTTGGTTATATTTCGACTAAACTCGGTATTCTTAGTGGTAATCTACAAATAAATATGTGTTGTAAAAAAAAAAAAATCGGTTCATTAGGAGGGGGGTTTACTCCGGACCCAAATTACAAATATACTCATACCGATCGTAATTTCTGCTGTATTGTAACGAAACGCGGTATACGTCGTGGGTAACTCATGAGAAAGACGTTTTGTGAAAATGATCTAAATCGGTCTATCGGAAAGGGGGGGTTTACTTTGTAATATATTTTAATGGAATAACCTGCTAGAAGTAGGTTCGCAAGGCCGCCGCGAGGAGCGCTATCTCCCACTAAAGAGACTGTATCCTGTTCCTGCGTCAGATCAAAAGGCGAAAATATGAAGTTTGTTGTATTTATTAAGTAGTGTACTAGGTACCATGGGTAAACATAACTCTGGAAGCAAATTAATTACTAGATTAATAATTGAACACTTAATCATTACAAAATTAAAAGAGAACTATTCATGTTTTTATTTTATTTTTATAGGATACTAGCTGAATACCCGTGCTTCACCACGGCCGATAAGTATTTTTTATATTGAGTTAAATAAGATATGATAAAAATTAACGCCACTACATAATTGTGCACAGCTTATTATTGCACGGACTTTAAAGTTACCCAGGAAACACCATGTGGAGGTAACCGTGCTTGTTTCCGTTGGAGAGTAGAAAAAAAAATACAACAACCGCTTAAAAAGTTAGGTAAACAGAGACAAATACACGTTGAAAAGCATAAAACTAACAAATTTGAAGTTTTAAGCACTTATCTCTTCGATTGACATCGCCCCACCGAACATTACAACGGAATCTTATTGTAGAAAATTTAGTAACCTTTCGAATAGTCGCCTTCCACTTACTACGAGTTCCCAACCGTTTTCGAGATATTTTAGAAAATATACTAAGATCTGAAAACTTTGTATCACCATTCATACAATTTTTTCCCAAATACTTCGTCTCTGAATACCCAAACAGAAAATTAGTTTTGAAAAGTATTTCTATCAATTTTTCTGGTATATGGCTACAGAACTCGTTTAAAAATATGGATTCATTCGTTTCCCTACGTTAAGGAATCTTTCGCACAAATTTCGCTCCAAAAACCATGTTCTAGTAAACGGATTGAACTGGTTAATGAACTTGACCTTTATAATGAGAAGAAAGATTTTTGTACCAAATGTTATCAAAATCGCACCATTTTTGAGCGGATGAGGAACTTCTTAACAATTCATGCCCCCCCCTAAAAGTACTTAAACATTTGAATATCAAAAAACCATTTCTTAGCGAGTGTTTACATTCTAAACTGATTGCCCGTGCAAAATTTCAAATTTTTGTGTCAAGTGGTTCGGGATATTATTACCTCGGATGGAGCATCACCAGGGCGTAAACTCTTATCAGTGACAAAATCACAGTTTATTTCTAGTAATTCCAGGTCTGCTATCATAGTTGAAATTAACCTCAATTTAAAATATTTTTTTTTTATTTATTTATTTACTGCTTGATCGCAACGGAGGCGACTAGCAAAGTAGTAAGTCTATATGGAAACGTCAGCTTTGAACAAAAAGATAATATTATTAAATAAATTATAATGCATAATCATAACATAAAGGAAATAAATATAATTTCAGAAAAGTATCAAATAGATTTAAAAGCCAAAAATAAAATAAAAAATATAAAATAAATTAAAAAATAAAATAAAATAAAAGTAAGGAAGTTATAAAAAAAATGACAGAGTTAACATTTTCATGAGTTCGTTAAATTGTGTGATATGTATGTATAGTTTGTAAATATTTAAATACCTGATTCAAATAATGGCTACCATCGGACAAGAGTTCTGTAAGGTCAGTGGGTATGTTTAATTGTTCTCTTCTTCGACAGTCTGTAAGTATATGTCTTATAGTTAGGAGTTGGTTACATTGTCTACATGTTGGAGCGTCTTGTTTAGTCCGTGAGTAAGTAGAGAATGGCCAATTCGGAGTCGAGTTAGAACTACCTCTTCTCTCCGGTTTCCTCTTCTGCTGGATGGCCATTCTGCCACTGCTTGTTTAATCTGTCGTAGTTTATTGTCGTTAGTGTTGTACCATGATGTCTGCCACTGAATAAGTATTTGGTTGCTATAATATGTCGTTAGGTCCTCGTAAGTTGTTTCACCTGTTGTTATGTTCTGTAGTGTGGTTGCCAATTTGGCTTGTATGTCAACGTCTGTGCTTTGTTTAATGTCTATATGCCCCGGTAGCCATACCAGTGTTACATGTTTGTTTAAATTTTGTAATCGAATAATTTCATTTAAAATTTTGGTTGCCAAAGGGTGTGCATTGAATGTATTATGTATCGTTTGTAGTGAGCTCAAAGAGTCTGTAAACAAAATCACTTTTTTCTTTTGAGTATCCTTTATATTGTACAAAGCTAACAACATTGCCTGCAACTCAGCAGAATATGAACTAGATACTGTTGCTAGTTTCTGTTTGAAAACCTTTCCTTCGATTATTGCAGCAGCACCAGTTCCTACCTCAGTCCGAGAGCCATCACTGAAAGAAAAGAGGCTGTCAGGGTTCCCGTTAAGTATTTCTTGGAAACATGATTTGTAAACGTGTCTTGATGTCTCGTCGGATTTTTTGTAGTTCGTCAATGTTGTGTCTATTGTTAAATTTCGTATTTGCCAAGGGGGTATTTCGAGTAATGTCTTCGTAAGTAATGATGTATTGGTAGTAGGTATGTCCTTGATGTATTCGTCATACCTGACAATGAGAGGTCTTGGTCTAGTACACTCTTGCATATATTTATTGTAGAAGGGGTTATTGAGAACCGTATTCGTGCAGGCGAAATTCAAACATTTATGTTTTAGGACGTACTTTATGCATAACGTCTTCCTTCTGTATGCTAATGGTAATTCCCCTGCTTCTACATAAATACTGCTTATTGGACTAGACCTGAACGCTCCCGTTGCCAGGCGAAGTCCTGTATTGTGGATAGGGTCTAACATTTTAAGAGCACTGTCGCGGGCCGATGAGTATGCTACACAGCCGTAGTCCAGTATTGACCTGGTATAGGCACGGTAAAACTTGAGCATAGAGCATCTGTCCGCTCCCCACTTAGTGTTGCTTAGAATTCTTAGTAGATTCAATGATCTCTTGCATCTAAGGACAAGATCTTTTAAGTGGGGAATCCAAGTTAGCTTCTTATCAAATGTCAGCCCTAGAATTTTGATGTTGTCGGTGTTATGTATAGTAGAGTTGTGTAAAACGAGGTTAGGATCTTCACAGCGTCTTTTCTTTGTGAACACAATACATCTAGACTTTTCATTTGAAAACCTGAACCCTGTATTGTTCTCCCAATGGTGTAATTTCTCCAATGCTAGCTGTATTTTATTGCAGGCTGTTTCATAATTGCACGAGGCATGATAAATTAATACATCGTCTGCAAATAAACAATAACTCACGTCCTGAGGTATGAACTCACAGACAGAGTTCATTGCTATATTGAAGAGCGTGGTACTGAGAACTCCCCCTTGTGGAACACCATTTTCTTGTAAGAAGCCCTCAGATAATTCCGATCCAATCCTGACCTGGAAGGATCTATTGTGCAGGTAATTATATATAAACCTCAGCATGTTTCCCTGTATTCCCAATTCAGTTAATTTGGTTAGAATTAATCGCCTCCAAACTGTGTCATATGCCTTTTCCACAGCTAAGGCTACAGCAACAAGGAAATTCTTATTTAAAAATGCATTGAGAATGTCATTTTCTAGTCTGGTTAAGTGGTAGAATGCTGTTTCCTGAAACCACATTGAAAAGGCGATAGTAGCTCAAATTTATCCAAAAACCACTGTAACCGTCTAGTAAGCATTTTCTCAAATAGTTTACAGACACAGCTGGTCAAAGAAACAGGGCGAAAACTTGATGGGGAGGTTGCATCTTTCCCTTGTTTTAAAATAGGTATCACAATAGATTCCCTCCAAGAATCAGGGTAGGTTCCGGATTCATAAATTGTATTGAAAATAGTTAGAAGAGCGCTAAGAGCACAGTCTGGTAAGTTCTTTAGCATTTGGTAACATATTAGGTCTTTCCCTGGAGCAGTATTGGGTAAGTTAGTCAGTGCAAGTTTTAGTTCATGGTATGTAAATAAGTCGTTTAGAGGGTGGTTGTAATCGGTATTGATGAGTAAAGGTATAGTTTCTCTTGAGTCTTTGTACTGTTGAAACTCATCAGTGTAATTTTGGGAACTAGAAACTTTACTGAAATGTGAGCCCAGCAAATTACACATCAGAGGAACATCAGTTGTCAGTGAGTTGTTGTACTGTAGTGCAGTAATGGGTTGTTTGTATCTTCGGTGCAGTATTCTGTTTATTGTTGTCCATATTGTGTGTGCTGGAGTATTTACATTTAGTTCTGTTAAAAAGTCTTTCCAAGATTGACGTTTACTGCTCTTGATTACCCACTGTGCTCTAGCTTTCTTCTTTTTATAATTTATGAGATTAATTTCTGAAGGGTTCCTACGAAACAGTCGAAGTGCCCTTTTTCGTTCTAATACAGATTTTTTACACTCTTCATTCCACTAAGGAGCCGGGGTTTTACTGTATTTGGGAGCGGTCTTCGGTATAGTAATGTCTGCACAATTGATTACTAAATTATTAAATTGATTTATAGTAGCTACACTCGATCGACTAATGGCTAGTGAAATTTCATCTTTAAATAATGGCCAATTTGCTTTGTTCACATTGTATCTGCTTGTAGTAGTAAAAGTAGGGCCATTGTTTGACTGAAGGGAAATGATTATCGGTGAATGATCACTGCCATAAAAATCGTCACAAACCTTCCATTCAAATTGAGTGTAGATGTCTGGAGTGCAGACAGAAATATCTATGTGAGATAACGTACCTGTTCGTGAGCAAAGATGTGTCGGTGAAGTCGTGTTAAGAGGTATTAGGTCAAATTTGTCCAGTACAGTTTGGATTTGTAGTCCTCTAGTATTATATATCGGTGCGTGCCACATAGGACTAAGTGCGTTAACATCTGATAAAAGTAAGAGTGGAGTCGGAAGTTGTGTAAGTAAGCCTTCAAGGTCATGTGAGTCTATTGGCTCGCTTGGTGGAAGGTAGAGCGAACACACTGACATACGAAATGGGGCGTACACTGTAACAGCCACTGCTTGAACTCTAGTCTGTATTGGTATGATGCTGCTATGAATGGTATTTCTAACTAAAACAGCAACACCACCTGAAGCTTTGCCTCCGAGAGAGTAATCTCTCCTGTACATATTAAATCCTTGAAAAGAGGCTGGCTTGTTTGGGAGTAGATGGGTTTCTTGAAGGCCAATGATTTGAAATGATTCTTTACTTAACAAACATTTCAAGTCATCTACGTGCCTGTAAAAACCATTCATATTCCACTGAGCAACAGTCATGTTACTGCTTAGTTTTAGGTAAGGGTATTTTTTTTTAAGTTTATACCTTTTGTTGTTACAGACTCTTTTGTTTGTTTAGGTAGTGTAGTGTGTGTTTTAGTAGGATTACTAGGATTAGCTGACGTTCCCATACAGACCTGCCCGCTGATGTCGCTTGAGAATCCAGCAGCCTCTTCTCCCAAGCACTTCTTAGTAATGGTGCGACCTCGACTTCGTCTTCCTCTTCCCGCGTTCTTTAAACCATCTTCATTTGTCAGTTCCATTGTGTTCCCGTCATCTATCTTATCTTCTTTAGAATCAGATGGTATAGTGTGATCTCTACTAGTATAACTGGGAACTGTAGAATCAATTCCATTGCACTCCATCTCCAGTATCGGACTTAGCAATCTTCCGTCAGTTCCTGAGTTCATAAAACGGTGACTTATGGATTCTAGCAATTTTTCTAGGTTTGTAAGTCTAGCTGACAACATTTTGCAACTTGCACAAGAAAGTTCGCTGTTTTTACGAGTGACCTCAGAAAAGAATGGTTTTCTGTGAACGGTAAAGTGCATTTGTTTTGCTTGGTTATATGGAATATTTTCCAGTCTCATCGTTCTTAGAATATTTACCTCCTTCTGATATGCCTCGCAACTTTTCGACCATGTTTCGTGATCACCTCCACACTGGCAACATTTAACGGGATTGGAACAGTCTCCCTCATGCCTTGCTTCACTGCATCGCCTGCATCTTGCTTCTTGTTCACATGCTAGCTTGGTGTGATGCATCCTCCAACAGTTGAAGCAGCGTCTAGGAAGTGGGAAGTACATGCGTACAGGTACCGATATGTAGCCAACCTTTATCTTCTCGGGAATGCTAGGTCTATTGAAAGTAGCTACATACATCGTCCTGCGAGGAACAGAGCGAGTTAAAAATCTTCGTATTTCTACGACATTCTGAGCTTTAAGTTCCTCTAAAATAATCTCATCCCCAAATTCATCTATTTCAGGACATGAGAAGATCCCCTTAGAGAAATTTAATGCTTTATGAGGAAACACCGTTCTTTTATGTTCATAAAAGTCCGTCTGCTTGAGAATGTTCGATGAAATTTCCCCGTTAGGGCTCGTCACTAATAGGGATCCGTCACTTTTCATCTTTTTGACATCAATGTTGATGCCGAATTTGCTAATCCATCTCTGAATTACGAAAGGGCTTAAATTATTAAAAGTAATTTTGTCATTAATAACCTTTATAACGAGATATTTAAGGTTAGGTATTTTACTCCAATCAATAGAGCAGTTACTATACTTATCTTTCTTCACATTCTGTGATTGCGGGTTTGTTAAATATCCATTAGCTGTCATTTTATTTCCAAACTCTTCTTGCTTGAGCAAAATCTTTGGATTTTTCCAAGAGAAAAAATTGTTAGAAGTTTTCTTCTCTAGTTCAACATATGGTCTTCCAATTTAAAATAATACTATGGAATAGATACAATACGGTAACAGCTGTTCTGTTATCGTCCTAGCAACGCATGCTGCCTAGGCTTGCCTGCTCTAACCAACTCAAACTTTTTTTTTTTTTTAATTGGAATTAAGGGTGCATTCAACCGCGGGAGGTCATGGGCACCCAACGAAAGGAAGGTACTTCCTAAACAAATTAAAAATATATTGTTTTAATTTCATTAAATGGAAAATTGAGAATTTAATTGAAAGCATTAATTTAAAAATTAAATCTAAAAGCCTCCCACCCACCCCATGGAACGGGCACGAGCCGAGCCCAGAACCACCGCGACACCGCCGCACTTCTCTCTTTCTAAAAATGCTTTAGCAGGGGAAACTTATTCATGCAAGGCTCTACTGGGAGTTGTGCTCGCCCCCTCCCCCGGGAGGGCGTCCACAATCTCCAGAGCCCGGGACTGTGAAAGTCCAGAGAGTACAGCGATGTCACGGCAGGACCGAACCCGGCGGAACCCAGGCCACGGACAGGGAGAGAAGCTACACCTCACCAAAGAGACAATGTAAATAATGCTGGTTCGCATTTACAGAACTAGATTATTCATGAATAATTTGCATTTTTATAGGGTACGTTAGAGTCAATCGAGCATTCTATGTATTAATTTCTTTAGTTGTTTTAATAAAAACGAATTAAAAATAATAAAAATAAATAAATAATTATGTTACAAGAAAAAAAAAAAAAAAAAAAAAAAAAAAAAAAAAAAGGTGAGGTGAGAAGAACGATCCGAAGCAGAGGAGGAGAGGACAGCCCGAGGACCCAGCACCAGCACTCTCTTGGAGTCTATGGTGAGACTCTTACAGCAACTCAAACTTTAAACCCCTCTAAAAATACTTAAAAATTCGAATATCAAAAAATCCTTTCTTAGTGAGTGCCTACGTTATATAGGGAGTGTTCATGCAAAATTTTCTGTCGAGTGGTTTGGGCTGGGGGATGATAGGTGAGTGAGTGAGTGGTATTTGACAAATATATAGTAGATTTTAAGCAAATTATTCTGGAAAGCAGTCACCAAAATTCTGAGGAAAGTGCTTAGTTATGCAGCTCCTGCGTGACGGACTTTCGTTTTTGTTGTGGGTTGTAATTAATATTGTTGGTATTTAGGATGATGAGCACGCATTCAGATACACCTTCTCTCAGTAAAATTAGAGGAGTAACTAAAATTACTTCAATGTACGTGTTCGTTACGAAAGTATTTATGAGAATTAATCTTCATTGAGGAAAAGCGCCTACTAGTTGGCAAAGTTCCAACTTGTTGGACGTTTTCACGGGCACTATCTATCTTAATCTTAATCTTAATAACATTAACATACTTTTCGTTAGCTGTCCTAGATAATATTTGACTTTGCAGGTTGGTACTTTCATGAGTTTGGACGTTTTCACGGGCACTATCTATCTTAATCTTAATAACATCAACATACTTTTCGTTAGCTGTCCTAGATAATATTTGACTTTGCAGGTTGGTACTTTCATGAGTTTGGACGTTTTCACGGGCACTATCTATCTTAATCTTAATCTTAATAACATCAACATACTTTTCGTTAGCTGTCCTAGATAATATTTGACTTTGCAGGTTGGTACTTTCATGAGTTTGGACGTTTTCACGGGCACTATCTATCTTAATCTTAATCTTAATAACATCAACATACTTTTCGTTAGCTGTCCTAGATAATATTTGACTTTGCAGGTTGGTACTTTCATGAGTTTGGACGTTTTCACGGGCACTATCTATCTTAATCTTAATAACATCAACATACTTTTCGTTAGCTGTCCTAGATAATATTTGACTTTGCAGGTTGGTACTTTCATGAGTTTGGACGTTTTCACGGGCACTATCAATCTTAATCTTAATCTTAATAACATCAACATACTTTTCGTTAGCTGTCCTAGATAATATTTGACTTTGCAGGTTGGTACTTTCATGAGTTTGGACGTTTTCACGGGCACTATCTATCTTAATCTTAATAACATCAACATACTTTTCGTTAGCTGTCCTAGATAATATTTGACTTTGCAGGTTGGTACTTTCATGAGTTTGGACGTTTTCACGGGCACTATCTATCTTAATCTTAATAACATCAACATACTTTTCGTTAGCTGTCCTAGATAATATTTGACTTTGCAGGTTGGTACTTTCATGAGTTTGGACGTTTTCACGGGCACTATCTATCTTAATCTTAATAACATCAACATACTTTTCGTTAGCTGTCCTAGATAATATTTGACTTTGCAGGTTGGTACTTTCATGAGTTTGGACGTTTTCACGGGCACTATCTATCTTAATCTTAATAACATCAACATACTTTTCGTTAGCTGTCCTAGATAATATTTGACTTTGCAGGTTGGTACTTTCATGAGTTTGGACGTTTTCACGGGCACTATCTATCTTAATCTTAATAACATCAACATACTTTTCGTTAGCTGTCCTAGATAATATTTGACTTTGCAGTTTGGTACTTTCATGAGTTTGGACGTTTTCACGGGCACTATCTATCTTAATCTTAATCTTAATAACATCAACATACTTTTCGTTAGCTGTCCTAGATAATATTTGACTTTGCAGGTTGGTACTTTCATGAGTTTGGACGTTTTCACGGGCACTATCTATCTTAATCTTAATAACATCAACATACTTTTCGTTAGCTGTCCTAGATAATATTTGACTTTGCAGGTTGGTACTTTCATGAGTTTGGACGTTTTCACGGGCACTATCTATCTTAATCTTAATAACATCAACATACTTTTCGTTAGCTGTCCTAGATAATATTTGACTTTGCAGGTTGGTACTTTCATGAGTTTGGACGTTTTCACGGGCACTATCTATCTTAATCTTAATAACATCAACATACTTTTCGTTAGCTGTCCTAGATAATATTTGACTTTGCAGGTTGGTACTTTCATGAGTTTGGACGTTTTCACGGGCACTATCTATCTTAATCTTAATAACATCAACATACTTTTCGTTAGCTGTCCTAGATAATATTTGACTTTGCAGGTTGGTACTTTCATGAGTTTGGACGTTTTCACGGGCACTATCTATCTTAATCTTAATAACATCAACATACTTTTCGTTAGCTGTCCTAGATAATATTTGACTTTGCAGGTTGGTACTTTCATGAGTTTGGACGTTTTCACGGGCACTATCTATCTTAATCTTAATAACATCAACATACTTTTCGTTAGCTGTCCTAGATAATATTTGACTTTGCAGGTTGGTACTTTCATGAGTTTGGACGTTTTCACGGGCACTATCTATCTTAATCTTAATAACATCAACATACTTTTCGTTAGCTGTCC
The DNA here is from genome assembly GCA_946811695.1 of Gonocerus acuteangulatus. Taxonomy (NCBI): domain Eukaryota; kingdom Metazoa; phylum Arthropoda; class Insecta; order Hemiptera; family Coreidae; genus Gonocerus; species Gonocerus acuteangulatus. The sequence goes on along the minus strand of OX328123.1, from coordinate 145,701,386 downwards.
TAGATAATATTTGACTTTGCAGGTTGGTACTTTCATGAGTTTGGACGTTTTCACGGGCACTATCTATCTTAATCTTAATAACATCAACATACTTTTCGTTAGCTGTCCTAGATAATATTTGACTTTGCAGGTTGGTACTTTCATGAGTTTGGACGTTTTCACGGGCACTATCTATCTTAATCTTAATAACATCAACATACTTTTCGTTAGCTGTCCTAGATAATATTTGACTTTGCAGGTTGGTACGTTCATGAGTTTGGACGTTTTCACGGGCACTATCTATCTTAATCTTAATCTTAATAACATCAACATACTTTTCGTTAGCTGTCCTAGATAATATTTGACTTTGCAGGTTGGTACTTTCATGAGTTTGGACGTTTTCACGGGCACTATCTATCTTAATCTTAATAACATCAACATACTTTTCGTTAGCTGTCCTAGATAATATTTGACTTTGCAGGTTGGTACTTTCATGAGTTTGGTCGTTTTCACGGGCACTATCTATCTTAATCTTAATAACATCAACATACTTTTCGTTAGCTGTCCTAGATAATATTTGACTTTGCAGGTTGGTACTTTCATGAGTTTGGACGTTTTCACGGGCACTATCTATCTTAATCTTAATAACATCAACATACTTTTCGTTAGCTGTCCTAGATAATATTTGACTTTGCAGGTTGGTACTTTCATGAGTTTGGACGTTTTCACGGGCACTATCTATCTTAATCTTAATAACATCAACATACTTTTCGTTAGCTGTCCTAGATAATATTTGACTTTGCAGGTTGGTACTTTCATGAGTTTGGACGTTTTCACGGGCACTATCTATCTTAATCTTAATAACATCAACATACTTTTCGTTAGCTGTCCTAGATAATATTTGACTTTGCAGGTTGGTACTTTCATGAGTTTGGACGTTTTCACGGGCACTATCTATCTTAATCTTAATCTTAATAACATCAACATACTTTTCGTTAGCTGTCCTAGATAATATTTGACTTTGCAGGTTGGTACTTTCATGAGTTTGGACGTTTTCACGGGCACTATCTATCTTAATCTTAATCTTAATAACATCAACATACTTTTCGTTAGCTGTCCTAGATAATATTTGACTTTGCAGGTTGGTACTTTCATGAGTTTGGACGTTTTCACGGGCACTATCTATCTTAATCTTAATAACATCAACATACTTTTCGTTAGCTGCCCTAGATAATATTTGACTTTGCAGGTTGGTACTTTCATGAGTTTGGACGTTTTCACGGGCACTATCTATCTTAATCTTAATAACATCAACATACTTTTCGTTAGCCTTCCTAGATAATATTTGACTTTGCAGGTTGGTACTTTCATGAGTTTGGACGTTTTCACGGGCACTATCTATCTTAATCTTAATCTTAATAACATCAACATACTTTTCGTTAGCTGTCCTAGATAATATTTGACTTTGCAGGTTGGTACTTTCATGAGTTTGGACGTTTTCACGGGCACTATCTATCTTAATCTTAATAACATCAACATACTTTTCGTTAGCTGTCCTAGATAATATTTGACTTTGCAGGTTGGTACTTTCATGAGTTTGGACGTTTTCACGGGCACTATCTATCTTAATCTTAATCTTAATAACATCAACATACTTTTCGTTAGCTGTCCTAGATAATATTTGACTTTGCAGGTTGGTACTTTCATGAGTTTGGACGTTTTCACGGGCACTATCTATCTTAATCTTAATAACATCAACATACTTTTCGTTAGCTGTCCTAGATAATATTTGACTTTGCAGGTTGGTACTTTCATGAGTTTGGACGTTTTCACGGGCACTATCTATCTTAATCTTAATAACATCAACATACTTTTCGTTAGCTGTCCTAGATAATATTTGACTTTGCAGGTTGGTACTTTCATGAGTTTGGACGTTTTCACGGGCACTATCTATCTTAATCTTAATAACATCAACATACTTTTCGTTAGCTGTCCTAGATAATATTTGACTTTGCAGGTTGGTACGTTCATGAGTTTGGACGTTTTCACGGGCACTATCTATCTTAATCTTAATCTTAATAACATCAACATACTTTTCGTTAGCTGTCCTAGATAATATTTGACTTTGCAGGTTGGTACTTTCATGAGTTTGGACGTTTTCACGGGCACTATCTATCTTAATCTTAATAACATCAACATACTTTTCGTTAGCTGTCCTAGATAATATTTGACTTTGCAGGTTGGTACTTTCATGAGTTTGGACGTTTTCACGGGCACTATCTATCTTAATCTTAATCTTAATAACATCAACATACTTTTCGTTAGCTGTCCTAGATAATATTTGACTTTGCAGGTTGGTACTTTCATGAGTTTGGACGTTTTCACGGGCACTATCTATCTTAATCTTAATAACATCAACATACTTTTCGTTAGCTGTCCTAGATAATATTTGACTTTGCAGGTTGGTACTTTCATGAGTTTGGACGTTTTCACGGGCACTATCTATCTTAATCTTAATAACATCAACATACTTTTCGTTAGCTGTCCTAGATAATATTTGACTTTGCAGGTTGGTACTTTCATGAGTTTGGACGTTTTCACGGGCACTATCTATCTTAATCTTAATAACATCAACATACTTTTCGTTAGCTGTCCTAGATAATATTTGACTTTGCAGGTTGGTACTTTCATGAGTTTGGACGTTTTCACGGGCACTATCTATCTTAATCTTAATAACATCAACATACTTTTCGTTAGCTGTCCTAGATAATATTTGACTTTGCAGGTTGGTACTTTCATGAGTTTGGACGTTTTCACGGGCACTATCTATCTTAATCTTAATAACATCAACATACTTTTCGTTAGCTGTCCTAGATAATATTTGACTTTGCAGGTTGGTACTTTCATGAGTTTGGACGTTTTCACGGGCACTATCTATCTTAATCTTAATAACATCAACATACTTTTCGTTAGCTGCCCTAGATAATATTTGACTTTGCAGGTTGGTACTTTCATGAGTTTGGACGTTTTCACGGGCACTATCTATCTTAATCTTAATAACATCAACATACTTTTCGTTAGCTGTCCTAGATAATATTTGACTTTGCAGGTTGGTACTTTCATGAGTTTGGACGTTTTCACGGGCACTATCTATCTTAATCTTAATAACATCAACATACTTTTCGTTAGCTGTCCTAGATAATATTTGACTTTGCAGGTTGGTACTTTCATGAGTTTGGACGTTTTCACGGGCACTATCTATCTTAATCTTAATAACATCAACATACTTTTCGTTAGCTGCCCTAGATAATATTTGACTTTGCAGGTTGGTACTTTCATGAGTTTGGACGTTTTCACGGGCACTATCTATCTTAATCTTAATAACATCAACATACTTTTCGTTAGCTGTCCTAGATAATATTTGACTTTGCAGGTTGGTACTTTCATGAGTTTGCACGTTTTCACGTGCACTATCTATCTTAATCTTAATCTTAATAACATCAACATACTTTTCGTTAGCTGTCCTAGATAATATTTGACTTTGCAGGTTGGTACTTTCATGAGTTTGCACGTTTTCACGTGCACTATCTATCTTAATCTTAATCTTAATAACATCAACATACTTTTCGTTAGCTGTCCTAGATAATATTTGACTTTGCAGGTTGGTACTTTCATGAGTTCGGACGTTTTCACGGGCACTATCTATCTTAATCTTAATAACATCAACATACTTTTCGTTAGCTGTCCTAGATAATATTTGACTTTGCAGGTTGGTACTTTCATGAGTTTGGACGTTTTCACGGGCACTATCTATCTTAATCTTAATCTTAATAACATCAACATACTTTTCGTTAGCTGTCCTAGATAATATTTGACTTTGCAGGTTGGTACTTTCATGAGTTTGGACGTTTTCACGGGCACTATCTATCTTAATCTTAATCTTAATAACATCAACATACTTTTCGTTAGCTGTCCTAGATAATATTTGACTTTGCAGGTTGGTACTTTCATGAGTTCGGACGTTTTCACGGGCACTATCTATCTTAATCTTAATAACATCAACATACTTTTCGTTAGCTGTCCTATATAATATTTGACTTTGCAGGTTGGTACTTTCATGAGTTTGGACGTTTTCACGGGCACTATCTATCTTAATCTTAATAACATCAACATACTTTTCGTTAGCTGTCCTAGATAATATTTGACTTTGCAGGTTGGTACTTTCATGAGTTTGGACGTTTTCACGGGCACTATCTATCTTAATCTTAATAACATCAACATACTTTTCGTTAGCTGTCCTAGATAATATTTGACTTTGCAGGTTGGTACTTTCATGAGTTTGGACGTTTTCACGGGCACTCTGGAACTCTATCCCTCTTTCCATTCGACACTCTCCTTCCTTACCTGTCTTTAAATCCCGCCTCTTTGCTTTTCTCCTATCCTCCCAGGAAGACGCTTCTTAAAATTTCACCACCAGGAAGACCTGATTACCTTTGTAAATTATATTGCTGTTTTTTTCTCGTGTTTATGCATTTTCCTAGTTTATATCTTTTTATAGCCCCCATTCCTTTAATATTTATTCAACTTTTTAATATTTATTTGTTTATTTAAACTCTTTAATTTTATTCCCATCCCCCTCTGATCATTGTATCATCATTGCCCCATTCCAATGAATGTACATATTTACTTATATTTCATTTTATTATTTAAGGCTTCACATATAATATTTGTATTAGTTGCTTTTTTTGTTTTGTTCTTTTATACTTTTGTTTTTCTTTATTCATATTTATATTTTTAGATTAAATTTGTTTATTGTTTATTTTGTACTTATTTTTATTCTTATGGGACGAAGTCCCAGAATAAAGTTTTTTTTTCATTCATTTCATTCATTCTTTCACTATCTATCTTAATCTTAATCTTAATAACATCAACATACTTTTCGTTAGCTGTCCTAGATAATATTTGACTTTGCAGGTTGGTACTTTCATGAGTTTGGACGTTTTCACGGGCACTATCTATCTTAATCTTAATCTTAATAACATCAACATACTTTTCGTTAGCTGTCCTAGATAATATTTGACTTTGCAGGTTGGTACTTTCATGAGTTTGGACGTTTTCACGGGCACTATCTATCTTAATCTTAATAACATCAACATACTTTTCGTTAGCTGTCCTAGATAATATTTGACTTTGCAGGTTGGTACTTTCATGAGTTTGGACGTTTTCACGGGCACTATCTATCTTAATCTTAATAACATCAACATACTTTTCGTTAGCTGTCCTAGATAATATTTGACTTTGCAGGTTGGTACTTTCATGAGTTTGGACGTTTTCACGGGCACTATCTATCTTAATCTTAATAACATCAACATACTTTTCGTTAGCTGTCCTATATAATATTTGACTTTGCAGGTTGGTACTTTCATGAGTTTGGACGTTTTCACGGGCACTATCTATCTTAATCTTAATCTTAATAACATCAACATACTTTTCGTTAGCTGTCCTAGATAATATTTGACTTTGCAGGTTGGTACTTTCATGAGTTTGGACGTTTTCACGGGCACTATCTATCTTAATCTTAATCTTAATAACATCAACATACTTTTCGTTAGCTGTCCTAGATAATATTTGACTTTGCAGGTTGGTACTTTCATGAGTTTGGACGTTTTCACGGGCACTATCTATCTTAATCTTAATCTTAATAACATCAACATACTTTTCGTTAGCTGTCCTATATAATATTTGACTTTGCAGGTTGGTACTTTCATGAGTTTGGACGTTTTCTCGGGCACTATCTATCTTAATCTTAATCTTAATAACATCAACATACTTTTCGTTAGCTGTCCTAGATAATATTTGACTTTGCAGGTTGGTACTTTCATGAGTTTGGACGTTTTCACGGGCACTATCTATCTTAATCTTAATCTTAATAACATCAACATACTTTTCGTTAGCTGTCCTATATAATATTTGACTTTGCAGGTTGGTACTTTCATGAGTTCGGCACACATTTATTTTACTCAGAACTTGTTTTTGAATTCTACAGTTGTTAATTTAGTTGCTGTATTAATTGAAGTATGATCTGTTATTTGATAAGTAGAATTAGAATTCAGGATAGTTTAAGTATGTATATAAGGGGGTGCTGAAGGGGCGTCACCCCCCCCCCCCGAAATTTTGATTTGATCGGTATAAATTTTATAAAACCCTTAAAAGTGAATTAAATAAGATCATTTAGTTCATAAAAATATTCTATTTTGGGTGTAATAGCGTTTTAGTTGGCTAAAGCTTTTCCAAGATCTAAATAGTTAGTATTCCATACACCGGAAATGGTCTCAGCCCCCCCCCCCCCGAAATTTTCCCAGCCCCCTCCGAAATTATTTCCTATATACGCCCCTGATCTGTTATTAGAGTAGTAGTGTTAGTATGCAGTATAGTACTGTCATCGAATGACAGGGAAATAAATCCCAAGCAAAAGAAAATTTTAAAATTACAAAAGAAGATTATAAGAAATATTTTTGTTTCGAAGGAGAACATCCAATAGAAAATATTTGAATTAACTCGGAATTCTAACACTGTTCTCGCTGTATATTTTAGGAACATTTAGAAACAATACAATAATATAGTTGTTTTTGCTATATCAAACAATACTAGGCGCAATTTAGATTTCATGGAGATGACCATTACTATTCGACAAAGCTAAAAAAAAAAATCAAAATCGAGAAACATAATTTTACAGGAAAGGACATGCTATCATACAAGCATTTTATAGGAACGGAGTGGAATTTTGGTGAACAGTTACGTTCAATTTCCTGCCTTCTAAATTGAGATATTTCCAGACGACCAAAAGGATGGTAATAAAATTGAAAAGAATCGTCCGAGAAAATCATGGTCAGAGAAAAAGAAAATGGTCAGAGAAAAAAAGAATGGTCAGAGAAAATAATTTTTACAAAATTGAAGAATTTCTTGAGGCGAATTGGAGTATCCACAGTGTGGATTCCACACTGGCGTTCTGAGTTAAATCTGTTAATGTATAATTTCAATTATTATTGCGGACGAGTTAGCTCAATAGTAAAGCACAAAAAAATAAATTTAACACCAACCCACAATTTATTCTGAAAAATCTTTGTTTAGAAAAATACAGTTGGATAATTAGGCTATAACATACAATAGTTAAAAATTAATTTGAGATCAAATCATAAGATTAAACAAAAACTTTATAAATTAATATACATTTCTAAGGTCACAATGAAAATTATGCAAAATGGAAAACGTCCAAAAATTCAAAAATATTTTAAATTTTAGTACTTTTTAGATAATCCTTTATTATTATTACTTATCACATTCAAACAATTGTGCATGAATTGGACAACCTTTTCTGTGCAAAATAGACATATCGTCGTTACAAATGCAAAGTATCGAATGTGAAAATCACCAGTTTTCAGAGTGGAAAAACGTTTATTCATAACTTTTTTTTGGACAGTCAAATATTCGGCAGATTTGACCTTTTGATAGTGGAATACTTTCCCTTTCATAGAGTGAACTAAGATTTAAGATTTTGCCGTATATATGTCCAGCAGAAATTAGTAAAGATTGAAAATGAAAGATGCATTTTTTCATATTCGTTACTCTGCATTTGTATCGACGATATGTTCTCGTATTCTTCTTGGCGCGTCTTTATGAGATATTGTTGGTTGGATATTTTATATTTCCGAACTTCAATTTATAATTAACTATATATACTCTCTATGACGTTGAGGTCTGGTGATTGAATGGGTGATTTTTATAGTTTTGGAGCAATTTTATGAACCCATTCTCTTGCGAGGTAAGACGAATTTTTGGGATCGTTATATCTATTAAAAGCAAAATAATTTATTATTCCGAACTTGGTTGCAATATTTTCTTCAGAATGTCACAATATTAATGTTTATCGATTGTTTCCTCAATAAAATGATGATATCCTACCGCCGAAGCAGCCATACACCACCTAACCATAACATAATCACCTTAATGTTTGATGTTCAGGCGAAGATTATTCCCATGGAGCTCTTCATTTGCCTTTCTCCAGTCGAAATTTGTTCTTTCAGGGCCAAACAAAGTGAATTTTGACTGATCTTAAAACAAAACAGTTCTCCAGAAGTCCATCTCTTCTTTCTTTGGAGAAATAATTTGCATCGTTTTATATTTTTCGTTGATGTAAGAATTTTGCCTTGCAACTCTACCATTGTATGGCCTTTATTTTTTAAGATTCTTTAAATGGTTTCAGCACACACCGTTTTATTTAAACGGTTTTTAATTAATGTAGCCTACTTTGCAGCACTTAATTTTGAATTATTTGGCACATAATCTAACGTTTGTCATTGCCGGTAAAACGTTTACTTTGTAAGGACTCTAGATTTTCTTATTATTCTATTTTATTTTTTAAAACGTGCATTAATATATTGAATTGTCGCATAAATCCTATTGATAATAGAGGTAATTTCATGTTGTTTTGCCCATTTTAAATTTGTTAATCACTATTTCTCGTTCAGGAATAGTTGTATGCGTACCCAATTTAAACAAATGGTCGAACAAGACTGATTACTTGTATTATATTGTTTATTTTCGGTTTTATTAAAATAATGAAAAGTAATTGAAATATTAGTAAACTCATGTCCCCAAAAATTGAAGAATATTTATTTTCTAAGCGGAACTAAACAATGCATCTTTTTCACTGTGACCTTCTATTCCTATGAGTTTAATGACTTTTTTTTTTCTATTTGTATAAATGTTGTAGTGTTGATTTGATTACCTAAATTCAATGTATGACAATGGATCATTATGCCCTAATGTGCATTGGCATTTAAATTGTAAAAAATTGAGAACAACTAGCAATAGAAATAGAAATCTTGGTTTGCATCATTTTGACTGTGAACCACTGTACATGTACAGTACTTGCTCCCCGGGGCACTTGTGACCTGTTAAGGGACTGAATTATAATTGTATGAAGTGCCCACATTTCAGTTATAGAGTTTCAGGAAATACTGAGCAATGTATGTGGAAATATGGCGGTCTTGCTCTTAAGCCCCGACACTCTACCTCTAGAATTCTACGCGTACGAATCTGTGGAAGCAGCTAGTACACGTGTTTCATCTGAATACCTAAACTCTATGGATGAGTTCATTCCTGCTCCGGGATGACGCGTGCAACATACAGCCTTGTTACTACGCGACGAGACTCGTCTAAATGTTAAATGAAGTCATAAAAGGCCCGACGAGAAGAGTGACTATCCTTGCTCATAATGATAGAGGCGGTGTCGATTTGTGTATCAAAGAGTCAGGATTTGCGATGCTAATACTTGGAGATCAGGATGAGATTGGTAACACGGAATACCGACAGACTAGTTATGGGCTGCTGCATAAAGACCTTCTCTTGACCAACTTAGGCAATTCCATCAGCATATATCACCCATTTCTGTCTGTAACCTATCTCCATTTAGTTCAACCAGAGCAACCCGGAGCTGTCAACAAGAATTTCGATGTTTCACAACCCATAGTTCATCAAATTACCATATGCACTGTTAATCAAAACCCAATTATTGCTTCCAATTCCCTTCAAGAACACCTGTGTCTACTTCAACCATGGTTATATGGAAAATCAAAGTAAATGCAGAAAAATCTAGCCATGCAACATAGCATAATAACCCTCCAAAACATTAAAATTCCACAGAAATCGCAAGTAAGATACTTAGGACTGATACTAGACAAACGTTTAACTTGGAAGCCACACATAACACAGAAAAGACAGGAACTAAAAAGACGTTTTAGATTTTCATGACGCTTAGTGGACAATCGCTCGAAACTTTCAGTGACGAAAAACGACTTATATACAATACCATACTACGACCAATATGGACTTATGGACTAGAAATTCGGGGTTCCACTAAACCTTGCAATTCCTACAGAATACAAACAATGCAATCCAAAATCCTTCGAAAAATATCCAATGCTCCTTACTATGTTTACTTCAATATCCCCTTTATCCAATCCCTGGTCAAATCAGTCTATCAGAAGTTTCATTCCCTGGCCATCCAAATCCGTTGATAAATTCTCTATCCACCTTCCATAATCCACAAAATCCTTATAGAAGACTGAAGCGGTGGTGGCCTAGAGACAGTTTGCTATAACATGCCATCTGCAATGCTCAAAATTTATTATTGTTCTAGTGGCTTATGTAATTGTACATATTACCACACTATGCCTCATAATGTTATTGTTCCAAAACCAGCAAAATTACTGGAAATATGTATATCATATTGTTCTGATTATCAATAAAGATTTTTAAAAAAATTGCTTATATACAATATACACATATTGTATACATTTACATGGGAGCAAGTTTCGCTCAGTGCTCGAGCACTCAACTAGCGTCCAAGAAAACCATGGTTTCTAACTCGGGCGTTAGTTCCAGCATCGACTAAAAGATTTTATCTTCTACTCACGTCGTTGAAGAATTGGAGGTGTGGGTACTTTTCAAGGAGAGTACTTCTATAGTTTTTTTTTTTTTTTTTTTTTTTTTTTTTTTTTTTTTTTTGTTTGTTTTTTTTTTTTTTGTTTTTTTTTTTAAGTGCATCTGCTACTGGGGCCATTAGCACTAGTACCTCTATAGTATCAATAGTATCAGCCCCTCTGGACTCTCGTAACATATTAAGGTCTAATCCAAGTAGCAGCATTGTTTTAGTTCTAAATAATATGTAGAACTATCAATATATAACAGGTAGAACTGTCAGGATTGTTTGTCATATGACAATCAATCCTCACATTTTACAACCTTGAAACGTTAGCTATTTCTGGCTATCAGTTTCCACCTGTACGACTCCAATAAATGGAGGCGCTGGGCTGGATGTGATAAAACAACGTGGTTCAGGCAATTCTGGAAAATACTCCAAGTTTTTGTTAGTCTACAAAGCTACTAGTCGTTTATAAAGTTATTCATAATAGTAAGTATTTTACCATAAATCAGTATATACAGTATAATCAATGATAGTTACAATCTTGCAGATAAAATAATAGTTGTATTCTTTAACTTTTATATATATTAATGGGCATTTATAGAATTTTAAACAATCATGTACAACTGATAGCTGACCATAACCGAGGACGGCTTTCTTATAATTCCAAGGATTTTTTTTTTAATCTGCGCACAATGTATTCTTCCTTGAATGATAATAAGCTTCCGGCATATGCATAAGCCATCAGTTGGATTTTTTTATTTTATTAATTTTTTTTTTTGATCCGAAGAAATTCTGCTGTTTCTTATGTAGCTTTTTAGTTTCGTATGCTTATTGATATTTATTTCTTCCGCCTTATAGGTGGTGATTCACTATTCCTATTGAGTCCTTGACCAAAGAGAAAACCAAGTATTTTTCAATTTTGGGTATTATAATTTCTACTGAAATAGGGAATACACTTTTCATAAATGGATTTGATTTCTTTGTCAACAGATAAGGGCTGATTCTCGTCAATCTCGAATCGTACAGTCGGATCAAAAATAAATCTTGTGGAACACTGACGGTCTATGACCACGTCACTGAGTGAGCGAAACTCGCCCATATATATATATATATATATATATATATATATATATATATATATATATGGTGTGTGTGGCATTTTGAAACGTCGACATTTCTTGTCGACAGCTTGGAATTTGCGATATCTGGTTAACCAAAAGAGAGGTAGGTTGCAGAAACAGAACTGAATAATATATTATGTTATACCTGCAGCACATTTAAAAGCACAAATGGTTTGATCCATTCCTCAGACCTTAATAAGTCCTTTATTTATTTATTCCTTTTACAACGTTTCGGCCTTCAGGCCATTTTCAAAATCTAGAAGTAAAATAAAGTAGGTGTTTTTTAACAACAAAACTTAATTTGACCCTCTTATTAAATAATTTATAATAATTTAACCCTATGTCAAATATTTTATACTTTAGTTAAGCTAATTTCTAGAAATTAGGTAAACTAAAGTATAAAATATCTTACTTTATTTTACTTCTAGATATTGAAAAATGGGCTGAAGCCCGAAACGTTGTAAAAGGAATAAATAAATAAAGGACTTATTAAGGTCTGAGGAATGGATCAAACCATTTGTGCTTTTAAATGTGCTGCAGGTAGGACTTGAACCGGCATCTCTTACATGATAATCCAAGGCGTTAGCCATAAGGTACGGGGAGACCCGCTGATTTATTATAATAATATTTAGTTAAAGGCTTCTTATGTGGATCCTCGATTAAAAGTTCAACGATGAATATCACTTTGATTTTTTGGCTGGATATTGAATGTTGAAAAGGAGTATTTTTCATTTGAGATTGCACTATTGTTTTATGACCTCAAAATCCTGAAATCTTTTTATTTATTTTTTGTTGTTGTTGGATAAAATAGCGTGAGACGAACCGAATACATCAGCGATGATATTAACGAGGTAGAAGGGGGGGGGGGGAATATAATGGTCGTAGCATACAGAATGCGGTAGGGTGCATAGGCCGCTGCAGACATCTCCATTTAGGCTAGTTAGGACCATTCAGGACATGTAGTACAACCAATTCATAGTCCCGTCAGCGCTACTCCCCTTCTGCACGGACCAACATCTGGTTCACTCACAATTGGCTACCATAATTTCGAACTGCTATAAACTTGCGCCCTCCAGTACATGTGTATTAGCATGATTGTTTTCGTTAAATTATGGCAGGACAATTATTGTGTTATCAATAAGGTCACTTTTTTTATTATTTTTTGCATGGGCCTAACTACCCATAACCTTTACGGGGGAATGGAACGAATATAGCGCTAAAACAGTTGCTGTCAAAATATTCCATATGATTTTTTGGAATTGCAACCTTCGATTGTAAACTGGTTGTTATTGGTAATGTAGAACGGTTTTTGGAGTCTTATTTGCATAATATTCTTATTATTTTGTTTGTTAGGCGCATTTTGTATGTTTAAATTTGTATCAGACTAACATTGGATACATAATGTCAGCCTCACGCGGCTTTCATACAAGACCTGAACTACGACTGCCAACCGATCAGTAAACCAACTATTACCATATCTTTCCTAAATCGTTCGCTGTCTTGTAACAGTTTGTTTATTTGGTCCATATTTTTCATTTATTTAAAAATCGCTCTTTTCAGAGTAATTCAATTATTTGAATACATTGTTAGACTTTGTTAGGAACTGTACAATATGAGTTTTTTGTATTTCTTAATGTGCATTAGCGTTGGCCAAACGCTCCTTCAACGGAATTAAACATTCTCAGAGTTTGTATAAAGAATGTCCGGAATTCAAACAGTCCAAACCACCCGACATTTAGCGAGTTGAAATAGTAGACAGGAAAAAATCGTCCAAACTGATATGAGCAAACAGAAACATCTAAAAAAATAGCTTTTGTAGCATACGTCCATGTATTTTGGATTTTTGCAGCAAGCTCAAAGCAAAGAAGGGAACGGGGAGAGTGGGAGGAGGCTGAAGCAAGGGGCGGATTTTCTTCTTTGTTTATGATTAAATATTGAATTGAAATTGTAGATTGTAATATTCTGTATATATATATATATATATATATATATATATATATATATATATATATATATATATATATATATTGACTGAAAATTAAATATATTATAAATCGATCTGCATCGCAGAAACTGTGCAAACAAAGATTTCTGGGTTTCAAATATATCTACTCCATTAGATTTGAACACTATTTAAAAAAAAAAAAAAAAAAAAAAAAAAAAAAAAAAAAAAAAATACTAAGTATCGTTATGGACGGAAACGAAAGTAATAAAACTAGGGAAAAAGCCATGGAGAATTTTGCGTATCATCAGGGCAGAAGACAAAACCCTTGAGCAAGTAGAACATTTCTGAGTGAGCAGCTGAACGAAGGTTGAAACATTGATGTGGAGGCGACCAAGCGGATCGGGAGTACAGGCAGAATATTTAAAACGATAAAAAGGTACATCGTAAATAGACGGAAGGTGGACGAAGACTCGAAATGTGGTCTTTTTAGGTCAACTTATCTGCCCGTGCTCTTCGGGAGTCTGTCAAGAGAAACAAGAATCGCGCATCCAAGCCTCAGAAATGAGATTTACGAATATTGATGGGGAAAACGAAAAGAGATGGAATCCGCATCAGCACAATGACAAACCTTGCATTGAGGTAACAGAGAAGAATCAACTGAAACAGCCTTCTACTGCATAAAGCGGTTTAAAGAGGACTCAATATAATGATGATGATAACAAAACTTATGGTCAAGAGGTTTCACATTTTAGTTTGAATTCTGGTAAAAGGATTTATTTATTTATTTGAGGAGCTTCGTAACGAAGACGACTGGCTCCATGAAATGTTTTACAAACAAACTTGACATCAAAACATAATAATAAACACAGATATTGAAAACAAAACAAAATAAGAAAAACTCTAATACCATAAAACTAATTTTAGAACACAGAAACAAAGTAAAGGGGAAAAAAACAAATAATCAGGAACATTTTTATCAAAGAAAAGCCGTGTTAATTAAACTAGTGCCTACTATAACGAAAATTTCATGGGAAAAATTACATTCATATTGTCTATTTACTTTTTCCTGGCCGCATTCTTCTACGTTCTTTTTGTTTTTCGAGGTCGCCTCTCCTGCTTATAGTTAATATTTTCATTACTCCCAGAGTTTTCCATTCTTTCCGTATCTTCATCTTCATTCGAACTGCTCTCCACTTGTCGGGTGGTGCTACTACCAGACTCCTTTCGAGGGCTCCTAGCTTCTTGAGGAGGACGATCTCTCTTAGGAGACATCATTCTCAGGAAGTTTTCCATCAATTCCAGACGCTCAGGGCTTTCCTGGGTTAACATTTCCAATGTTAACTTTAAATCAGCATCTTCATAATTACCTTCCCTTGCATGCTTTGGTTCTCTTATAATCTCTTCTTCTATATCAAGATATTCCTGCAAGGTCGGGACACCAGAGAACTCACCTCTTTTTTTAAGAAGAAGAAAAATATTTTATTTTGGACCAAAACAGATTGCTTTTTTCACAAATTGAAAGAAAAAGATAACAAACAAACATAACAAAAACAAAAAAAAATAATAATAAAAAAATAATAGATTGCTTTTTACATTAAAATAAAATGTCTTGATACAGCCTCGGCTTGAGGCGTCGGGCTGTAGGTTCTCCAAGGTTGTAGATCGTGGCAGCTAAAGAAAGAGGCAGCTTCTCTTGGTGCCTTCGGGTCAGTTCTTGGATGTGAAATGCGATTGGATCAACTCCTAGTTCTCGATGGAGCAAGGTGTTCCGAACGAACCAAGGGGCGTTGGCTGCAATCCGTAGCACTTTGTTTTGTAAAGTCTGAAGTCGTCTGATGTTCGTCGTGTTTGTTCCATACCACACAGGGCAGGCGTAAGTCAGTATTGGGAGGATCATGGTTTTATAAAGTAGTGTTACTAGAGAAGGTCGAAGTGATGTTTTTCTTTTCATTAGTGGGTATAGTATTGAGAGTCTGGAGTGTGCCTGTCGTTATTTTATGTTAATGTGTAATTTCCAAGTAAGTCGAGTGTCAAAGTATAGTCCTAGATACCTAACTCCCTGGTCCTTCGGGCTCCAAGGAACTGGGAGTCCATCCAATTGGATTTCTGGTAGTTCTTCGTTCGAAAACCGCCGTAGGGAAAAGACTTTGGCCTCCGTTTTGGTTGAATTTAGGACCAGTCGCCATTTAGTAAACCAGTCAACCAAGAAGTTCGCCGTTCCTTGCAAGTTTGACTCACCTCTTAAAATTGATGGATTATATTCTTTCTTTTCTTTTTAGCGTGGTATTTTAGGATCTTTTATAAGACCACCATCTTTTTTAGAATGGTTTGTAGTTTCACGAGATTCTTTAACCACATCTGAGACTGTTGTAGGTGTTTCTGTATTTATAGGGAGTTCATTATTAGTAATAACTACATGATTTGTTGCAACTTTATTTTCATGAGTTACAGGACATCGTGAAGCTAAATGATTTCCTTTACATATGAAACAGCTGAGCCCTTCAGTGGTCAAAAATATGTTAAATAATTTATTCTCAACTCTTATAACCAAAGAGGAAGGTAACTTGTTAGCGTGCTCTGGTTTAATGATCAGCTGTCTTCTATGACTAAGCACATGTGCTAAGCGTGGATCATGAAGACTAGCTTTTAGACAAATCAAGGGCGATACTATGGCAATACCTAACCTCTGTAATGAATCTTCAATGGCTTGGTTCGGTATTACTGGAAACACATTGGATACTATTACTCGAATAGCTGGCTCTAGGAGACGTTTTATTACGATATCATGGCCACCAATATTTACAATAGGATGTTGGTTTATTAACCGATCAACTTCATCCTTACTGTTGAAGTCTATACAGAATCTACCTCTAGAAATGTAGGAAGCAAATGTTAGAGATTTGGAATCAACAAAATCAATCAAACCCAGCACATAATCTTCCTGTTTTATTCCATTCACAGTCTTTAAAACTATAGAATTTTCACTGGGACACAATGATCCGCTTATGTAGGTTGTTTCATTAGTAAAACCAGATTGCTTTGAAGCAAATTCCACCAACAAAAGATGCTTTGAAGCAAATTCCACCAACAAAAGATGCTTTGAAGCATCTTTTGTTGGTAGAATTTGAACATCTGAGGTTAGGTTGAACTGTGATTCCATTATATCATAAATTTAACTGTTGAGGGCCAGTTAGATACAATAAATTGATTTCTTGCTTACCAATGATAATGTTATACACACTTAAACACAAATTAATTTGGGCCAATAAATCTTTCTCTTCTTAACTAATTCCTAGAAAAACTGAAGGCAACTTTTTCCAACGTTCTTGTTAACACACGCGAACAGCTGTTCGCGTAAAAGGATTTTACCGCACCATATTTCAATCATGTAATATCAATCTCTCTCACGATCACGGTAAATATAGCGTGCTCTTTTGCATTGAAGGAATATTTAATACAAGCCAGGAGTAAATTCCAATTCCTAATAGATCTATTTCGCTTATATTTATGTTAGAACTTTCTCATTAGTTCGAAATATTATGAAGCCAATTTTGCAGTAGAATGGAATAAAATCGAAAGAATTTAAAGACGAACGACCTACTGTTTTAATCGTCCAACATACTCTTTTTTTTTTATCGAATATTGAGCGATTTTTTTTACATACATCCCCCATTTTACATCTTAAACCTTTATCTTTGATTAAACCTAGCAATTGAAAGGAATGTATTTTTTTTAATACTTATACCTACATGTACATAAACATAAATACAACTACAATGTTATTTTTTTGTACTTATACATGTATATTAATGTTATCCTAACTTAAAATCTAAAAAAAAAAAATTAAATAATATATTATATCATTTTTTTTATTTTGTTTTTATTTTTTTTACTTTTGTTTATTCATTTTTTTTTAATGATAACTACATTTAATATGTATATAAACATACATACAACTTTGTATATTTACATACATTTTTAAACCTACCAATAAAAAAAATCTAATTCTAATTTATTTATTTAGTTTTAATTTTTTTATTTTATAAATTCTTGGATTTCCATGTCAATACTTCATTAAAAGAATTAAAACTAGCCCGGACGAGGCCGGACAGAAACATTTCTATACCGTAATAACGCATATACCAATAAGGGTATTAAAAATTGTATTGCGTATTGCGTAAAATATAATGGTAACTTATTATGACAAATAACGAAAGACGATCATAGCTACCTTTCTGAAATAGGAAATAAATTTGCAGTACTGAAAAATCAAAAAATCAGTTTTTAACTTCAGTATTCATTCAAAGATTGATTAATGAACTTCGCGGCATGACATACTCTAATATAAACAATTCGTAAGCCCTAAATGCTGAAGTATTTAAGCCGACTTATTCTTGCTTGTAATCTATAAGCTATCTATGAAAATACTGGAAGGTCAAATTAGTAGTTTGTTTCCATGAATTTTTCGAGCTTTGTCCAGCTAGATCAGTTAAAAATCCCACTGCGCGATGGTGCGCGTCGGCAGGAATTTTGTTGGCTCGTTGACAAAATTCTTCGCTGCACCTTGGATGGCAAAAGAACGTTTGCCGGGCCAGCTAGTTTATTATATATATATATATATATATATATATATATATATATATATATATATATATATATATATAGTGGGGTGCTAAGGGGGCTGCAGCCCTCCCCCTCCCAGAACTTTTGTTTTAAATGGTAAAAATGTAACATAAAAACCTTAAAAATTAAATAAATAATAGGAAATCAATAATGACAGGAAATTAAATGCCCTTTGCCTTAGATGCGGAGCATCATCATCAATAAATAAATAAATAAGTGATCTTATTAAACTAAATTAAATAAGATCACACAGTTCAGAAAAAAATATTTTTTTTTTGGGTGTAATAGCGTATTCGATGGCTAACTACTCCAAGTTTTAGATTTTTAGTATTTCTTGCCCCAAATGTTCCACCCCCTCCCCCGCGGAAATTACTTCCTAAATACGTCTATTATATATACAACTTCTCCAAGATAAAATCATATAGGCTGATGTTCAAGTAAAGATTTATTATAGGAAAATTATAGGAAATAAGAAACGATTAACGTTAACACAAAAACATAAACCGTTTGCTGGCAGATATATTAATTCCTACATACAGTTCAGTATTCTACAGCCAGCACAATCAAGATGGACAGGCAGATGCCGGCCTTTTCTAGCATTGTTATGATTGTGTTGGTAGCTAATTCCTATTGAGAGCTGGTTCCTGTACCGAACAATGGCACCCTGCTGTCGGTAGCTCTGAATTCGGCTGTTGGCATTAATATAAAGGCACTCGGTACAGAAACAATGACAGGATTGCTCTTGTCTTTCTGCCATTATTCGGGCAATGAACAAGCCTCCCATATTTCACAGCGTACTGGTAGATAGAATAAATTTAACATTCCTGAGACATTTTGTTGGATGAAATCGCTTCCTTTGCTATCAGGTTTATTTTCTTTCTATAGGTAGGATATATTTATGCCGATGCTTATATTTATGTACATACTTCCATACACATACCTGTATGTTTAATAGTGATGTAATAAAACAAGTTTAAAATATGTGAGTTTTGGATTACAAGTATTTAACTAACCTGAAATGTTTTTGAACTCTCCCCTCAAAATCTCTAGTCAAAACTGGGTGCCAAATACATCATGTAAAAGAGAAATCAATGAAAAACATTTTTTGAAAAAAAAAGAAACATGAAATGTAACATATCTCCTAAATGAAAATCTTTTCTAATCATTTCTTTCGGTTACTTTTATTGATTCTGTGCTGGGCAATGGATACCCACAGTTTGGCCAATAAAAAATGAATAATTCTTACTTTCTTCACACTTGTGCCCAATTTTCTGTTTTTTTAACGTAGTAATGTTTTTTAATGATTAAGAATGGATTGCTCAAAAACTATTCAAAATAATTAAATTTGAATTATGCCATCATAAAATAGATAAAATTTTCTTTTAAAAAACAGTAGTTTAATTCACTAGAACCATTATTAAAAGATACTTTCTGGACGTCCAATAACGAACTTCTGTTTTTATCAATGAATCAGAGTTTTTTCGCGAATGTTTTCCTAAGCCCCCGAACGGACAACGGATTCAAATCTTACACGAAAACTTCTACGTTTAGTAAGCATTAAATCCATGCAAATGAAGTGGAGGTGTATTGAGGGATAAATTGAACGATTGGTTTCTTTTTGTCAAAAAAATGTGGAATGTATTTTTGTTACTTTCAAATACCTTGTAAGGTATTTGAACAGACTATATGAATAGAAGACGAAGTGGAAATCATTTCTCGGATTGAAGGATAGTTGTAAGTAAATGGAATAGTGATTGAATTCTAGGCAATTCTGAATGGCTTTTCCATATCCAATCAAAGCAAGACATGTTTATTGATATTTCCTCCCTTCCTCAATATCATCGCCAATGTCAATACACTCAGCAGAATCAACACAAATATCAAATCCATAACGATGACACTTCTAAAGGATAGTTCATGTAACAATTATTTATTTATTTACTAGCTTCGTCACAGCAGATAAGTAGTTATTTTATTGCGTTAAATAATATATACTCAAAATTAACGCTACTCTTTAATTTTGTGTAGTTTATTATAGCACGGTTCCCGTCATAGGTACTATTTATTATTCATCAAATGATAAGTAATCAAAGTATAATGTTTCTTGACAGTGGGGCGCTACGGAAGAGTATCAACAAAGAGATAACCTAGAGATACCCCGTTATCTATAGGTTACCAGCAATAGAAGTTTAACCCTTACTGGTAGAAATTCGTTGTAAATAATAAACGGGCACTAAAATTTAAAAATTTATGTTTCCAAGATGTCATTTGGAAACACCCATTATATTTGCGAGCATTAAGTTCTGACTGGGGATGCTGATTGGTGAGGAGGCTGTGCAAGGGTTCGGGATATTATTACCTCGGATGGAATATCACCAGGTCGTAACCTCTATGAGGGGAAAACACAGTTTACTTCTAGTAATTCAAGGCCTGCCATCATAGTTGAAATTAAAATCAATTAAAAATAATACTATGAAATAGATACAGTACGGTAACAGCTGTTCTGTTATCGTCCTACCAACGCATGCTGCCTAGGCGTGCATACTCTAACCAACTAAAACTTTAAACTCCTCTATACTTAAAAATTCGAATATCAAAAAATTCTTTCTTAGCGAGTGTCTACGTTCTATACGGAGTATACATGCAAAATTTCCAATTTTTCTGTCGAGTGGTTTGGGCTGGGCGATGATAGGTCAGTAAGTGGTATTTGACAAATATTTGAGGACTTCCACAACGCAGGCGATTTGAATTTCATGAAGTGTCTTAAATTCAAAACAGACAACAACAACGAAACAACTTTAAAATGAAAATATCAAAAAAAAATAATGCTTTCATTTTTTTTTTCTTTTTTTTCAAATTTAACACAGAAACTAATTTAAAACCACACAGAAACGGAAAAAAATCAAGGGGGAGCGTAAACACTATCCCAAACATTTTCTGCGAACAAAGAGCTGTTAATAGCTGTAAAAAAAAACCAGCTGTAAGCTGTTACTAGACATATCTATTTAATTTTTCGTCATTAAGGGTCGTACTTTAGTTCTGGCTGAAGTCTTTTAGCTTTCTGAGGTTTCAGCTATCTTCGCCGAAGATAGTTTGTACTTTTTGTAACATCTTGATCTTTGCAACTGTCCCCTTTCTTGATTTCCTTTCCGATGTCTTTCTTAGGCCCATTGATCCTAATTGCTTTGTAACATTTATAATTATCATACAGATATTTAATGATTTTTGAATTGTTTTTTAAAGCGTAACAAACCATGAGAAGAACCTGATTTTTGACCATATGACACACTATAGAGATTGTGTGCCGTAAAATCTATACTTTAGTCTCCCGATTTTCCCCTTTGCAGGTACCTGTTTTCATTAATATATTTTCTTTTCATCAACTATTTTTTAAAAGTTTTTTATAAATAGAAATTTTGTATTGTTTATACGGCTTTCATCGCCAGGTATTAAAAAAATATTATCCTTGTCAGAGTCAGAGAATGAAACTCTATTCGCTTGTTCCATCAGCTGGTATTGTAATTTTTGTTGCTTTGTAAGACTATTCAAAATTTTTGAAACTTTATTGAGAGCTTGGTTCATCCGTGGTTTTCATCCTTTAAGTGCGCATAGACAAAGGACTTAATAAAAGTGGTTGCACATTAAATATATAAATAAAGAATATACATTCAACTAGCAAGATAAAATTCATGTATTTTTTTTTTTTTTTTGGTTGAGTTTAAGGCGTGTCAACCGTTGGGGTCATTAACGCCAGATGTATTTTTTTATTAAATCAACATAACTTCAGAACATGTGATTTTCAATTAATAATTCATTTTCTTCACTCATTTTATCGCGCAATAAATCTGTAATTTTTTACAACTGTATCGCCCTGCAAAGTGATAAAAACTAGCTCACCTCGACAGATCGTCCTCTGTGTAACGGGGTTAGAATAGAAGAATAAATTATGACTCAAGACCCCCGCTTAAACACGGGGTGCACCTCGGCCAGTTGTCCTATTGTGCGAGTCCTGTATGCCTGCTTAGGCTTCCCTCAGACTTCTGATGAATCTCAGATAATGCCAGACATCAGCCGACCTCCTGATCTCATCCTCTCCAAGGCTGCCAAAATGCATGAACCGCCTCCTTCCTAATGTAACACATTCGAATATGACGTGCTTGGGTGTCTCCTCCTTGTCCTTGCACCACCTACATACCGGAGAGGACTTCATTTTCATAGCATACATATGTTTGTTCATCGTACAATGGCCTGAGATCGTTGCAACCGTCTCCCTCAGGTCTCTTCTGGACATATCCAGAAAGATGTCCTTTTTACTGAATTTATTAAGATCTATGAAGGACTTCGTATGGGCTACTTTTTGTCCCTCCCATAATTTTCCAAAGTCCCTTTTGGCTTTTGCCGCTATTGCTTCCTTGGCACAGGCCATTGATAATCCCACAAAAGGTACTGGACCCACAGGCCATTGATAATCCCACAAAAGGTACTGGACCCACAGGCCATTGATAATCCCACAAAAGGTACTGGACCCACAGGCGTCTCTACCGCTCCTGCCCCTGCCAGCTTGTCCGCCCTCTCATTACCCGGGATGCCTCTATGCCCTGGTACCCTTATTATTTGTTACTAGTCGGTTGAGCCTTGACTGACACTCGTCCACCACTCTTGAGGTAGTCTCCTGACTCCTTAATGCTTTGCATGCAGCCTGACTGTCCGTAAGGATATTAATCTTCTTCCTACGGACTCCCCTCTCGCTCATGCTGTGGGCCGCCGCTAAAATGGCGTATATCTCCGCCTGGAACACAGTTGGGGTTTTTCCAAGGGAAATTTGTAGCCTTAAGCCACCCTCACCCCCACTCCAGACCCCTGCTCCTGCTCCATGTATAGTTTTGGAGCCGTCCGTGTAAATGTTAGTGCCATTAGGTGGCTTAAAGATATCCTCTTTACCAGTACAGATGCCATGTATTTCTACTCCGTACCTCCTTGCAGTGCTTGACCTGCTCCTCATCATGTCTGACGGCATGCTTAGTTCAGGGATCATCCCTATCTTAGAGAAAATCTGGGAGTGTCCAATTTCCTGTTTAGGATTGCCTATGACCTCCTGTTTCGTCATTCTATATGCCGATTTCATTGCCTCCGCTTCGATGAATATATCAATTGGCAGCAAGTTAAGAATGGCCTCCATTGCTATCACAGGTGTTGACCTCATCGCTCCCGTGACCAATAAGCACCCCAGTCTTTGTACCTTCCTCAATTTGGCGCTGAAGGACTTGGTGGCCAACTTATGCCACCATACCACGCACCCATACGTCATCACCGGTCTTATCATTGCTGTATAGATCCAGTGCGTTATACGAGGGCTGATGCCCCAGTTCTTTCCACACAGGTTCCTGCATACCCACAACAACCTTATGGCTCTATTTGTAACTAGAGTGATATGTTCCTTCCAGTTCAGTCGCCGGTCTAGAACCACTCCCAGTATTTTACCTTATCACTATAGGGTACCACCTCTCCTCTAAAGCTCGGATTTCTCAGCCCATCCAGCTTCCTTTTATTAGTAAAGGGGACCAGTACCGTCTTCATAGGGTTGATACTCAGTCCCTTCTCGTTGCACCAGTCCGATGTGATCTTTAGTGCGCTCTCCATTAAGTCTGCCATTACCGACTGCACCGTGCCTTTGATGATAATAGCTATGTCATCTGCATACCCAATTGCCTTAAATCCCGCATCATTGAGTTTCGCCAGTAATGAGTCCACCACCATACTCCATATCAGTGGTGATAGCACTCCCCCTTGCGGGCACCCTGTAGTCGCCTTGACCTTGATGCTTCCGCTGCCTTTGGTAGCATGAATTATCCTGTTACTTAGCATGCCCTTAACCCATTCTGTGATACACCTTTCTGTCCCAAAGACCTCAAGAGCGCTAGAAACCACATCAACCGATGTGTTATCAAACGCCCCTTCAATATCTAGAAATGCTCCTAGGGCTATCTCTTTGGCCTGTAGGGAATCCTCAATCTCGCTTACTACCGTGTATAACGCTGATTCGCATGATTCACCCTTCTGATAGGCATGCTGATGTTTCAGGTTACCAACCCGAGGATTATTCATCCCCAAATACCTGTTTATGACCTTCTCCATTGTCTTCAACAGAAAGGAGGATAGGCATATTGGTCTGAAGGCTTTTGCCTCCTCGTAAGTAGGCTTCCCTGGTTTTGGTATAAACACCACCCTTACCTCGTTCCATCTGTCTGGGATATATCCCCAGGCTAAACTACTCCTGAAAAGCCTGATCAATGGACTGATCAGAAGTTCCATCCCTTTCTGCAACAAGGCCGGGTATATCCTATCACATCCAGGTGACTTGAAAGGATTAAAAGATCTAATAGCCCATCTTACCGCCTGAGGAGTTACTATCCTGTGGGCCTGTTTCCAATCGGGTTGTTTCCTTATCCAGCCAACCCTATTAGCCTGATCTTCATATCGTACGCACCCTGGAAAGTGCGCCCCCAGCAGCACCTCGAGTGTTTGCTGAGTACTACAAGTATTCCCATCGGGCCCTTTCAAGGACCCTAATTCGCAATCCGTGCCACTTTTAGCCAGGGCCTTATGGACCCTCGCCCCCGTACTGACTTCTTCAATCTGTTCACAGAAGTCTCTCCATGATTGTCTTTTAGACTGTCTTATGAGCATATTATACTCGGTTAAGGCTTTCCTATATTCCTGCCAGCCACCATTCCTTTTCGCTTTGTTGAAGTGCCTCCTAGTTCTTTTCCTCGCCTCTTCCAGATTTCTGTTCCACCAAGGGAACTTTCTGAAATTCCTTTTCTCCGTAATGTTGCAGTTCTCCTCAAAGGACCGCACGATAACCTCGGTGACCTTATCATTCATAAGATTAATCTCGAGTGGATTGACTGCCGATGAGTGGATTGACTGCCTCTCGGCAATTCCTTTACCCCTCCTGGAAGTACCTTCCACCTGCCCATGTCAAGAGCGTTTTGTGCCCTTATATTCTTCAGTGCACATTCAACATTCCTGACTGGCTTTGGTATGTAGAAACCAATTATGTGGCACCCCTCTAGAAGCCCAGCATCACATACTTCTAGGTGGACACCCTCAAATGGAATCATCTCCTTCACCTGCCCCTCAAGCCACTCTTTAGAGATCTTGTTGATGCAGCTGATCATCAGTGCGCCCTCCCTGATCTTAATTGTGTCGAAGTTCACCAACTTCTCCACATCCGGAACTTCCGGGTTTGCCTCTGCCATCTTGTCTACCAATATTGTCTGTAGGCGTTCCATGTACTCCTCCGTCAGTGGACCATCTGGATACTCCACATTCCTGATGGCCACCTTCGTACAGGTCACTGCCACGCTGTAATTTTGTTCTTCTGTCTATGGCCTCTTCTTCTCTTTCTTCTCTGGCGAAGGAGTGAAGTCGGCCTGGTCCTCTTATTACCCTTACCCTTATTGTCCTTAGAGGACCCAGCTTCCATCACTACGCGGGCCTTATTCCTCAGGCGCATGATGTTTTTTCTTTGAACTCGTGGCATCTTCTTCCACTCGTCCGTCGGAATCCTCCTTAAATATAGAGGCACTTCCACACTCTGACAAGACTCCTTGTCCTCTTGCTGAGCTAACCCACCCTCTTGCTCTAAATTTGCCATCTGCCGTATCACGGCTTCCTGGCCATCCTCTGATAATTCAGAGACCTGGGAATTAGATTCCTCAGGTAGCAACGACGTACTTGTTGTTGTTGTATTCTCTTCCATTTTTTTTTTTTGTTCCCACGAGTACGGGGGAGATAAAGGTCACCACAGACAGAGCCCCCAATGTCTGCGTAAGGCTACAATACAATGGGGTGTCGCCTGGTGCCCCAAGTGGGTCGTTCCTAACACCAATGTTTTAACATTCGGTGCCATCCATCCCTCAGCACGAGCTCCCTCGACTTTCGTGGATTAGGTGTACCTGAAAAAAAATAAATGGTGGCGTGGGTTATGGGAATCACACACCCGGAGAGAAATTGGGATGGAGTTAGGACTGCAGGTTGGGATAGGTAAGGACAGGGTACGTTTGGGTAAGGGAAGAGAGGTCCCCAGACCTCCCGGTTGGCTTTTAAGGCGGCCGCCATCGCCTTGACACAGCGTCTTCATCGAGCCTGTGCGCATTTCAGTTGGTTCACCGCACCACCAGTGAACCACGCACGCTCTCTGAACACTGCCGCTGCTGGTTCGCGTAGCCAATGGCCAATTGGAGTTCAGAACTTCTGAAATTCCCTCCCCCTATCCACCACCTCGGGGACGCGCCGGGTCGCCTGCAGCTCGGCAGCAAACCAATTTAGGAGAGATAATATCCCGTCCAGGTCAGGTTAGTGACTCCCGGGTGTAACGGGGTTAATGCTATACTGTGTAATACAAGTAAATTGCCCGCCACTCTCGGTCAGATATCGCTGCCTACCGCGATACAGATCGCTTTCTTTGTGCCCGAGCCTTTAGCGCCGGCCAATCTACAGATTTCCATTCGTTCTCAAAATCTATGCTAGAAGTAAAAACATTCTTCACTGAAAAACTCAATCTCTCATAAGCAAAAGTCACCTTACCTATGAGGGTCCCGCAAGGACATCCATTTGCAGCTTATGCAAAGTGCTACTCCCTGTTAAACATATTCTGACGAAGTGCCGTGCTTATGAGCAACTAAAAGAGCAAAACCAACTGCCTGATTCCTTAGATGAAATTCTAGGCGATCATACCGACCAACGGGAGCGGCTTTTCAACTTTTTAAACGCCTGGAAGTTAATAGACAAAATTTAATTTAACCTTATATAAACCTTCAATAGAACAAAATTCAGTTACAGCTTTAATTTAAAAATACAGTTTTAAGCATGGGTAAATGATACTGATATACGCGCTTGTGTGTTTATTTGTGTGCATATATGTGTATATATAATCACTAGACAATAATTACCAATCAAAGAAACGACATTAATGACCTGAAGGGTTGACATGCCATTAAAATGAAATAAGAAAAAAAAAAAAAAAAAGGACATCCATTATACAACGAGGAAGGCAATATGGCTATCATTACAAGTGAAACGCGCTAGGATTCTCAGTTCCGGCGAAACAGACGTTTGTACGTTAGATTAGACAGTCAAGACAAGAAATAAAGAAGAAAAATCTAGGTGGGAGGTCGAGAGAGTATTTGGAAAATATTAGCGTACATAGGAGAAATGCCTTGTTTGTCAGACAAGGCATTTCTCCTATGTTCGCTAATATTTTCCAAATACTCTCCCGACCTCTAGCCTAGATTTTTCCCATACCCCTTGGGTATCCTTCCATTAACACCTTGTTCTCCTTTCCTGTCATAAAATGTCATAAACATGCCTTTTGATCCTTACCGACCTTTCTCCCACCACCTGCTGTTTTCAGTTACATATACCCCAGTAGATTCCTTTTTCCTTAGACACTTTCAAAATGATTACTTAATTGCCAACCGTGGTCTTCCTCTGCCGCTCGGCATTTCCATTGGTATGTAGTTTTTTTTTTTTTGATTTTTGTTTTTATTTTTTTATTTATTTTTTTTTTTTTTACGGCGCATCTACATCTAAGTCATTAGCGCCGACATCCAGGGTGCAGCGAGGAATTTTACCAGCGAGCCGTGGGATGATAAAATTCCTGAGAGGAGGTTGGGAATCGAACCCACCATCTCCCGCTTATGAATCCAAGGCGCTATCCATTAGACCACGAGAGACCCCATTGGCATGTAGTATCTTATTTATTTGTAAAATTAATTAATGTTACTATTAGCTACTATATTTGTCATTGGTATGTAGTTTCTTATTTCTTTGTAAAATCAATTAATGTTACTAATTACTATGAAAATCAATTATTGAACCTATTTACTTTTTTATTCTACTCATTCTAAGAATTTAAGCCGATATGTTCTTTTATAAGTTAATTGTATTTATAGTTCTGTTACCTATCACAATTATAAACTTTTTTTTTTGTTTCTGTATTAATTTCTTTTTTTGTCATTTTAGCTGACGAAGGCTACCAATGAGTAGCTGAAACGTCCGAAATATAGATTTTTTAAAA
Source organism: Gonocerus acuteangulatus (assembly GCA_946811695.1). NCBI lineage: Eukaryota > Metazoa > Arthropoda > Insecta > Hemiptera > Coreidae > Gonocerus > Gonocerus acuteangulatus. The sequence goes on along the minus strand of OX328123.1, from coordinate 145,673,145 downwards.
CAAAATCATATTGAGGTTTCTTTAGCCGAATCCCAACTATTCCATCTTTACTTATCACCTCGACGGCTAACTATCTAATCATCTTAAACTTTGTTGAACTGCATGTATTGTCTGATGTCAGATTACCTACTGGTTTCGTATTCCTTGAGGGTTCCAAAATGTAAGAATCGTACTTTTTCACGTACTACATATTCGAATTTAACCTGCTTGAGTGTCTCATTCTTGTCCCCACACCATCTGCACACTGGTGATGACCTGATCTTCAAAGTGTGCATAAGCTTATTCATGGTACATTGGCCAGACACATTCGCCACAATGTCCCTCAAGTCCTTTATGGCCATACCCATAAAAATGTCCCTCTTGCCTTAGCTTCTAAGATCTACGAAGGACTGGGGATGAATAATTTTTGATTTTCCTCAAAGTTTATCAAATTTATTTTTGGCTCTTGTTACAATTGTCTCTTTAGCACAGGCTGTTCACAATCCAACAAAGGCATTGGGCCTACAGGTGCCATTTCCGAGTCCAATCCTGCCAATTTTTCTGCTCATTCGTTGTATACGATACCTGGATTTCCTGGCACTCAGTAAATGACAATATCATTATTCCGTGCCAGTTCCTTTAGCCTCATCTGGCATCCACATTTAAAATTTATGATTAAGTATTTTAAAATATTAAGCCACTTTTTTCCCCTAACAGTTAATATAGTGACTTCTCTCCACTCCGATATCAGTCCTATTGATAACTCTCTCCAACTCCCCTTCCAGCCATTCAAGCTCTAGAACTGGTATTGTAGCTAATACTACCACCTTGCCACACAGCCAAAAAATAAATGACACTTTGTCACGGTTGTTGGAAGGGGTGACTCCTCTAGAATCACACAATGCAGAGCCCCTCCCTCTGGGATTCGCACCCTACTGCAACTGTCCCCGCCACCATGAGGTTTGTGTGTACCCCAGAGAGGGGCGTGAATTCAAGTCCATCTAGGTTCCTAAATACCGTTCAGGTTTTGGAGTGGACGCGTGCTCTGATACCATCCCAGTCATTAAACTTATCTTACAACAAAGATATTTTCGCTAACATTAATGAGCTCGTCCCGAAATTATAACTAGAAAGATTCACATATAATAATAATAATAATAATAAAATCTTTATTTGTACCAAAAATATATACATTTTATACAATATGCTTTTGATTTTTGGGTCCACCATATACTATTGATGCATAGTCACGCTACCTGATTTCAGGTTTAATCCTGACTAAATAGTCTGCTTCTCCTAGCGTCTTCCATTCTTGCCTATCTTCAGCCACTCTCTGCCATGTTGCTCCGACACATGTAGTCCTCATCTCTGCATCCCTGCACCCCCCCCCCATCTGTAGATGGTCTTCCTCTCTGGTCCTCTTGTGGATCCGGGGGCACCAGTTTATTACATTCTTGGACCATTTATTATTATTATCCCTTACTAAATGTTTCCATCACTTCTTTGCCTTCTTAATCGGGATACTTCTGCATCATTGACTAAATCCTCTAATGGATCCTTTAATGTCCATAATTTGTCTTCTATAAGCAATTTGTCATATTTCAATGTTGCCCTTTGACCCTGCTGTTTTGCTTTCAACAAGTATGGAAAGAGGGCTGCTCTGCTCTTTCTTGCTTCAAGGAGCAAGTCTTCTTTAATCTTTACTGCTTTGAACTTCTCACTATTTACTAATGCACACTTATTTATAAGGTTATCATTCCGCAAGGTTCTTCATATTAGGCTAACTATTACTGCAGAGTTTTCCTTTTGTGGGTCTATATTCCTAATATTTGAAACTACAAACTTGCTAATTAGTATGATTCACATATAACAAGTAAAAAAATACGTGTACAACTATCCTAAAATGTCAATAATTAAGTATGCATTATATTTAGTAAACGTGGACAAGCCCTGCCTCTGTCTCCCGTGTTAAAAACTGGAACTTTGAGGCTCAATATCTCAAAAACGAATACCGTTTAGAGTGTCATATCTTTTACCAATGCATAGAGGACACATTAATTAACATATACGAAAATTTTGTCATAAATGAATACTTAATTAATTCATTTGCTCAAATACATTGCCCAAATCAAACGGTGGGGGATTTTTTAAGGGTTGTATTTGGGGATTTTAAAGATTGCATCAGTTCAAGAACCACGTCCGAAGGACTCGGGTCAATTTTTGTATAAGAATAAAAAATTGTATACATCAGAAAACATATTAAATACTAAAATATAAGCAAAAACGCGAATATTTCAGAAAAGTCATATATTTAAAGGGCTGTAACGTCGCTCCAAATGGACCAATCGAGTGCGTTGACGTCTCACAAAAATTGGTATTTTTAATCACTCAAAGGTTATACACAGGAAATAGTCGTTTATTTTGCTTAACAACTTGAATAAAAATATAATAATGTAAAATATCCTAAATTATGAGTCTTGGTGGGATTGGCTTAACCAAAAAGTGCCGGTTTTTTTACCCCGGATACTCTGGATCCAAACTTTTTTTTTTGGTGGCTGTGTTTTTTTTTTGTTTTGTTTTTTCGCCGCATTGACATCTCGGTCATTAGTGCCAGGCGGTGTTATTAAACACAATTTTCCTTTTAGCTAAACAAATACCTTAAATCACAAGAACATTCATTTGACTCCCAAATGCAATCAGTAAAAATATTTAAAAAGTAAGGTAAATTGAAAAAAAAAAACACCCTTCTAAACAATGAAAACCAACAGCAGTTCAGTATCAGAAAATACCAGAGGTAACACAAGTAGCCAATTATCTTCCTCTATCTGAGCTGAGAGAGGAAGCAAAGCTATAGAGACAGGAAAGAAAATCATTGTCTTGTTATTTAAGTGTCTGATTAAGACACATTGTAGTTAAGTCTTAATGTATCATTGTTTTGCTTCGTATTTTTCTTATAAAATCATTTATTGTAATATTATTGAAAAAAAAAAAAAAAAAAACTAAAAACTGTAACAGTCGCACATAAATGCATAAAATGCATGGGATGTGCAGAATACACAATAAACTCCCACATCGTAGGGTTACTCGATGTGGAAATAATAAAAAAAGTAGCCAATAACGTATAGTTACAAAAATGTACATATATATACATGAATATCGAGTACAAAACGTTGTTAATGTAATAATATATATTGTCATTTGCATTTTTCATTCTCATATATGTTTGATATGATTGAGGCTTGTATAGCAAGCCGAAACGTTGGCTTTAATAAATACATTCTCATATATGTTTGATATGATTGAGGCTTGTATAGCAAGCCGAAACGTTGGCTTTAATAAATACATTCTCATATATGTTTGATATGATTGAGGCTTGTATAGCAAGCCGAAACGTTGGCTTTAATAAATACATTCTCATATATGTTTGATATGATTGAGGCTTGTATAGCAAGCTGAAACGTTGGCTTTAATAAATACATTCTCATATATGTTTGATATGATTGAGGCTTGTATAGCAAGCCGAAACGTTGGCTTTAATAAATACATTCTCATATATGTTTGATATGATTGAGGCTTGTATAGCAAGCCGAAACGTTGGCTTTAATAAACACATTTTAACTATAAAATGTAGTTTTTATTGAATCAAATGACCGAACCCCCGATGATCAACACTTCCTATATATTAAAATTGTTTCGGAAAATCCCAAATTTCCTTCTTATTGATCCTGTCCTCTCCTCCCGTAAAGAAATCAAGCGATATCTGGTTATGACGATGCCAATAGATATTACGGCCGGGTTCCGAACACAAATATTCTGTGTTGATGCTTTCATATTAGACCAGGGATAAGGATTTTAATGAAACTCGCTACGAATACGCAATTCCTTTGGTAATAGTTTGCGATTTGACGCATACAAAGCTAGTTTTTAATATTTGTTTAGGAGAACCGATGGACGTGAGGGTTAAGGCGTGAGCACTTAACACTCCGTGCCAAAGGTCGTGGGTTCGATTCCCAGTAGGGGTGGTGGCTTTTCTTTCGAAAAAAGGAAAAGGCATCACCCCTATCCTGGCTATAAAAGGGTGGTAACCTATAGATAACCCGTCCTAAAATTCGTAGTTAATAATAAATGGACGTTAAAATTTAAATAAATAAATATTTGTTTAGTTTAAACTGTCTAATTTTTCTTTTTCCCACTTTCTCCGAGTAACCCCGATTTTAGTTTTCGTTTCGAATCTGCCCTGGTCCCAGTTGATCCACGTAAACGTATATATTTATTTGTACATTTTTTTTAAAATATTTAAAACCATTTCCTGCTAACTTCATAAAACAACTTCCTAAGATTTATATTCAAACTATTAGGAATGTTCTTCTGATTAGATTCTGGATTCCCCCCAAAATGTAAGAGGGACTACAGAAGAATCTTGGAGTCGACCATGTCCAGAAGATTCTGTAAGTAACAGGACAGGAGAAGATAATCACTGCTACGATAGTCACAGGTATAGATAATATCCCGTGACTGCTCTCCCTCCGTCACTAATCCAGCTAAATGCCCTCTTCCATCGAGCCCACCGTGGTTAAGTGCTCTCATTCTGTCTCCATTCCTGGCCGTATCTTCTCTCGTGACCATGGAAACCATCTCGAGTTCATAATTACACAACCCTGGAGTAAATGACAATTCTTTCACGATGAACTTTAATAATGAATTTCTAACTATTCAAAATTTTAGTTTTTATAGCAGGTGGGTTATTGTATTACATTCCCATTTTTGGAGTTGTCTCATTGGGTATATTTTAAAGATTTCAGAAAGCTCATCTACAATCTTTGCATTATATTCAACCTTCTACGACCAATCCCCATTTTAAAATAACGATATTAGTACTTTAATTAAAATAAATAAATTTTAATTATAAAACGTAGTTTTATTCAACACATGATTTTTTGACAAAGAGAAATTTGTTCCATCTCTTTTGGCAGACAAACGTAACCATATTCACATCTACACAGACGGATCGAAGACACCATCTGGAACTGCAGCAGCAGCCATTAACCAAAACCAAACACATTCAATCAAATTACATGACAACACAAGTATCTACACAGCCGAATTACACGCCATACACTTAGCCCTTACAAAACTACATAACACTGAAAACACAAACATCCTCCTATGTACAGACTCACTCAGTTCTTTACGCTCCCTCGATAATATTTTTACAAACCACCCAATAATCAAACAGATATACTAACAATTACACAGACTCAGCAATCACACACTTACACTATTATGGCTACCCGGACACGAGGATATCGGACTAAGTACATCAGTAGACAAACATGCAAAAGACGCAACTAATAAACAGATCATAGACATTGAAAACATTACGTTAGATGACTTGGTTCACATATTACGCACATATATATTAAACGACTGGTTGCTTCACTGGCTACAAACAAACAACAAATTATCACAAATTAAGAACACAGTAAAAGCATGGAGTAACGAACAATACATCTTAACAAGAAGAGACCAAGTAGTACTGACCAGACTTCGCATTGGACACTCGTTGCTCACACATAATTACCTCATGGAGAAAAAAGACAAACCAATATGCAGAGTTTGTAACACAACACTGACAATTAAACACATACTCACTGAATGTAAAAGACGCGACAAACTGAACATTTCACACGACCTACAAGAACTTCTTACAGAGGGTAGTCCATACATAAACTCTATACTTCAATATTTAAAACACATAAACATTTGCCACAGAATCTGAGGAAACGAAAGATATTTTAAGATTATTTTTATTTATTTATTTATTTTTATTTTATTTATTTTTATTTTTTTTCTCTCCCTATTATGTAATTATTAGTCAATTATACTTGGTCATTAATGGAAAACCACAACATGTAGCATCCTCCATGACCTAATAAATAGTTAAATAATGGCAGTTAGTTTTAGTGATAGTTATGTAAATACATTAACTATAGTTCAAATAGCAAGGCTCTAAATAATGTTTAGCAATTAATTCTTAACACAAACCTACTAACTTTTGTCTTATGCTCTCCTTAAACTTTTTTTTTTTTTTTGTTTGTATTTAGTACTATAAGTTACTGTTAATTGTGAATACATAAATTTGTATTTTTTACTGTATCTTAAAAAAAAAGAGGAAGTCGCCGTCGTTGCGAAGCTCGTAAAAAAAAAAAAAAAAAAAAAAAAAAAAAAAAAAAAAAAAAAAAAAAAAAAAAAAAAAAAAAAAAAAAAAAATTGTTCCTGATTCTAACCTGTTCCTGAAGTTAATTCCAACATTCAATTAATGTTTCCAAATGAAATCGTTCTGAGCAACGGAAATAGTTTAAGATAATGCTGCAAATGGTCAACCATTTAATTTAACATTCAGAATCAAAGACCAAATTTATCACAAAGTGGGATCATTGATGCCAATGCCAAACGAACCGCATCAATTTTTACAACGTTACTTTATGTGAGGTGAGGACTCCGAAAGCGCACACACCAATCGCGTAGATCAGAATGAACTGTTGAAATTATTTAAATCACACATGCACAAATAACAAAGTGACAATCACGCTATTGTCATCAATCCTTATAAAGAACCATCTGGAGTGTCCAGATGGTTCTTTATAAGGAATGTACTCTCCAGACTGTTGCTGACTACGTTGCTGGAATCATGTTTGGCGACCGTACGGCTATGCAAGAAATGAGTGATTCGAAGAAGAATTAATAACCTTAAAACTAAAACTAATGCTGATACACACCATTCATACGACGCTATCCAATATTCGCTAATGTTCAGGAAGGGACAAGACGGATATTGCATAAGTATTAAACAACGAGATCCCGCAACAGGTACGGGATTATTATTTTACTACTAAAATATTCACTACACAGGCTCTTTCTTAGAACAGTCCCATGCACCTACTGCTACGGTGCTAATAACCGTAGCAGTAGGTGCTCCGAGAGGAAAGGGAAAAAAAAAAAACAGTCCCGCCAGTGATTTTATCTAGCTAGGAACAGTTACTAACAAGGAAACATCCCCAAGTCTCCAGAGCCGATTTTGACCAAACTTTATGTATTTAACACGTAAAGATAATCGATATCGGCCCAATCGCACGTTTATGGGGTGAAAGCACCCTTCTAAAGTACAATTCAGATATTCTAACAAGGGGAGTATAAAGTGGTGGGGTCACCGATTTTGTCCATTTTTTCCTGGTGATTCTACATCAAAAAATAGTCAACACGTGTCCGAACGTTCCGTCCAATGCGCCTTAGGTGCTGATAAATAAAATAAAATAGGTTGAAAATGCTTTGTTTTATATATCGAGTTTGATCAAAATCGGCTCCGGACAGTTGGGGATGTAAGTGACAAATAAAAAACAAAACAATATATTTGGTTATAATCATATGTTATTAAATTTATTAAAACACATTTCCACCTGAAGACACGCCATTCTGGAAAACCAAACAAATAATCCTAGACTTTACCTTATCTGAACATACAAAATTAAACACAAACAATATAATTTATCAAAATACTTTTTTGGAACATATTCAAAAATATACAGAATACACCAAAACTTATACCGATGCTTCTAAAACTGACTCCCGAATAGGATGTGCCTTTTTAAGAGACAACTCCTCCAAGAAGTTTAACATGCATGAAGCTAATTGCATATTCACGGGGGAATCTTTTGCGATTTGGCTGGCCCTTGAAGACATCAAGATCCAAGACAACAACAAGCACCTGTTCGTAACGGACTCACTCAGCGTGATGAGGGCACTACAGACACTAAAGAAGAACCATCCAATCATTGCAGAAGTATGAAAGAATCTAGCAACACAACATAAAGAAATTGCTCTTTTGTGGGTTCCTTCACATGTGGGGATTGAAGTCAATGAGAAAGTGGACAAAGTAGCAAACGATGCTAGAACAGCACAAATTAATAATATAAAAATAGAAAAAGTATGCGGCCTCGATTTTAAAAAACATATAAAAAAACAGGTTATGAAATTCTGGCAAAATGAATGGTTAAACACGGAAACCAAACTAAAAAACATAAAAGGGACAGTAACTGTTTGGAAAACCTCTGAAAGGTTGAGCAGAAGAGAGGAAGTGGTATTGGCTAGAATACGGATTGGCCATACCAAAATAACGCATACCTACTATCTGAAAGGACTTGACCCTCCCACCTGTAAACTATCCCATGAAGAATTAACTGTTCAGCATTTCCTGACACAATGCAAAGGATACAACCAACAACGGCAACATAATAGCATCTCAGGCAGTATGGATGAAATCTTATCAGATGAAGAAAGGACAGTGTAAAAAGTACTAAAATTTATTAAAGACATCGGCCTATACCATCAAATATAAAACTAGAGAACTGCCAATGACTCACAAGGGTAGAGGCAGTATATATCAAACAAAGAAATAAATACATTTATTAAAAGGTTCATTTTCATCAATATTTATTTAAATTTTAACGTCTATTATATTTACAACAAATAAATATTTACAACATATGAATTCCTTAGATAGGTTAGCTTTCTGGAGACCAGTATTTCATCTCATCTCCTTTTTGAACTTCCTTACTGCTGGTATCCTACTATTTATCTACCTTGAATAATCGCGCACCATCTGCTAATTTGTATTTTCATACAATATTTCATATGTTTTTTAATATTTGTTTGATAAATGTATATTATTATGATAACATATGTTCATGTGATAACAGTAACAGTCGGTGGAAAATCATTAGCGGGGCTGTTCTAAAATAGACCCACTAGAAATAATGTACATGGCTAACAACGTTTGTCGGGTCAGCTAGTATATATATAAAAGGGTGTACAGAAAAGTTTACGCTAATCAGAAGCTTTTTTTTTTTTTTTTTTTTTTTTTTTTTTTTATCGTTCTGAAGGGTGTATTCAACCGCGGGAGGTCATGGGCACCCAACGAAAGAAAGGAACCTCCAGAAGCTTTTATTAAATTCTATTTTTGGAATTGATATAAGGGTCTGAATGAGATAATTGGGAACATTGTGTGTGCATTACCCTTAAAGAAAATTTAATGCCCATTTGAAAAAAATGTTATCAATTGTTGAACTAAAATGTGTACAAGCAGAGTAAATTGGAGGGAGCTGTACTGAAAAAAAGAACACGGGTTTTTCTAAAGAACCTTTAGACGGGCATATGTCTGGAACGGAGTGAGATAAAAATGTGTGGTTGGTGGTGTTGAAATACATTTTTTGTCTAGTCTCACCTCTATGTGGCATTAACACATACAAATACATAATAAATATATTCACGCGCACACAAAACGCACTCAAACAATAAATACATTCAATCTTAGAAAATATAAGCATAAATAAATAACATATGAAAGCTGTACTAAAGCTATTATATTAGATTATAAAGTTTTAGGTCTTTTAATTCTTTTCACAGATCCATTAAAGATAACAGGTCCTTAAGGCCACTCGGAAGTTGGTGTCGCGATATATATATATATATATATATATATATATATATATATATATATAGGGGAAGGTGTTGTACCTCTGACCATATTGTACCTTTGACCACCGAGGCTGTAGTGGCATGTAGCAACATTTCATAAATTTTGGTGTAATTAGTGTTTAGCTCCTTCCCTAGAGGGCTTGTGTAACCTACTTTGGATTAGTCAAGTCAAAGAGGATACTTGCAAAAAATACTTATCCAATTTCTATCATAAAAATGTAAGTTATTTATTGATGACGTTTTGCCTCATAATATTTTTTGTATTATGTCTTTTTAGATGTAAATCATTTCACAAAGTAGCTATTACAATAAAAAACATGGTGTAGCCTCTGAAATTGATTTATCTTAACCCTAACATTTTTAGCATACTTTTTAATTTTCACTAGGGTGTTGTACCTCTGACCGCGACTAGTTGTTGTTCCTTTGACCACGTCAAAGGTACAACACACCTGAGTATTTTTTTTATAATTCAACTTTTATGTTCTTCTGCTACAAATTTAAAAAAAAAAAAATTAATATTACTATTACATATTTAGTCGCAGAGATCTGTGGTATTAAAAAAAATATCCAATATTTGAAAAAACAAACTTTAAGTTACAAGTTTACGAGAGAACATGAAAATTTGTATGATATTGATGTTGAAGACACTGTGGCTAAACTTCCATACCCTACTATTGCTAGTGGATCTGCTTGAACGTTAAAACGTTTATCGGCTGTACTGGATTTTTCAGCATATTAAGCATAACATAATATCAATAATAGTTTTTTTTTATCATACTTACATCCTTGTCCTGTATTTATTAAACTTACAATATTACTGAATACAATTTTTTTTCTGGACTGCTGTATTGTTTTTACATGGTCAGAGGTACAACACCCCGTGGTCAAAGGTACAACTACATGTTGTACCTTTGACCACTGTACGATTATTTTTTTAAAAATTAATAAAAAATATTAAATGTAAAGCTAGAACCTTGAAAAAATTAAATATAATAAGCAATAGAATACTAATTACAATGAAATAAAAAAAAAAATGAATTTAGCGTAAATATTCAAGCTAAAAAAAATTCAATTGGGCAAAGTGGTCCAAGGTACAACACCTTCCCCTATATATACTATATATATATATATATATATATATATATATATATATATATATATATATATTTACCCACAGGGAAGGTAAATACCCAAAAAGTGGGTATTTTCACTTTTTGAGCTTGATAGAACATCTTTGAATATTTTTTGGTACAAACAAGGACAAGAAATTCACCCATTTGACCATAAAAACTAAATAAACATTAATATTTACCCAGTAATATTTTAAAGAAAGTTAAAAGTCGGTCCGGGTATTTATGGGTATTTACAACATAATGCATATCTATTGTTTTCCATGATTACTTTTACATTGGGGAAGGTTAATTAATTTTAAAAAATTTTTAATGAAGCCTATTCAATTAAAAAAATTGTACCTGTTAGAAAAAAAAACAAAAACGAAACACTTATCTGGTGCCAGAAACAGGTTTTTAATGTTTATTATAATAGTTCAAAACCAAGTGGTTTGTGATCCTTGTTAATAATATTTAAAATTATGCTCATGCAGTAATAACAACATTACAGGAAGCGGAAATCTCACAAAAAATGAAAAGGTAGCTTCTTTATAACAGTGTTTTGGGTCCGAGTTGGGAAACTAGTTAACATCCTTGGTCAAATTGTTGAACTTATCACTGCCATTCAGTTTAATTGCCCCACAGAGTTCATAAGAAATTTCAAATCTACAGAAAACACTTCAACAAGAAACCCCAGAATCCTCTTTTCAAAAAACTAATGGAAAACTTGTGCCTACTAAATGGGAGAAACGCAATCTGTATGGTGATAGAAATTTACATCTTGCTGGAGACTTGTTGAACCCTTCATCTCAAGGTTGGAATTTGATGCCTGGTGAAATAATGGATACCATTGAGTTAGGTAGAAGAATGGGATTGAAATATGGGGACAAGGGGGATTATGACAAAGATCTTTTGTTTGGGAAGGTCTTGAAGACAATGACAAAGAAAATCCAATAAGTCCCATGTTATCGTAGAGAGGCTTGAAAGGTACATGTGTTATGGCAGAAGTAGCTGTAAGAATACTAGGAGCTCCTGTGACATCTGCTGCGAACATTCAGCACTTTCAGTTGGATTCACTGTAAAAAAAAAGAAACCGACTTACAACTGAAGGTGTATGGCAAATAGCATATTTGTCTCATAACTGGAATCTCCTCAATCACATCCCAGAACAGTGAAAGCAAAAAACAGGAAAACCCCAAGACGGTTTCCAAGGAAAAGAAGCTGAAGAGAAGGAAGATGAATCACCAGCTATTGTCTGTGAAACTAGGAGTGATGATAGTAACTAGACGGCTACATGTCACTTTCAACTCATTCAAGTGATAAATAAATCTGTAACCCCGAAGACTTGGATTAGGTTATCGTTATCACTGAATTGAATTTAGGCCATCCAATTGCTTTTCTTTGTTTTCTTAGGCTAGAACAAACTTTGAGAAAGATAATGATCAATAAGTAGGTGTTTTGAGAAATTATGATAATCCTAGTCCAAAGTTTTAGCTTTGGCTAAATTTTTGTGAATGCAGTACAGTAGTATCAAATTTAGGCAAACAACTTGTTTTATTGGTAGTCGGATGGCAAACCTCCATGTAAGAATTTATTATTTATTAACCTCTCAGTGGTCTTATTTTATAATTTATTATTGTTTTAATAGCTTCTCAGTGTTGCAACACCTCATAACTGGTGAGATCCATCACATTTTACAATATTCGATTACATGGAGTCGCTGTTTAGTTAAATACCTTAAATACCCGGGTATTTATGAAATTGGGTATTTACCCTGCGTTTATAACCTGGGTATTTACCCTGGGTTTATACCCTTGGTATTTACCCTTAGGAATAAATACCCGGGTATTTTACATCACGGCATGTATATGTTACCGCCAAAGTATAGAATCCAGGCATTATATAGAATGCCTAGGCATTCTATATAATGCCTAAGCAGTTTAGGAAAAGTATAGAAAGTATTATGTTTTACAACATATTACACACATAGGCATTGTATAAAATGCCTAGGTATTCTATAGAATGCCTGTTGCTTATTTGGCATTGTATAAAACTACAGAAGTTTTGAGTTTTCTCCATACACATTACCTAGATAATGTCAATAATTCAAAAAAATAATTAAAAACTAGCTCTTTTAGGACGGCAAACAATTCATTTCATACATTTTAATGCCGTGATATTGTTATTTACATACTTCAGAGCTACTTTTTACAGCAGGGCTGAGAATTGTGACATTTCGAATTGCATTTTCTTTGCTCTTTTACACTTTTTTCTCTGGCACTTCATCATTCCTAGAACCTATATATTCTCTTTTTCATACTTTGCCTAAGGCGCAGTAGGCATTCTATATAATGCCTAGGGAAAGTATGAAACACGATCTATTTCATACATTTCCGGCTGGATTTAGGCAATGTATATAATGCCTAGGCATTCTGTACATTGCCTGATTATATACTTAGTCGGTAACATATATATATATATATATATATATATATATATATATATATATATATATATATATATATATATATACACATATATATATATATATATATGTGTATATATATACACACATATATATATATATATATATATACATATATACATATATATATATATATATATATATATATATATATATATATTTTAACGGGGCCATTTTTGCTGTCTAATATGGTGAATCGATCAAGGGTTAAAGATAGTTGTTCAATAATTCGTTCATAAGTGGAAATGCTACATAGCTTCGGATAGTGCTTGAAAAAAAAAAAAAAAAAAAAAAAAAAAAAAGAAATATGGAGCAACTAGCATGAGAAGCTATAATGTACAATGCCTTTAAATTCTACCTTTTGGGTAGGATGCTATTTTGCCTGGGCAATAAACTCCCGCGTTGGAAGCGGTTATGTTTATTAATGAAGATTAACGAGGGATGGTTAGAATTCTATTCCATCTCCATTAGCCAGCTGGAGATGTGTAGAGATAACCTCGATGACAAGGGTAGTTACTGAAGAATCCGCCAGAGTTCGCCTCCTTTCCTACCCTCCGGACTGGAGCCAGTAGTGTACCGGGAGCCCAAGGGAAAGGTAGTGTTTAGGTATAGTGTGCTCTGCTCCATGATCGAATACATCGCGGATCAGTCTTCGCCTGTACAGTAAGTTCGTTAGAAAATTTTTCTATAAATATCGAAACATCTTGTAGGGGTTGATTGTAAACATACATATTTTTTTTTGCGAAGTGCTGCTATCAACTCCTGTCAGGAAATCATACTCTTAAATTAATAGTTTTTTTTGTTTTGTTTTTTAAATAAAATATGCTTACTGGTGGGGGGCCTGGATTCTTTATTTCACTGCTATTATAAAAAAATAACGTACATTCATTTATATATCGCACTAGTATTTTCTAAGTGACACAACTCAAAAATCGGTTTTATTCATACCGTCATAGTTAGATAGGACTATGAAAGACATGGTCAATATCTCTTTATCAATCATCAAAACTGTTTGCACCTTGATTAAGAGCGTTTACACCAAAGGGCACTTGTGTCAGCTTTCCAGTCTCAATGCTAATCCCCCTACATAGGCATGAGTGACACATTTTCAGTTGAGTCTCATTTTGAGTTGTGTAACTTTAGAAATACTAGTGCGATATATAGTAAATTCTCCCTTTTCCGGCGTTCTTTTATCCGTCGCTCCCTCTAATCCCCGGCAGTCTCCGAGAGGAATGAGTGACAGATCTCGAAACGCGCCGGAACTAGACCGGCTCGAGGGTTTCTAGAAAACCTTCCCTTCCTAGCTATTCAAACATTTGTTTCGTGGTATTTCGTTGAATGGAAGGCATACATGTTTCGTTTTAGACGCAGGTACTTCTGTTTCTACTAAGAAATTAAATGTTTTTTCTAAATATCGAACATTGAAAATGCTACAAATTATTACATACTGAAATAATAAGGTTTTTCATATACAGAAATGACCGTTTCCAACTGAATTCTCTAATCCGGCGTTTTCACTAATTCAACTGTATCACGAGTGGAAGAAGCCGGATTAGGGAGAGTCTACTGTAAATATATATATATATATATATATATATATATATATATATATATATATAAATATATATATATATATATATATATATATATATATATATATATGTATGTATGGATCGGCTTCTTTCTCCAGCGGTGTCGCTCCTCTCTCCATCGCTCATTCCCTTGATAACCACCGAGGACGACACATAGAAGCCTGAAGAAGTCGGAGATGAACCCGACGAAATATTGCGATGGAGAGAGGAGCGACACCGCTGGAGAAAGAAGCCGATCCATACATACATGTGATACCCAGCGATGCAATTTAAAACAAAATATATATATATATATATATATATATATATATATATATATATATATAACTGGATAATTCGAACTTCGATAATTCTAAATCGTCTTTAATTCGAATATTACTCTCGGTCCCTAGAATTTAGGACATAAACAATGTAAAAAATCGTGGTTAATTCGAATAAAATTTTGAATAATTCGAAATTTTACGAGTCGTTACCTCCAATGGGAAGAGTTCGATCTTAAATCTTGTGAAAATATTCTCCCATCGGGTAAGGCGGATAGTAAGATACGGATGTAGGGGTTCCGGGACAAGAATCGCGGTGGTCTCATAGTCTAGTTCTTGGACTCTAGGAGTTCTGGAAAGTGGTGGATCGCGCTTCCTCCCTTCCAGGGGTTGTAGTTACATACACCATCCTGTCGTGTTATCCTAGAGTTGCCTTCCACCATCCCTCCCATCTTCATTTCTTATTCAGTTATAAGTCAGTCAGCGCCTAGATCTGTTGTATTGTTTGTGTCTTGAATTTTTGGTGTACAATGCAGTTCTGTGAGTTGTTGATTTAGGATATCAAAGCCTAGAAGTTATACAACTTTAACGTTGTGAGAGAAAATAGCTGCGATTAATGAAGTTGAAAAAGGAATAAAGAAAAAATCTAAAATTGCCAAGGACTTTGGAATTCCACCTAACACTTTATCAACTTACCTGAAAAATAAAGAAAAACTTCTTGCCCATGAAAATTACTTTTTTTCAAAACAATAGACTTTTATTTTTACTTTTTTGATAAATTATTTATTACTCGTGTACGTAATCAACAATTCATGGAATGCTTGTTTTTCTTTATTTTTTTTTATTTTTTTTTTCTTAAATGTGAAAATAAGAAGTTTGATTTTTTAGCCCTTTATTTTCAAAAACTTATTTTTAATTCGAATTTTGGATAATTCGAACTTTTTATCGGTCCCTACGGAGTTCGAATTATCCAAGTTGTACTGTGTGTATATATATATATATATATATATATATATATATATATATAAATATATATATATATATATATATATATATATATATAAATATATATATATATATATATATATATATATATATATATAAATATATATATATATATATATATATATATATATATAAATATATATATATATATATATATATATATAAATATATATATATATATATATATTTATCTGGTAGAGAAGGACGATCTTCGGTAGTAATGAAATAAGTCAATCATTCGCAACAAGTTTTATTTTGGGCGCTACGCGCTTTCAGGAGCTCCTGCTATCATCCTCTGAGATTTGTTTTTCTTCAGCTCGGCTGAGGAGTCCGTGAAGCTGAACACTACATACCTCTGAATGTTGGCACCAATATAAACTGCCGATAATATCATTATAACATTTGTTTGCCCAACTCCTTGCCGGATTTCTCATATCTGTGTCAACGAACTTGATGATTGTACGTTTGATATTTTGTACAGATTTTCAATATAACTGAGAAAGGTAGAAGCTGAAAGCACATAGCTCCGAAAATAAAACTTTGATTGACTTATATCATTTCTACCAAAGATCGTAATTATCTGCAAGCTGCCAAGTATAAATTGCTCTGTCAAATTGTAGTAAAATTGATGATACGTAAATCTTTTTTGAATACTTTTTTGTACTTACTAATTGAGTAGAAGTTAAAAAAAATATTACACATTTAAACCATCCAGGATTCCAACAACTGCTGATTTTGTTAGGAAAATTAAAAAAAAAAATAAATACAAAAAAATAAATAAAAAACATAAAAAAAAATAAAGAAAAAAAAAACAATTAGAAACCATTTTTTATACCAATGAATATTTTATGTGAATTACTGCTATGACTAAATTGGTCCATTGTGTGGAAAGGATGGTAATTGCTGATACGCATTAAAACTCCTAATTCTATTAGAGATTAGCCGTATAAAATAACAGATATATCAACCAACATTTAAGCTATCAACATTGAAACTTTGAGCCTTGTAAGCTTAAAGATTGCAAATGCAGAGAAGTTTAAGAACTGTTTTTTCCAGATACGTTATCTTGTGAGATGATTTGTCTTAAAGCGGGGGACGAACAACATTTTTCGCTACACGTAATGCGGAAACACAACGGAAATTACTTTTCACTGGTCCCTTGAGTGAAAACTATATTTGGGAGTATTTTAGTAAAAATAGGTAAGGAAATGAGAAACGTTGGTATAGTGTTTCCAAGAGGGAACGTTGAGAAAAAGGATGGGGTAACTTCCGCTTGGAATACAGTTTCCAAGAGGGAACGTTGAGAAAAAGGATGGGGTAACTTCCGCTTGGAATACAGTTTCCTTTTCTGGCGAGTTTAAAATCTTATACTACTTCTCTTTGAGATGTTATTTTTTATTTTTTTTTTCATTTATTTATTTTATTTTATTTTTTCACGAAAGATCAACTTCTACCAATAACTGCTTCCATTCCTTTACTAATGGCCTTAGGGATATGAACGGAACTGAGCTAAGATGACGCCGTTCGTGCGAGTCGGATTTTCTTTATTAAAAATAGGAAAACAGATAAACTTTATTATTTTTAATGAATAATTTCAAAATATATGTTATTAAAATACAAGTTATTTTTTTATTTATGTACCTAATAGTGAGTACCCCGCCGCAAAGTGAAACGAAACGCCGATTTTTCGGACATGGCTTTCTAGGTGTTAGGGTGGGTTTACACTTGCTAGTTATTGCAGGAAATTTATATCAGACAGAAATTGCGACTAGTGTAAACCATGAGCAATTTATGTCTGAGATATATATTTCTATCAAGAACTATAAGTGTCGACGCTTCTATACCACCAGGTGTAAACACAGATTTTTACGAGAAGAATTTAATTTCAGAGATAAATATCTTGGCTACTAGCTGTATTGTCGACACTTCTTTACCAACAGATGTAAACACTGATTATTTGTGCTTTTGGTGAATTTATCGCAAATTAGAACAAATCCAGAACTGTTGTATACATATCCATGACATAAATGTCTAGCTATTTCTGTCAGTATGTAAACCTTCAAGAGAATATCTATCCGACACCTGACATATATTTCCTGCGAGAAGTGTCAGATGTAAACGCACCCTTAGAATACTAACATAAACAGTACGTAACTCCATTAAATTTCAAGCCTGGGAAAACCTGAAATTTTAAAAATAATTTTTTTTTTTGTTTTTTTTTACTACCGTTATCTTCGTGATCTATTGGTTCTGAAACGTGAAATGTTTTAGTCGGAACTTTTGCATCATGAGGTCAACCTCATAAGCGAGGTTCCTTCCTATGGAGGGAGGGAGGGACCGTGATTAAATAGTAATTTCCTACACCAGAGAGAGAGAGAGAGAGATAAATATGTTTCATTTTGAACAAATATACATTTATACTTCTTACTGTTATTGAGATGGTTTCAGGAAGTAAACTTTCTGAGGGTCTGATCAAATTAATAAGTTATGCAAAACGCCTTCATTATTTGATAACCTATTCATTTTATGAGACCTGAATTTTCTCGTTTTCGGAATAGTTTTATTGAGCGATTTCCCCAAAACTTTTTCCAATAGGTACCAAACAGTTTTTAATTATGTTTTGTCCATGAATTGGTAATTTGTGTACTGCAACAGGCATATAGGACCAACCGTAATACCTGAAAAATAGCTCTCTTAATTTACAACCAGCCAAATACTGCTTTCTGTATTTGTTATTGTGACCGCTGCTAATCTCTGCGAATAATTCAACTAGAAATCCTAAAGAAAACAATGGAGTGGGACGATCTTTGCCACAATGTGACAGAAAAATTAAAAATAAGATTTCATAGAAACAACCCTACTTTTTTCAGAAAAATATATTCGAGGCGATGATTTTATTTTTATGTCCTAATAAATAGGTCCTAAAACTGAATTGGGTTGAAAGAAACATAGCTATTCTATCAAGATTTCAATATTCGGCTGTGGTATTATTCCCGTTTGTATTTAATCCTCAATAAATCTTAATTAATTGATACTTTCTCAAAGCCTTTAGTGAGTAAATATTCTGTAAGATTTTAAGAACGAATTAACACAAATATTTTTGAAAAAAAAGAAAGAAAAAATGTTTTTTGTCAATGTTGCGTTTTTTTCGTTTGTCGTTCTAATGTGCGCCGGTGAGGATTATCTCGTTAGAATGACGAAATCATAGTCCGCTTAAATATTAATCATCTTTAGTAATAATAAAACAAAAATACTAACTAAAATTATTGAACAAAATGGCGATTTACGGCAAAATCAAAATAATTTAAAATAATATATACATTACGAATGAATGTGTTTATTTTGTTTTTTATTTTATTTTTTCTTAAAGCGTAAACCTTTTAGGTTATTAACGCCACAGATGTTTGATAAAGTTGGAAATTTCATTTTATAAATGTATGCTTGTAATAACAGTTATTAAGCCTTTATTTGATAAATTATTGTCTTCATAATGTTATATTATTGAATATTGGAATTTTTAAACGGGTCTTTTTTACTTTACCCACGCCAGTTACTTTTTAGAATAACGTCATAATATTTTGTTACAATATTGTAACAGGTGTTGCTAGGCTACATAAAGTTTATACATGAAAGAGGTTATAGATTATAATTTATTTATTTTATTTTGAGCTTCGCAATTTTAGTGATGAGCTCATGACGAAGGAAGTGTTTTCAGTCTAGTCAAAAAAACAAAAAACAAAACAAATAAAAAAAAAGAACACCAATAACTAAATTAAGAAAAAAGTAAAATGAAGAAAAAAACAAACAAAAAAAACAGATAAAATAAAAAACAAAAGTAGCAATAATTATATAAACTAATTTGAGTATTTAATATACTCGAGTATATTATTGCATATGTCATGACAAAAAAAAATTGATGAATTATAACAACATTGCAATCAAGGATCAAGTTAAAAAATAAAGAATGATGCAAATTAATTCAAGTTATTTTAAAGTTTATATTTTGTTATATAAGTTGAGTTTTTTAAAGTGTTGGAGTATTGTGTTGATGTATGGACTACCTTCAGTCAGTAAGTCGTGAAGGTCGTGAGGAATGTCTAAGTCAGTACGCAGTCTACAGTCTGTCAGTATGTGTTTAATTGTCAAAGTCTCATTACAACTTGCACAGGTTGGTCTCTGCTTTTTTTCCATTAAGTACGAATGGGTTAGATGGCAGTGTCCAATACGAAGCCTAGTCAAAATCACTTCTTCACGCCTGATGCGGTGTTCATTCGACCATGCTTTGGTAGTGTTTTTAATTTCTCGTAATTTCGTGGCTGATCTCTGCCAGTCTAATTCCCATTCTTGGAGGACCTATGCATGTAATGCTGTACATACGTCTGATGTTGTCAGTATGTTAATGTCTGTAGTCTGTCTTTTTGTCGCCTGTTTCGCCGCTAAGTCTATACGTGTGCTTTGTGGTATGTCTTCATGTCCTGGTAGCCATAGCATCGTGATGAGTTTGTTATGTTCTTGCTGGGTGTAAAGATGTGAGAATATACTTGTAATGATTGGGTTCGTGTTGTAGATGTTTTCCAAGGAGAGTAAAGCACTCAAAGAATCCGTACATATAGTGAGTTTTTCTTTTTGTACAGTATTGATGTTTGTCAGTGCTAGTAATATTCCTTGTAGATCCGCTGTGAAGACTGTGCTTTGGTCAGGTAATTTCATCTGGTATGTTATATTGTCTACTATTGCTGCTGTCCCGGTGCCGTAGTTTGTTTTGGATCCGTCAGTGTACAAATACTCTCTGTCTGAGTTCTGATTTATTATTGAATTAAACATTGTCCTGTAAAATATTGAAGCTGTTGGGTCAGTTTTTCTGTACTTTGTCAATGTCAAGTCAATCTTTAAGTTCTTTACTCTCCATGGAGGAATGTTTGTAAATGCATTCGTGTAAATTGGTGTTTGTAATAGAGTGCTATAGTTTGCATTTTCCTTTATTCTCAACATCAGTGGTTTTGCACGTGACCTCGTGTATTGCTGTAGATTATTATTATTCAAAAAATCTTGGACGCATCTGGCGCCCAGCCCTATTGATTTAGCTATAAATCTAGTGCAAATCATTTGTCGTCTGTATTGCAGAGGAGGTTCACCTGTTATGGCACATAGACTCTAAGCTGGGCTAGACCTAAAGGCACCAGTAGCTATTCTGAGGCCAGTATTATGTATAGTGTCAAGGAGTTTTAATGTGGTTGGGCTGGCAGATGAATAAGCTATGCAGCCATAATCCAGAAGAGACCTGGTATAGGCACAGGATATAGTACATTTGTCAGCACCCCACTTCGTATTACTATATATATTATAGATTATAAGACACGTTGAAGTTGTGTTTGTTGTGCTGTGTTGAAGTTGTCAAATAATGAATTTGATTATACTGAGTCGTGTGTTGAAATCGGAAGAATTAGGGATTATTCACGCTAGACCGTGCCGCGTCCGGGACGGGCCCCGGACGGGGCACGGACGGGACGCGGTTGCCAAGGCAGCATGCATGCTATAACCTATTCACGCTAGACCGTGCCCCGTCCGGGACGGGCCCCGGACGGGGCACGGACGGGACACGGTGAAACAATCACACCACTGTTTTTAATGGACTAGTTCACGCTAGACCGTGCCGGGTCCGGGCCGGGGCCGTGCCGAGCCCGTGTCCCGTCCGGGCCCCGTTGAGAAAGGGAAGTAGATATTCTTTCCCGTCCGTGCCCGGCCCGGGCCGGCTCCCTCTCTTGTATGTTTATTTATTTATTTAACTAGCTGAATCCGCGAACTTCGTACCGCCTAAATAGCTACGCATCTTTGGAAATAACTAATAAATAAATTACATAAAATAAAAAAAAATCGTTTAGAGCTTCTGCTCAAATTCAGGAAAATAAATATGCTGTAGCTTCAGTTGATACTACAGTATAAATTACAGTCTTATTTTTCTTACATGGCTACTGCGCATGCGCGAACACCAGCGGACACGTTTGTGTAATTTTTTTTTAGTTTAGTGATCGGTTAAAGCATATTTATGCTAATATAAACTATATGATATGAGAATGTCTCTTCCAGAATGACCTGGACGGTGGGGGTCCTCCCTCCCTCCATAGGGAAAAAATCCGCTTATAAGGTTGACCTCACGACGCAATCCGGAAGTGCCGAATACAAAATTTTGCATTTCAGAACCCCTAGAGACCGAAAATAACGGTGGTTCAAATTTGTGTGTGTGTGTGTGTATATATATATATTATATATATATATATATATATATATATATATATATATATAAAATCAACCCCGTAACAGGCCACGAGGGCCCTGAGGGGCAGATACTATAGAGGTATCTGATTCATGACCATACGGCATACTAGGGAGATAGTGTGGTTAGTACTATGCTCCGGCTACCTGATTTTCTTCTTAGCTGCTTCGACTGCTAGAGTCATTAGCACCAACCAAGGTACCCACTTTTAAATTAATTAAATGCTGTGTCGGAGTAGGGACGGTCAGGGAGGCCGAATTCAACCCATGAGCGAACACATTAGAAGAAAAAATCTTTAGTGCTTGCTCGAGATTTGAACTCAGGCCTCCAGCTTATTAGTCCAGTGCTCTATCACTGAGCTAACCTCGCCCCCTAGCTTATTAGTCCAGTGCTCTACCACTGAGCTAACCTCGCCCCCATATATCTCTGTCTGTCTGTCATTTTGTTTGTTTGTTTGTTACTTATACAAATCCACACCGTTTGATCGATTTAGATCAAACTTAGAATAATGATAGGTCTTGATTCGAGAAATCTAGACTAGGTCAAATAAAATTCCAGCTGTCTGTCTGTACGTTTGTGCCTTATACAAATCCACACCGTTCGATCGATTTTTACCAAAGTTGGCATACATGTATGTCTTGATACGTGGGTGTGATAGAGTAGGTCAAAGTCGTCTAGGAATCACAGTTGAGAGGTCACGGGCTCAAAACAGTTACAGATCCGTGTTATTATATTTTAATAATACTTATTTTGTTCCTAATTTATATTGGCTGTTCTATATAAAGAAAGTAGGTGTAGCATGGCACGCCGGGTAACAGCTAGTATATATATATATATATATATATAAATAGGGGAAGGTGTTGTACCTCTGACCGTTTTGTACCTTTGACCACCGGGGCTGTCGCGGCACGTAGCAACATTTTATAAATTTTGGTGTGATTAGTGCTTAGCTCCTTCACTGAAGAGCTTGTGTAACCTACTTTGGATAGTTCAAGTCAAAGAATATTCTTGCAAAAAAATTTTATTATAAAAATGTAAGTTATTTATTGATAACGGTTTGCCTAATAATTTTTTTTGTATTACGTCTTTTTAGATGGAAATCATTTGACAAAGTAGCTATTACAAACATGGCGTAGCTTCTGAAATTTATTTATCTTAACCCTAACATTTTTATCATGCTTTATAATTTGCGCTACCAGTGTGTTGTACCTCTGACCACGACTAGGTGTTGTATCTTTGACCAGGTCAAAGGTATAACACACCTGAGTGATTTTTACATAATTAATTTTTTTTGTTCTTCTGCTACAATATCTTTTAAATTAATATTGGTTGCTTCAATTTTTCAAAGAACTTAAAAAATAATAAATTAAATAAGTTCAAGCTGGCTTTATTAATCCTCAGTGTAGGAGTTCAATCCTATCGCCCCTTATCGTTCCACTTGAAGTTGTAAGACGTCATTTAAAAGTGCAGACTAGGAAAATGTCAACTAGGGGCCGGCCTAAAGGGAAAACTCGTATTCCGACAGATATTCCTGTAAAGGTAACTATTGAAAGTGAAAAAACAAAACAAAAGCCACACTCTAAATGCAAGAAACCATACACAAATGAACCCCTTCCTTAAAAAGTGGTAAATAAAAAGAAAATTATTCTAATAACAATTCAGATTTTGATACTGAGACCGAAATTTCTTCAGGAGAAAGTGACGTTTATCTGTCTAATGCATGTCGTGAATTAAGTCAATGAACCAGCAACAATTTGAAAAAAAGGAGTTAAAAATAAAAGTAAAAAGATTATTACATATTTAGTCGCAGAGATCTGTGGTATTAAATGTCCAATGTTTAAGATCCAATATTTGAAAAAAAACAAACTTTAAGTGACAAGTTTACGAGAGAAGATGAAAATTTGTATGATATTGATGTTGAAGACATTGTGGCTAAACTTCCATACCCTAATATTGCTAGTGGATCTGCTTGACAGTTAAAACGTGTATCGGTTGGACTGGAGTCTTCAGCATATTAAGCATAACATAATATCAATAATAGCTTTTTATTATGCTTACACCCATGTCCTGTATTTATTAAACTTACAATTAATTATAATATTACTCAATACAACTTTTTTTCTCCACTGCTGTGTTGTTTTTAGGTGGTCACTGGTACAACACCCCATGGTCCAAGGTACAACTACATGTTGTACCTTTGACCACTGTACGATTATTTTTTTAAGAATTAATAAAAAAAATTAAATGTAAAGTTAGAACCTTGAAAAAATTATATATGATAAACAATATAATACTAATTACAACCAAATAAAAAAAATGAATTTACCATTAATATTCAAGCTGAAAAAAATTCAATTGTGCAAAGTGGTCAAAGGTACAACACCTTCCCCATTATATATATATATATATATATATATATATATATATATATATATATATGTGTGTGTGTGTGTGTGTGTGTGTGTGTGTCTGTTCGCGGTTTCCTTGTCTTTAATGGCCTGATTTTCATGAAATTTGGTATAAAAATCGTTCGTCTAATTTGAAAGATCAAGTTTGTTAACGAACAGAACATGGTTTTTGAAGCGAAATTCGCGCAAAAAAAATTTACGCTTACATCACATGCATGTAAGTACTCGTTTTATAGGCTTCTTGAGCTAGTAAATGACTGGAACCGGATAAAGCAATAGCATTAACCGTTTCCAAGAAAATCGGAAAAATAGTTGTTACATCAAGTTTTTGGTTTGGTTACATAGAATCATGGTACTAGACTAAAATATTTACTGCATGTTTGAATTTCTTTTATTTATTTCTTATTCTGTTATTCGGGACACAATGCCTACTAGTACGATAAAAAGTTGATAAGTCAACGATTAAATTATGTAAAATAAATAGAAATTGTAAAACACTTAAAATTCTTTTAATAGTCAATAAAAAATCACAATGAAAATTACGATTTCTTATTATTATATCTACTTGTTATATTACATTTTAATTTTACTTGCCTATTCTAAATTAAGTTTCATTTGTATTGTAGTTT
Organism: Gonocerus acuteangulatus; assembly: GCA_946811695.1. NCBI lineage: Eukaryota > Metazoa > Arthropoda > Insecta > Hemiptera > Coreidae > Gonocerus > Gonocerus acuteangulatus. Next base: position 145,647,870 of record OX328123.1, on the reverse strand, counting down.
ATTATGGTACGCGATAATTTTTCTTTGATTACCTGACGCGTAAACAAACAGAGCAGATGGTTTTTCCACCACGGGAAAAGGCGACATACAATTGACCATGCGAGAAACATGGGTTTTCTAAATGAATACCACAAACACATAATGACTGCCCCTGGAATTTGTTTATAGTCAAACTGAGTTCATAGGTCCAATAGCAACACAGCTGCAGGCACTGTAATGAATTCACAGCAGCCCGATTCAAACTTGCACCATTATTAGTCGAATGTCGCGCTTCGCGGGTCTGTCTTAACCGAATTCTTTCACGTTCATTGCGATCTTCACGTTCCTGGGTAGTACAATAACATTGATATTTAATTTGATTCTTTGCATTTCGGGTTGTTCTGCCTAAATTTGTCCCCCTAAAGTGCATTCCCCGGACCATGACCTACCTGTGTGCCAAGTTTGATCAAAAACGGTCATTTTTTGTGTAAAACGAAATGCAGACAGACAGCTGATAGGCGATGTTTACCTAGTCTAAGCCATTTCCCAGACCAAGACCTACCTGTCAGCTAATTTTGGTCAAAATCGGTCAAATGTTCTCAATTTGGGTACAGAACAAAATGCGGAGAGACAGCTGATAGACTATGTTGACCTAGTCTATGCCATTTCCCGGATATATATACCTACATGTGAACCAATTTTGGTAAAAATCGATGAAATGTTGTGAATTTGTGTAAGGAATAAAAATGCAGACAGACAGCTGATAGACTATGTTGACCTAGCCTATGCCATTTCCCGGATATATATACCTACATGTGAACCAATTTTGGTAAAAATCGATGAAATGTTGTGAATTTGTGTAAGGAATAAAAATGCAGACAGACAGCTGATAGACTATGTTGACCTAGCCTATGCCATTTCCCGGATATATATACCTACATGTGAACCAATTTTGGTAAAAATCGATGAAATGTTGTGAATTTGTGTAAGGAATAAAAATGTAGACAGACAGCTGATAGACTATGTTGACCTAGTCTATGCCATTTCCCGGATATATACCTACATGTGAACCAATTTTGTAAAAATCGATGAAATGTTGTGAATTTGTGTAAGGAATAAAAATGTAGACAGACAGCTGATAGACTATGTTGACCTAGCCTATGCCATTTCCCGGATATATATACCTACATGTGAACCAATTTTGTAAAAATCGATGAAATGTTGTGAATTTGTGTAAGGAATAAAAATGTAGACAGACAGCTGATAGACTATGTTGACCTAGCCTATGCCATTTCCCGGATATATATACCTACATGTGAACCAATTTTGTAAAAATCGATGAAATGTTGTGAATTTGTGTAAGGAATAAAAATGTAGACAGACAGCTGATAGACTATGTTGACCTAGCCTATGCCATTTCCCGGATATATATACCTACATGTGAACCAATTTTGGTAAAAATCGATGAAATGTTGTGAATTTGTGTACGGAATAAAAATGTAGACAGACAGCTGATAGACTATGTTGACCTAGTCTATGCCATTTCCCGGATATATACCTACATGTGAACCAATTTTGGTAAAAATCGATGAAATGTTGTGAATTTGTGTAAGGAATAAAAATGTAGACAGACAGCTGATAGACTATGTTGACCTAGTCTATGCCATTTCCCGGATATATACCTACATGTGAACCAATTTTGGTAAAAATCGATGAAATGTTGTGAATTTGTGTAAGGAATAAAAATGTAGACAGACAGCTGATAGACTATGTTGACCTAGCCTATGCCATTTCCCGGATATATACCTACATGTGAACCAATTTTGGTAAAAATCTATGAAATGTTGTGAATTTGTGTAAGGAATAAAAATGTAGACAGACAGCTGATAGACTATGTTGACCTAGCCTATGCCATTTCCCGGATATATATACCTACATGTGAACCAATTTTGGTAAAAATCTATGAAATGTTCTCAATTTGTGTATAGAACAAAATGCAGAGATGCAGCTGATAGACGATGTTGACCTAGTCGATGCCATTTCCTGGAAGAATATATCTACCTGTCTATCAATTTTGGTCATAATTGTTGAAGTGGTATGAATTTGTGTAAGGAATAAAAATACAGAGCGACAGCTGATAGACGTTGTTGACCTAGTCCATGCCATTTCCTGGAAGAATATATCTACCTGTCTATGAATTTTGGTCATAATTGTTGAAGTGGTATGAATTTGTGTAAGGAATAAAAATGCAGAGAGACAGCTGATAGACGATGTTGACCTAGTCTAGGCCACTTCCCCGACTATGGCCTACCTGTGTGCCAAGTTTGATCAAAAACGGTCAAATATTGTCAATTTTTGAACAATATGCAGAAAGGCAGCTGATGGACTATTTGGACCTAGCCTGTGATACTTCCCGGAAATATACTTACCTGTGTGCCAATGTTGGTCGTAATCGATCAAATGGTGTGAATTTTTTGTAAGACCCAAAAATGCAGAGAGACAGCTGATAGACGATGTTGACATAGTCTATGCCATTTCCCGGGCCAAGACCTACCTGTCCCGTGTGCCAAGTTTGATCATAAACTGTCAAATCATGTGGATTTGTTTAAGGAATAAACATTTAGGCAAACAGCCGATAGACGATTTTGAACTAGCCTAACATTCTTCAAGTATAAAGACCCATCTGTGTCTCTAGTTTAGTCACAATTGGTCAAACGGTGTACATTCCTATAATGAACAAACAGACATACAGACAGCTGATTGAAGATTTTGACCTAGGTTAAGCCACTTCCCGGTTAAAAACCTACCTTTGTGCAAAGTGTAGTCAAAATTGGCCAAACTGTGTGTATTTGTATAAGGAAAAAACAGACAGACAGACATCTGATAGACGATTTTAAACCATCCTGTGACACTCCCCGAATAAATACGTAGATATTACCGAAGATTCGTAGCTATTTAGGCGGTACGAAGTTCGCGGATTCAGCTAGTTAAATAAATAAATAAACAAACAAAAGAGGGAGCCGGGCCCGGACGGGAAAGAATGTCTACGTGCCTTTCTCAACGGGGCCCGGACGGGACACGTGCTCGGCACGGCCCCGGCCCGGACCCGGCACGGTCTAGCGTGAACTAGTCCATTAAAAACAGTGGTGTGATTGTTTCACCGTGCCCCGTCCGTGCCCCGTCCGTGCCCCGTCCGGGGCCCGTCCCGGACGCGGCACGGTCTAGCGTGAATAATCCCTTAGCGTATAGAGCATTACAAAAGTATGGAGTTCTGCCTAAAACGCGGAAGTGTAGAAGAGGGCATTTCATGAAGCTTGTATTTCCAAAGAAAAGAACCCCATTATTTACATTTGTTGAATAAATAATTTATTTAAACTAATTATAATTTGTTTAAACATCTATTAACTTAATGATACGATAAATAACTGTTTTAGTAATAAAAGTAACTGGCGTGGGTAAAGTAAAAAATACCATTTTAAACTTAGGTTACTTAATTTATATATTAGTTTGTAGTTAATTTAACTACCTTGAGCAATGATTTCTGTTTGTTGCACATATCTAGGTTTTTCTTTACTTACACCCCCTGTTGGGCTATGTGCTACAACAATCATCGTTTATTTATGAGCTGTGAGTGTGTATTATGTGTTGTGAGTGTTTATTCTAAAAAATTAAATCAATTTGTGATCCTTGTGGGAATGTCTCCCATATCTTCACTCAAATTACCCGAGAGCTCAAATAGAGACCTTTCATTCTCGTAGACATGGCATTCAGTGAAGATATGTTTGATGGAAATTACGACACCACAAGCTGGGCACTCATCGACATAAGATAACGATGAGTCAATCGTGTGTGGCGTATCCTGAGCCGAGCAAGGACTACCTCTGCTCTTGCTCGGCTCAGGATAGGCCACACAAGATTGACTCATTCTTATCTGATGTGTTTATTTTTAATTTGTAAGAAGTGTTTGAATAAACGGAGCTATGTACATGAGATAAGCATGAGACGGATAGAGCAATGACCAATTCTAAGTCTAGTTAATACTACTTCTCCTGTCTTAGTGAGGGTTTGGTCGAACCTTATAATTATAATTTAGATTATCATTTTGTCAATAGATGTTGACTTTGAAATAACAATATTTTATCGGGGTCTCCGTGGTCTAGTGGCTAGCGCCTTGGATTCATGAGCGGGAGATGGTGGGTTCGATTCCCACCGCCGTGGCGGCAGGAATTTTCTCATCCCACGGCTCGTTGGGAAAATTCCTCGCTGCACCCTGGATGTCGGCGCTAATGGCCCACATTTGTCGAAGCGCCGTTAAAAAAATAAACAAACAAAAATAATTAAAAAAAAAACAATATTTTATCGAATAATATTTCACGAACGCATATTATTTATTGTACGCGGTTCTTATTGACGCTAAGCAAGGCACTCAGATATGTCTTCTACGAAACCAGGAATCTATAAAAAAAAGTTATTATACAGGATTCATTTATTTGAAGTAATATATTAGTAGAATAAAAATCATTAAAATACATTTTCATTTAACTATAATCAATCTGCACACATTTCACTTAACCTGGCGACCTTCATACGAGGTCATATAATCTCGTTTTACGAACGTATGTTAATTAACATAGTGTCTATGTTACTATCTAACTATAATCAATCTGCACACATTTCACTTAACCTGGCGACCTTCATACGAGGTCATATAATCTCGTTCGTATGTTAATTAACATGCTGTCTATGTTACTATCTAACTATAATCAATCTGCACACATTTCACTTAACCTGGCGACCTTCATACGAGGTCATATAATCTCGTTTTACGAACGTATGTTAATTAACATGCTGTCTATGTTACTATCTAACTGAAGTGAGGCTTTCTATAATGTACATGCACGTACATCTTTAAGCTGTTCCATCTTCAGTCATTCGCACATCTGTTATGACTTGAATGATGACAGCCGGCAAGCAAACGTTTGCAAACAACTCAAATAACAAAAATTAACGTTTTTGTAAATCGAAAAATTCTTGGAAAACTTTCTTTCTTTTTTTTAAATACAAGAAAAAAGCAGGATGAATCACGGTTTTTTGTTTACTTCATTCACCAAGACCATGTGGTAAATTATTCGCTGCTTTGAAAATTAGCAATAAGTATAAAAAGAAGTCCGACTCGGAGGAACTGCATCATCTTAGCGCGGCATACGAAGGGCGAACTCAACATCCAATTCACACTAATTCCTCGTCAATTACCATATAATTTGTTTATTAATATAAATTAATAAACAGATAATGGGACGTCCCACAACGAACAAATGTTTTGAACATACTCTAGTCGAGTTCGACCAAATGGAAAACGTATATAAACGCATTTTCATCAGAACTACCTTTATTGAGCTCACGCTTAGTATCCGTAACGCCTCATATGTTGTACTGTCAGTTTTTGAAATTTCACAAGTTGGTTTCTCGAGTACTGTGATTAATTACTGCTAATTAAATATTTAATGGCCACATCTAATTCTAAAGCCAGGGATGATGTTTTGTCCCTTCTAACGAGAGGAATGAATATCCAAAAATAATAAGAACAAAGTAAAAGGAAGATAGCGGGGATTGTTGAAGAGATGCCAAATCCCAGGAGAATGCTTTGGGACTTGAAATCAGGCCAAATGCGGGACATTCCCTTTCGGTGACATGGCCGCATAGAAGTTCTGACTCACAGGAACTCCGTCATCTTAGGGTATTTATATATACTCCTTATTTTTGGGATGTTTTGGAAGCTTTAGAATTGAAAACCTTAATATTCTTTTTTCAATAAAAAAACATCAACGCTTCCGAAATTACAGGCTAAGTTTTTTCCAGCTGAGAGGATCCTACAGAAAAATACGCCTTAACTTATTTGGGAGCCCTTAACGCGATTTTTTAAACCTTTTTTGGGACATTTAAAAAAGTGCACAAAAAGTCCAATACAGATTTCTTTGTGGTACTTACTCAATGTAAAATTAACAAATACTCATTATTCAACCGACCGTTTTCTTAATCTTCGTATTTTCGTGCTTGGCGGAAGGTCAAAAAATAAGAACTTCACCATAGAATTTCATCAACTTTATTACGTCCCTACATGTTTCACACCTTTTTGGTGCCTCTTCAGGGGAAAAAGTTACATACATAAAACTTACAGCCTCAACCTGAGGAGGATAACCTTCCGCCGTACTGGTGGAAGAGGCGCCAAAAAGGTGTGAAAACGTGTAGGGACGTAATAAAGTTGATGAAATTCTATGGTGAAGTTTTTATTTTTTGGCCTTCCGCCAAGCACGAAAATACGAAGTCCAAAACTTAGTTCGGATTAATTTTTTCAGTGTTCAACCTGTATCCGAAACGATAAATGTATTTTATGGGTGTCCGAAATGACAGATCTAGTGTATTTAATTTTTCTCAAAAAAGGTTAAATGTATCTCACTGAATGTGATTTCATTCTAAATTTAAATATTTGTACAAAGTGTTCCTTGAAATGTATTTAACTAAAAACCGTAAGATTTTTTCCTCGAATTGTCAAAAAAAAAAAAAAAAAAAAAAAAAAAAAAAAAAAAAAAAAAACAGTACAATGTATATTTCTGTAAAATTTAAAAACAAAAATTGACAATTTTGCAACTAGGAGAGCGTGACAGGCAAATATTCACTGTCTGCACTCATAATTATTACCAGAAGATGTAATTAGTGTCCTTGTATTGTTGATTAATTCCCAATAATATTGAATAGCATTTTCCTAAACATTATCTGAGCATTTTGGCGGGCAGATATGTAGATGTGAATATACAAAGTGAAATGGAATACATGCTTATATTCAATGGAATGATTAGAAAGAATATTCATAATTACAAATGGAGAAATAAGTTGGCTATTGACGCCGGCCTCAATGTCAGCATTTTGGCAGCATCCTCGATGTTCGGCATATTCTCATGGACTGACCAGCATTTCAAGGTGCCAGGACGCGACACCAACTTCCGTGTTCCCTTAAGGACCTGTTATCTTAAATGGATCTCTGGAAAGAATTAAAAGACCTAAAACTTTATAATAAAATATAATAGCTTTAGTACAGCTTTCATATGTTATTTATTTATGCTTATATTTTCTAAGATTGAATGTATTTATTGTTTGAGTGCGTTTTGTGTGCGCGTGAATGTATTTATTATGTATTTGTATGTATTAATGGCAATATTCCAGAGGTGAAACTAGACAAAAAATGTAGTTCAACATCACCAACCACACATTTCTATCTCACTCCATTCCAGAGATATCTCGTTCTAAAGGTTCATAATGTAATTATAATTCTAGAGTGAAAAAAAAACATCAATACATAAAAGTTATATTATGTTTATTTTGAGATATTATCAGAAATAAATGACAATTATGATTCGCAAATCCTTGTGATCAGGTGGTTTAGGTACCTTTAGGTCCTTTAGGTACCTTTAGGCACCTTTAGGTCCTTTAGGTTTAGGTCCTTTAGGTACTTTGAACACTTGGGACTTTTTTTGGCTGGCCAATGCACAAGGCAAATCTCCCAATCCATACTGAGTGCCTTACTATCGTCCCGAACAAGGTCATAAAACACACTTGAATCCAACTTTCCAGGGGCTGTGTCATATACTGAAGGGCAGTGTCATATACTGCAGAGCTGTGTCATATACTGAAGGCCTGTGTCATATACTGAAGGGGCGTGTCACATAATGAAGGGCTGTGTCATATACTGAAGGGCTGTGTCATATACTGAAGGGCTGTGTCGTATACTGAAGGGCTGTGTCATATACTGAAGGGCTGTGTCATATACTGAAGGCTGTGTCATATACTGAAGGCTGTGTCATATACTGAAGGGCTGTGTCATATACTGAAGGGCAGTGTCATATACTGAAGGGCTGTGTCATATACTGAAGGGCTGTGTCACATACTGCCCACAGTTTCCTAACCCCAAGTTACTTCCCTTATACCATGTGTTTTACTTCAGACCTATAACGAACTGGCTTAATGAACATTATCCTGGAAGGATTGGGAGATTTTGACCTGTGTATTGGCCGGCCGAAAATCCTGATCTGAAGTCGCACAGTGGCCCAAACTCCCGATTTTGGGAAAAAAACAACAACGGATTTCCTGATTTTGGTATCGCGTTTAAGGTATGTTTTAGTGCTGAGTCGAATGAGACCATTACCAATTCGATAGAATAATTATTTTGGAAGATAAGTATTCCATTTAAAAAAGTTATATTTTACTCTATTGGTAGAGATATGTATCCTTCCAAATGTATTTTCGAGTGTTGAGTTGAATAAATTAACAAGCAATGACCATTAAAAAATGGCGCTAATGACCTAGATGTAGATGCGCCGTAAAAAAAAAAAAAATAAAATAAAATTAACAAGCAATGTAATACTCTGAACTGTTCTCCACGTATTCCTTTTTATTAAAATATTCACTTATGAGGAATAAATGTTGACATTTTTACGCGAGATATTAGGTAGATCTCACTACAAATGTTTAGTTACTTGCTATCACAAAGTGTTTAACAACTCTCTGCAGGTAATAATAATGTTAAACTCGTAATGTAATCATGGTCTTTCGTAAAATAATCGCATCGCCAATTGACACCTGAATCATATTATGATGTGCACACATACGGCACAGTAAGGCGATTAAATTTATAGGAAGGTAAATTCAAAACACGTACTTTTAGGTAAAACTATTCGTAGAGTATAGCTAAGTACCGCTTTATTTTCTACATCAAATAAACTAAGGATAATTGAGTTTCATTAGAGATATCTTCAGAACCTAAATGCACCAAGTTCGTGGTACATTTTGGCAAAAAAGAAAATTCGCTTAAAAGCTATATATACTCATGAGTCTTCCTGGGTAATATCAATTTTTCAGGGATAATATAAGAGGAATAAAATATTGTTTTACTTTCCACTAAAAACTGTGAGATATTTACTCATTGAGAATACGGTCAACAAAAAAGTGTTTTGTGATCATACATATTTATAAAAGTCCGATTCGCAGGAACTGCGTCATCTTAGCGCGGTTCCGTTCTTATCTCTAGTGTTTATGAAGGCATAGAATAGAAACAGTTATTACTTTGTTTAGATCAATAGCGAAACACCTATCCAAATGAAATCTCAAACAAACCAGTCTTGATTTACAATCTTACCTGTATGGGTCAGCTATCCCATAAGTCGGGCAGAAAGGCCTCCGCTCAGAGGCATTTGGAAAGCCTTGGGATCTCTCTCTTTGAACGCTACATTTCTAACAATAAATTGATCTTCTTATTTTACTTAATCTGTTTTATTGTCAAATACATTATCTGACTATAAACAATTTAAAAATAACAAGGAATAAAACAGACAAAAAGAACAGTTCGAATAAGCGAAATCAATTACTTTAAAGTTTTAAGTACTTATTTCTCCGATTGACATCGCCTAATCAAAACTTTCATCAGAACCATTTTTGTAGAGCATTTAGTGAGCTTTCTAATGGTCATCTTCCGTTTCCCAAGATTCTCAACCTTTTTCGAGATATTAAGGAAAGTATACAAAGTTACCAAAACTTTTTATGTCTGTTAATAAAATATTTTATTCTAACCCTTCCTAAACTCCAAACGTAACAAAAATTTCAACATATTAGGTCTAATGAATGTAGAACATGCAGAAAATGTTTCAACTGAATCCCATAATTCTAAGTACCAAAATCAAAGAGAAAAAGAACAGTTCGAATAAGCGAAATCAATTACTTTAAAGTTTTATGCACTTATTTCTCCGATTGACATCGCCTAATCAAAACTTTTTTTAGAACCATTTTTGTAGAGCATTTAGTGACCTTTCTAATGGTCATCTTCCGTTTCCCAAGATTCTCAACCTTTTTCGAGATATTAAGGAAAGTATACAAAGTTACCAAAACTTTTCATGTCTGTTCATAAAATATTTTATTCTAACCCTTCCTTAACTCCAAACGTAACATAACATTCAACATATTAGTTTTAATGAAATTAGAACATGCAGATAATGTTTCAACTGAATCCCGTGATTCTAAGTACCCAAACCAAAAACGGAATTCAAAAACTATTTTTCCAATTTTCTCGACAACGGTTAAAGCTATCGCCTTGAAAATGGTTTCATTCGTTTTCCTAGCCCAAGAAGCCTATAAAACAAGTACTTACAAGCTTATGATCTCAAAAACGTAAGCGTTACGATTTTTTCTGCGCGAATTTCGCCCCAAACGCCATCTTCCAGTGGGCGGATTTTGCTGGTTAACGAACTTGACCTTTCAAATTGGACGACGGATTTTTGTACCAAATGTCATCAAAATCGGACCATCAGGGAAGCCAGAAATGAGCGAACAGGAAAATATATATATATACAAATTTGTACCACCGTTATTTTCGGTCTTTAGGGGTTCTGAAACGCGAAATTTTCTAGTCGGCACTTCCGGATTGTTTCATTGGATCAACCCTATAAGCGGGGTTCCTCCCTATGAGGGAGGGAGGAACCGCGCTAAAATGGAAAAGCAATACTAGAACAGTATTCTCCAACTAATTAGGTATAAAAAAAATGTTAGTTCAAATGTGATTGAACACCGGTTTTGGAGTTTTTTCCCCCTCGGTACCACTGTGCGTCACTTGATTTTGACGTATGGGGTTAGCTTAAGTCGCAAGTGTACAAACAACCCATTTAGGGCATAGCTTCGCCAGACAGCAATGATTCGCGAATCATTTTTGGAAATGAGAGCTAACCATGATAAGACTGCAAGGTCTACATCCGCGGGTTGACCAGGTGTAGTCAGTGTGTTCTGCAAGGAGGCCATTTGTAAGAACGTTTATAATCTTCGATGTATTTTTTTCTTTTTAGCGCGGTTCCTCCCTCCCCCATAGGGAGGAACCCCGCTTATAGGGTTGATACAATGAAACAATCCGGAAGTGCCGACTAGAAAATTTCGCGTTTCAGAACCCCTAGAGACCGAAAATAACGGTGGTTCAAATTTGTATATGTATATATTTATTTATTTATATATATATATATATATATATATATATATATATATATATATATATATATATATATATATATATATAAGTGCTTAAAGCTTTAAATTAATTGATTTCGTTTATTCCAATGGTTCTTTTTGTCTGTTTTATTTCTTGTTATTTTTTAATTGCTTATAGTTGGATAATGTATTTGACAATAAAACTTGTTAAGTAAAATAACAAAAACAATTTATTGTTAGAAATATAGATTTCCAAGATTCCAAGACCTTGTCACTAGCGGGTCTGTTTCTAGTGTAGCGGACCCTTCCAGGTAAGATTGTAAATTATAACCTTTCAAGACTTTACTACTCACAGGAATGGGGTTAGTGACCTTAAGGGTTGACACGCCATTATAATAATTAATTTAAAAAAAAAGACTGGTGGAACCAAAATAATAACTGCTTCTATTTTAATCTTTCCAAATTAGACTAGGGATAATAACGGAACCGCGCTAAGATGATGCAGTCCTGCGAGACGGACTGCTATTCAACTGCTATCTAAGACTTACTATAATCATTAAATATAAATTTCATCACGAACAATTTCTTTTATTTCTGATAATATCACAGAAATAAACTTGATATTACTTTTATTTATTTGATGTTTTTCACTCTAGAATTCCGATTACATTATGAATTTGAAAGATAATCTCAGTTCTGAGTAGACCACTCAGAAAAGCAGGAAAGCTGATCTTGAAATGATGAAAGCTGAGCAGGATTATTTTGTTTTAGCGCGGTTCCTCCCTCCCCCATAGGGAGGAACCCCGCTTATAGGGTTGATACAATGAAACAATCCGGAAGTGCCGACTAGAAAATTTCGAGTTTCAGAACCCCTAGAAAATAACGGTGGTTCAAATTTGTATATATATATATGTATATATTTATATATATATATATATATATATATATATATATATATATATATATATATATATATGTCTGTTCGCTCTCTAGATAGAAGACGAATGGTCCGATTTTGATGAAATTTGGTACAAAAATCCTTCGTCCAATTTGAAAGGTCAAGTTCGTTAACCAGCAAAATCCGCCTCCTGGAAGATGGCGTTTGGGGCGAAATTCGCGCAAAAAAAATCGTAACGCTTACGTTTTTGAGTTCATAAGCTTCTAAGTACTCGTTTTATATGATTCCTGGGCTAGGAAAACGAATGAAACCATTTTCAAGGCGATAGCTTTAACCGTTTTCGAGAAAATTGGAAAAATATTTTTTGAATACCGTTTTTGGTTTGGGTACTTAGAATCATGGGATTCAGTTGAAACATTTTCTGCATGTTCTACTTTCATCAAAACTATTATGTTGAAATTTTGGTTACGTTTGGAGTTAAGGAAGGGTTAGAATAAAATATTTTATTAACAGACATAAAAAGTTTTAGTAAATTTGTTTACTTTCATTAATATCTCGAAAAAGTTTGAGAATCTTGGTAAACGGAAGAATACCATTCGGAAGCTTACTAAATGCTCTACAAAAAAGGTTCTGAAGAAAGTTTTAATTAGGCGATGTCAATCGGAGAAAAAAGTGCTTAAAGCTTTAAATTAATTGATTTCGTTTATTCCAATGGTTCTTTTTGTCTGTTTTAGTTCTTGTTATTTTTTAATTGCTTATGGTTGGATAATTTATTTGACAATAAAACTGGTTAAGTAAAATAACAAAAACAATTTGTCCAAGACCTTGTCACTAGCGGGTCCGTTTCTAGTGTAGCAGACCATTCCAGGTAAGATTGTAAATCATGACCTTTCAAGACTTTACTACTCACAGGAATGGCGTTAGTGACCTTAAGGGTTGACACGCCATTATAATAATTAATTAAAAAAAAAAAGACTGGTGGAACCAAAATAATAACTGCTTCTATTTTAATCTTTCCAAATTAGACTAGGGATATGAACGGAACCGCGCTAAGATGATTCAGTCCTGCGACGGACTTTTTATTTTTTGAAAGAGGAGAGATTTTCGAAATGTTGTCGTTAACCAGAAGTTTTTATTAATTTCTACTTTTTGAATTGATATTACGGTTTGAATGAGATAATTGTACACATTGAATGTGCATTAGCCTTAAAGCAAATTTAATGCTAATTTTAAGAAAGTAATGAAACGTTGAAAACAAATGTAAGCAGAGAAAATGGAGTTGTACTAGAGAAAACACTTTTTTCTTTTAAGAACCTTTAAAACGGCATATGTCTGGAATGGAGTTAGCTAGAAATGTGCAGTTGGTCTGTTTGGACTTATTCAAAAGGAATAAGTTTTATTATAATGCTTTATGATTTACAACATTCTTCGTTTTATTTTCTGGCGCGTATATGAATAGTTTTGTTGGTATTCTGACTCGAGACTAGGCCACATACAACTGCCTTTGCGATTTATTTACCGGCTTTGCAAAAAACTAGTTTCAACGGAATTTGCCCATGTCGTTCAGAATCAGAGAAATTTGTGAATTCAAATCGTCTTCACCACTGTAGATTCCCCCTTTGGTACCATAAGGTAACATTAGAAATCGTCTTCACCACTGTAGATTCCCCCTTTGGTACCATAAGGTTACATTAGAAATCGTCTTCACCACTGTAGATTCCCCCTTTGGTACCATAAGGTTACATTAGAAATCGTCTTCACCACTGTAGATTCCCCCTTTGGTACCATAAGGTTACATTAGAAAACGTTATATTAACAAAAGCAGTAAGTAAGTTAATATGATCGTTACGTTTTCTTAATTTTTTTATGTTCCATGCACATTTTTTTTTCTCTTAAGAACGTTCTCCTGACAATAAGAAACACACAAAGAAAAAAAATTAGCGAAATTGATCCAGCAGTTTACGCGTGAGGCCAGGGAAAATCATTTATGTATATATATATATATATATATATATATATATATATATATATATATATATATATATATAAATGAACCTCTATATTTGAGAGAGAGAGAGTGATGTTGTGTCGACCCTTAGGAGTCTTTCATAAATAGCGCCCCTGCTGACTGTAATGTCTCCAAAGAAGCTATAGTTTAAACAAGTCTGTTTGAAACCTCTTTGGCAGTAATGAGCTGCTAATGGAGGCCTGCTCTAGAACTAAGCTTCTTATCTCTCATAGCCCGAAGTTTTTCCTTTCCTTTAATAGCTTATTCATTAAGGAACAAGTTGGAAAATGCTTTATTTCAGTTATTCTTCAGCTTTCTCCTTTACCGCATCCTAATTAGGCCATTCACTCCAGTGTTTATTTATTTTCGGTAATGCTCAGAACTCATTTAGTGGAACCAAATTCCTCCGGGAAGCAAAATCCTCAACAAATCTACAAATATAATGATAAATCAATTTTTATATATTATTAGCTGTTACCCGGCGTGCCATGCTACACAAAATTTCTGCATCTCGAAAGCCAAAATACATTAGAAACCATACAAGTAGTATTAAAATCTAATAACACAAATCTGTAACTGTTCGAGTTCAGAGCTTCGATCCCGTGGCCTCCGAACACATACATGTGTCCCATGCTTGGTCAAAACCATTCAAACGGTGTGGATTAGTGTAAGGGAAAAACATACGCACAGACAGCTGGTAGACTTTTTTGACTTAGACTATCACACTCACCGAATCAATACCAACTTGTTTCCCAACTTTGGTCAAAATCGGTCGAACAGTGTGAATTTGTATAAGGAACAAACAGACAGACAAACATCTGATAGACGTTTTTGACCTAGTCTTCGACACTCTCCGGATCAAGATCTACCTGTATGCCAAATATTAAATAAAAAGTGCTAATATGGGTATTGTTATTGTGAATTTAAATCTGACTCCTCTGATGGGAAAGCGATTTTTCCAAATCTGGACCCATGCAAGGGCAGGTCTATTTGTGAGGGGTTTGTCAGGAGCAGAACGGGCCCTGGAGGACAATGTTTAATATGCAGGCCGTGTTTGGCTAACCTATGTATACGTAATGAGGTATGCACAAAATATGCAGGCCGTGTTTGGGTAACCTATGTATACGTAATGAGGTATGCACAAAATATGCAGGCCGTGTTTGGGTAACCTATGTATACGTAATGAGGTATGCACAAAATATGCAGGCCGTGTTTGGCTAACCTATGTATACGTAATGAGGTATGCACAAAATATGCAGGCCGTGTTTGGCTAACCTATGTATACGTAATGAGGTATGCACAAAATATGCAGGCCGTGTTTGGCTAACCTATGTATACGTAATGAGGTATGCACAAAATATGCAGGCCGTGTTTGGCTAACCTATGTATACGTAATGAGGTATGCACAAAATATGCAGGCCGTGTTTGGCTAACCTATGTATACGTAATGAGGTATGCACAAAATATGCAGGCCGTGTTTGGCTAACCTATGTATACGTAATGAGGTATGCACAAAATATGCAGGCCGTGTTTGGCTAACCTATGTATACGTAATGAGGTATGCACAAAATATGCAGGCCGTGTTTGGCTAACCTATGTATACGTAATGAGGTATGCACAAAATATGCAGGCCGTGTTTGGCTAACCTATGTATACGTAATGAGGTATGCACAAAATATGCAGGCCGTGTTTGGCTAACCTATGTATACGTAATGAGGTATGCACAAAATATGCAGGCCGTGTTTGGCTAACCTATGTATACGTAATGAGGTATGCACAAAATATGCAGGCCGTGTTTGGCTAACCTATGTATACGTAATGAGGTATGCACAAAATATCCAGGCCGTGTTTGGCTAACCTATGTATACGTAATGAGGTATGCACAAAATATGCAGGCCGTGTTTGGCTAACCTATGTATACGTAATGAGGTATGCACAAAATATGCAGGCCGTGTTTGGCTAACCTATGTATACGTAATGAGGTATGCACAAAATATGCAGGCCGTGTTTGGCTAACCTATGTATACGTAATGAGGTATGCACAAAATATCCAGGCCGTGTTTGGCTAACCTATGTATACGTAATGAGGTATGCACAAAATATGCAGGCCGTGTTTGGCTAACCTATGTATACGTAATGAGGTATGCACAAAATATGCAGGCCGTGTTTGGCTAACCTATGTATACGTAATGAGGTATGCACAAAATATGCAGGCCGTGTTTGGCTAACCTATGTATACGTAATGAGGTATGCACAAAATATGCAGGCCGTGTTTGGCTAACCTATGTATACGTAATGAGGTATGCACAAAATATGCAGGCCGTGTTTGGCTAACCTATGTATACGTAATGAGGTATGCACAAAATATGCAGCCCGTGTTTGGCTAACCTATGTATACGTAATGAGGTATGCACAAAATATGCAGCCCGTGTTTGGCTAACCTATGTATACGTAATGAGGTATGCACAAAATATGCAGCCCGTGTTTGGCTAACCTATGTATACGTAATGAGGTATGCACAAAATATGCAGCCCGTGTTTGGCTAACCTATGTATACGTAATGAGGTATGCACAAAATATGCAGCCCGTGTTTGGCTAACCTATGTATACGTAATGAGGTATGCACAAAATATGCAGCCCGTGTTTGGCTAACCTATGTATACGTAATGAGGTATGCACAAAATATGCAGCCCGTGTTTGGCTAACCTATGTATACGTAATGAGGTATGCACAAAATATGCAGCCCGTGTTTGGCTAACCTATGTATACGTAATGAGGTATGCACAAAATATGCAGGCCGTGTTTGGCTAACCTATGTATACGTAATGAGGTATGCACAAAATATGCAGGCCGTGTTTGGCTAACCTATGTATACGTAATGAGGTATGCACAAAATATGCAGGCCGTGTTTGGCTAACCTATGTATACGTAATGAGGTATGCACAAAATATGCAGGCCGTGTTTGGCTAACCTATGTATACGTAATGAGGTATGCACAAAATATGCAGCCCGTGTTTGGCTAACCTATGTATACGTAATGAGGTATGCACAAAATATGCAGCCCGTGTTTGGCTAACCTATGTATACGTAATGAGGTATGCACAAAATATGCAGCCCGTGTTTGGCTAACCTATGTATACGTAATGAGGTATGCACAAAATATGCAGGCCGTGTTTGGCTAACCTATGTATACGTAATGAGGTATGCACAAAATATGCAGGCCGTGTTTGGCTAACCTATGTATACGTAATGAGGTATGCACAAAATATGCAGGCCGTGTTTGGCTAACCTATGTATACGTAATGAGGTATGCACAAAATATGCAGGCCGTGTTTGGCTAACCTATGTATACGTAATGAGGTATGCACAAAATATGCAGGCCGTGTTTGGCTAACCTATGTATACGTAATGAGGTATGCACAAAATATGCAGGCCGTGTTTGGCTAACCTATGTATACGTAATGAGGTATGCACAAAATATGCAGCCCGTGTTTGGCTAACCTATGTATACGTAATGAGGTATGCACAAAATATGCAGCCCGTGTTTGGCTAACCTATGTATACGTAATGAGGTATGCACAAAATATGCAGGCCGTGTTTGGCTAACCTATGTATACGTAATGAGGTATGCACAAAATATGCAGGCCGTGTTTGGCTAACCTATGTATACGTAATGAGGTATGCACAAAATATGCAGGCCGTGTTTGGCTAACCTATGTATACGTAATGAGGTATGCACAAAATATGCAGGCCGTGTTTGGCTAACCTATGTATACGTAATGAGGTATGCACAAAATATGCAGGCCGTGTTTGGCTAACCTATGTATACGTAATGAGGTATGCACAAAATATGCAGGCCGTGTTTGGCTAACCTATGTATACGTAATGAGGTATGCACAAAATATGCAGCCCGTGTTTGGCTAACCTATGTATACGTAATGAGGTATGCACAAAATATGCAGCCCGTGTTTGGCTAACCTATGTATACGTAATGAGGTATGCACAAAATATGCAGCCCGTGTTTGGCTAACCTATGTATACGTAATGAGGTATGCACAAAATATGCAGGCCGTGTTTGGCTAACCTATGTATACGTAATGAGGTATGCACAAAATATGCAGGCCGTGTTTGGCTAACCTATGTATACGTAATGAGGTATGCACAAAATATGCAGGCCGTGTTTGGCTAACCTATGTATACGTAATGAGGTATGCACAAAATATGCAGGCCGTGTTTGGCTAACCTATGTATACGTAATGAGGTATGCACAAAATATGCAGGCCGTGTTTGGCTAACCTATGTATACGTAATGAGGTATGCACAAAATATGCAGGCCGTGTTTGGCTAACCTATGTATACGTAATGAGGTATGCACAAAATATGCAGGCCGTGTTTGGCTAACCTATGTATACGTAATGAGGTATGCACAAAATATGCAGGCCGTGTTTGGCTAACCTATGTATCCGTAATGAGGTATGCACAAAATATGCAGGCCGTGTTTGGCTAACCTATGTATACGTAATGAGGTATGCACAAAATATGCAGGCCGTGTTTGGCTAACCTATGTATACGTAATGAGGTATGCACAAAATATGCAGCCCGTGTTTGGCTAACCTATGTATACGTAATGAGGTATGCACAAAATATGCAGGCCGTGTTTGGCCAACCTATGTATACGTAATGAGGTATGCACAAAATATGCAGGCCGTGTTTGGCTAACCTATGTATACGTAATGAGGTATGCACAAAATATGCAGGCCGTGTTTGGCTAACCTATGTATACGTAATGAGGTATGCACAAAATATGCAGGCCGTGTTTGGCTAACCTATGTATACGTAATGAGGTATGCACAAAATATGCAGGCCGTGTTTGGCTAACCTATGTATACGTAATGAGGTATGCACAAAATATGCAGGCCGTGTTTGGCTAACCTATGTATACGTAATGAGGTATGCACAAAATATGCAGGCCGTGTTTGGCTAACCTATGTATACGTAATGAGGTATGCACAAAATATGCAGGCCGTGTTTGGCTAACCTATGTATACGTAATGAGGTATGCACAAAATATGCAGGCCGTGTTTGGCTAACCTATGTATACGTAATGAGGTATGCACAAAATATGCAGGCCGTGTTTGGCTAACCTATGTATACGTAATGAGGTATGCACAAAATATGCAGCCCGTGTTTGGCTAACCTATGTATACGTAATGAGGTATGCACAAAATATGCAGGCCGTGTTTGGCTAACCTATGTATACGTAATGAGGTATGCACAAAATATGCAGGCCGTGTTTGGCTAACCTATGTATACGTAATGAGGTATGCACAAAATATGCAGCCCGTGTTTGGCTAACCTATGTATACGTAATGAGGTATGCACAAAATATGCAGGCCGTGTTTGGCTAACCTATGTATACGTAATGAGGTATGCACAAAATATGCAGGCCGTGTTTGGCTAACCTATGTATACGTAATGAGGTATGCACAAAATATGCGGGCCGTGTTTGGCTAACCTATGTATACGTAATGAGGTATGCACAAAATATGCGGGCCGTGTTTGGCTAACCTATGTATACGTAATGAGGTATGCACAAAATATGCAGGCCGTGTTTGGCCAACCTATGTATACGTAATGAGGTATGCACAAAATATGCAGGCCGTGTTTGGCTAACCTATGTATACGTAATGAGGTATGCACAAAATATGCAGGCCGTGTTTGGCTAACCTATGTATACGTAATGAGGTATGCACAAAATGGCTATAACCTGTATTCCCCTTGCTTTCATCTCCTTACGTCAATTTATAACTAGATTACTTGTTTTTGATCATGTCCATACATTAACATAATATTCTTATGTTATTATGGGGTGGGGCACTTTTATTTACTGGATTTTTCCAGGGAAATATGAACCCAAAATTTATTTAGTAATTATCGCATTTAAAAAGTTTATAAAATCGAGT
This sequence comes from Gonocerus acuteangulatus, assembly GCA_946811695.1. Lineage (NCBI taxonomy): Eukaryota > Metazoa > Arthropoda > Insecta > Hemiptera > Coreidae > Gonocerus > Gonocerus acuteangulatus. The sequence goes on along the minus strand of OX328123.1, from coordinate 145,628,003 downwards.
AGTACTTGCTTGGAGAATATTATTAGTTCGAACAATAATTTCAGATATTTTGGTGGCACTGACTGTTGTGTTGGAATCAATGAGGTCGAGATGATAACTGGTGTAACTTTATCTGACTCTAATTTGTAGAGAACCTTCAACTCAATGGACAAGTCATGATTTTTTTCGCAGCATATCGGCATATGCTTTCCCGATATTCTTATCATTCGGTACTGCGATATTAATTGTATAAGCAGTCTTATTATTCTTGTCGATGATGAGAATATCTGGTTTATTATGTTGTAAAGTTCGGTCCGTAACCATAGCTTAGTCTCTTGTAGATTTTAATTATATTATTTTCTAGAAGTCTTTATGTGACTTAGCGATAATAAGATACACTATTTTACGCCCCAGAAAACTTGATTCGGTGGATGGATTCTACTGTTTAATGAACTTCAACTTTTAAATTAGACAATATATTTTTGTTCCGCATTTCGTCAATTACGGATCATTTTTGAGGAAACTGCAGAGCGAACAGACAAATATATATATATATACAGTGAAACCTCCCTATAGCGGACACCTCTGGGAGAACCAAAGTTGTCCACTATAGAGAGGTGTCCGCTATACAGAAGGGTTGGTCAAGATGGATACTTACCGAATTTGTACATTTAATTCATGTTTTAATTAACCATTTGATAATTACCCATAACAAGTTTTTTTTAAGTATATAAAAAGAATTTCAATAAGTATAAACTTAAAAAAAAGTTTTTATTCTAAAAAGTTTAAAGCATAAAGAAGTTCTTACTTCTCGGACAACATTTTTGTCACAATTTTCCGTCCATTTCTTTAAAATTTCATCTTTCTTCTTCAATATTTCTGCTGCTTGTGTTTTCCCTATCTGAAAAAACTCGGCAACTTTACGCACACCACATTTTTCGCGATTGGAAAATGTTATCACGTACATTTTTTCTTTAAGTGCCAGAGATTTCCGATTAGACATTCTGAAGAGAAATCACGATACTTACTCAACAAGAGCTAAAAACCAACTGAAAAGAGGAGAGAGGGAAGTTCTACGGAAGGAATGTGAACCGAACAGAGTTTTGGAATATTCCCGGAACCGTGATACCGCGTAGGCAAAACTATAGTAATGTGCCAGCGGGAATTCTATAAATAACATTATCTGTAATTGTCCGTAGTAAGGAGGTAAAAAATCAGGGTTTTCTGTCCGTGTCCTTTGTACAGAGGTGTCCGCAGGTTTATTTTACCTATAGGAAAATTCGGGACTGTGAGAAAATGTCCGTTAATATTGGTGTACGCTGTAGGGAGGTGACCGTTAAGGGAGGTCTCACAGTATATATATATATATATATATATATATATATACATATGTGTCCAAACTTCGGGAATTGATGAAATAGGAAAGAAAATAAGGCCTTCGGCGTATATCTCGTTTTTGCTTCGTTTCCGAGAAAACGCAAAAATCCAAAACGTAATTTTGAAAAGGCCTTCTTTCATAATGCCTACATAAAAATTATTAAAACTATATGTTTTAACATCCACCACCTCTACCCAAACACCTCCCCCCCCAAAAAAAACTCCTCCTGGTGGAAAAAATGAACTGGCGCCATGTAAAGCTGCAGGTTCAACATAATTTAAAATAGCTGCTTTACTTTGGAGGAAAGTGCTAAAACACAAAACAAAAAAAACTTTTAATTCTTAATAAAAAAAAATGTTCTTAAAATTCTTTAAAACATTTAAATTTTACACTGGGTGCATACATAAATATAAAATAACAATTTCTTTTTCTAATAATTCCTAATAGTCAATTTAAAAAGAGTTCAAATGTTTGACCCCTTGCAGTATTATAGGCATAACATCGCTCATTGACAGACTGGTTGGGATTTGTGCATTGCACTGCTGTTGTCTGTTCCCAGGTCTATCTGATGCGACGGATAAGGGGCTTCCTTGAGCCAATGGTCTCCTTGTATATGAAATCTTTAATGTGTCCCCATGCGAGGAAACCAAGGGCGTGAGGTCTAGAGATCGAGCCGGCCAAGGTACCTGCCCACCACGACCAGGGTAGTTAGTGTTGACCTGGGTCATAGCGTTACCAACGCACTGAATATGGATCTGCAGAATCCGAAAGCCTGCTCTGAAAAGTTAATAAATAATTGTGGTGGATAGCTGGTATATTGAATTTCCTATTTGATGCAGTAATAACACCGCCGCAAAGTGCATCGACCATGGACAAAAATCAAAAATTGTAGTATTTTCTAACAAGTAAATTGCCATTTGTAATCTATTAATAATCCTTGGAACTCAATCTGCTCGGATTATATCATTGTTTACTATTTTTGTAAAGCCTATACAATAAGCGAAGTACAGCTACTAATCCTGTTACAATAAACACCTTGTTAGTATCAGTTTATATTTCTATTTCTTATTGGGAACACCTAGCTTTTCATTAAAATTATACCTCCAAGTATGGAATTTACAGGCCAAGGTATGTACTTGAAAATGCCATATTGTAATTCCGAAAATTAAATCATTAGATAGTTTTACCAGCATTTAATTTGACTCAGTTTTGTTAACATTAAAACATTAAACGCATTTTTTAAAAAATCATTAAATATCATTTTGTACTTTTTGCGCATTCTCAAATCATTTAGTGTGCACTTTAGTTTTTTCCGTAGAGCCAGACATCATAACTTACGCGCAGCTGGCAGAAATATGTTTCAAGTACACATGTTCATGGTAGAACTAGAACCATGGTCTAGGAATAGCAAAAATAAGAAGGCTATTTTGTCTTAATTTTAATATTAAATTAAAAAAAGCGCGAAGGGGTCGCAAAAAATTTTATTTGGAAAATGCTTTTTGGCTTCAGCAAGAGGTTCAGAAATGATCTTTGCTTCCTCTAAGACCAAATCGCAATTTAATACAGCATGGACCAAGTACCTCAAGTGTAAGGGCACGCACACCCTTTGAGGAATCATACCGAAAAACAATAAAGAGATGGGTAAAAGTAGAACATATGCTGAGCTAATATGTACTGCCGATATTGGCAAGAAAACTTCTACTCATAATCCAAAATCTTCGTTAAGCCCTAATCAAGCTCCAGCTCTATATTTAGATTTATCTTTTTTTAAACGCATTATCCGACTATTTTGGTTAGAAATGTGGATATATTCGTAATCAGCGTACCATGCTCTATAAGGGTCAATAAAAATTAGAAATTTGTCCAATTCGACCATTTACTCGAAGCACTGTGCTCCGGGACAAATTGGTTATCAAGAAGAAAACATAATATGTTTACGGCTTTATTTGAAAACCATATTATGGTTTTATTTGTCTGAATTGAGGGGAAGATATTCCATTCCTCCCACTTTTTAAAGCAATTTGTTGACAGGAAGAATTGAGATGCGTCAAGCGAAATAGGATGTCCCCAATTGAACCTCTTTGTTGATCCATTTAGTCTCATCAATGTGAGACCCGGGCTATTTCAGCGACAACAATTATTTTTTCTGCAATATTTTTAAAAATTCAGCCATCCACTATAATTATATTTTTATATAATTTCGCTGAATTATTGGATTTTTTTAAAAATTAGTAATATTGAAATGCTCCGCTATCTATGTGTTTTCCTAGTATGTTGCCTAGGGACATGATACCTTTCTTTTTTTTCTTTCTTTTTTTCGGCGTATCTACAACTTGGCCATTAGCACCGGGCTATCTACAGCTTGCCACCCGTTTATAATGCCAACAACAAGCGGCCACCCATTCAGGTTCTGCCCACGCCCGACGATGCTTAACTTCGGTGACCTACGGGAACCGGTGTATTCAACGTGGCTATGGCCGTTGGCACCTTTCTTATTATTGTAAAATGTTATTATATGTATATGTTTTTATTATTAAAGTTGTACCAATAATTTTGAACGTTAAGTTCGTTTGAAAGTTCAATAGTTTATTTAGTTGAGAGTAAAAAAACATATGTTGGAATGTGTTATATGTCATTCCAGGTGTTGGTTATTTTAAGATATGCAATTATTATTAAAATATCGTCGATACAAAAGCAAAGTATCCAATGTGAAAATCACCACTTTCCAGAGTGAAAAAAACTTGTATTCACTTTTCTTTTGGGCACTCAAATACTCAGCAGATTCGATTTTTTGACAGTGGTTACTTTCCCTTACACTGAGTGAACTCAGATTCGAAAGTTTGCCGTCCATCAGTCCAACAGCAATCACTATAGATTCAAAATGAAAATTGCGTTTTTTTCATATCCGATAGTTTTCATTTCTATCGCCGATATGTTGACTACTAACAAGGGGAGTATACAGCGATGGGGTCACGGATTTGGACTATTTTTTTCTGGTGATTCTACATCGAAAAATAATAGTCTACACGTGTCCAAGCGATCCGTCCAATGCGCCTTAGAAGCCGAGAAATAAAATAAAATAGGTTGAAAGTGCTTTATTTTTTATATGGAGTTTCGAAAATGATATCGACATGATTCTTTCAACAATTCATTCGTTTTACTGAGTAGATACTTTTTTTTTTTTTTTTTTTTTTTTTTTTTTTTTTTTTTTTTTTTTTTTTTTTTTTTTTTTTTTTTTTGTAATATTCCCAATATTTGAATTTAGGAGTTTTTCAATGTGCTCAAAACGAACCTGACACCCGTTTTTAAATTATTTTTTTTTTTATAATCGATAACTTTTTAATTGTAGGTATGTGGAATATTTTGGCAGAATAATGACTTCTATAGAGTCGAGTATGTAAAACAATTTTTAATTTAAAAACGGATGTCACATTCGTTTTTAGCACATTGAAAAACCCCTAAATTCAAATTTTGGGAATATTGCAAAAATAAATGTATTTTAAATTTTGGTAAGGGGGGGACGCTTAAAATTTTGTTAAAGCTTCAACAATCTGGCCATATTTCAAAGAATATTTACCCGATTCAAACCAAACTTGGAGGGTCGATAAAGGCCCTAATGAGACACATTTCCTTCCAATCGGGGTGTTTCTACGAGATCTGGGATTGACGTTATATGCAAAAACGTTTACATTTTATTTTTACTTTGAGAACCATTTTTTGCAAGTACGTTTAGAGATAATACAATAGTCATTTATATGGTTAGAAAAAGGAGTTTTTCTTCTTTTGAAAGATTTCAATGGCGTAAAAATCGGATAATCTCAAGGGGAAATATTGAATTTCAAAACGTCTGGATACTTTTTCGCTTACAAATTTTTAGTCTCTTCCGAACTGGGAAAAATTATTATTTTTTGTTTTCAATGATATTCACCACATTAGGGTTTCTTGGGGTGCTGAGTTTAAATCTTTATTTTTGGTGTTAAAAAATGTATAATACTAGTTTAATTGAAAACGTAAGCATATTTTTGAATTTATTTGACGATATATAAATTATTGTTTAACAATTATATTTTTCATTCAATCTACTCAGTAAAACGAATGAATTGGTGAAAGAATCATGTCAATATCATTTTCGAAACTCCATATAAAAAATAAAGCCCTTTCAACCTTTTTTATTTCATTTCTCGGCTTCTAAGGCGCATTGGACGGAACGCTCGGATACGTGTCGACTATTTTTCGATGTAGAATCACCAGAAAAAAAAATTGTCTAAATCGGTGACCCCCATCGCTGTATTCTGCCCTTTTAAGAGGAATTCGTACATTTCATGTGGTATGTCTAAATTGTAACGTTTGTGGCATTTGTTAGAAAATAGTTTTATATTTAATTCCTCATTATTCATGCCGAACATAATTGTAACATTTTTTTAGGTGCATCTACTGCTAAGGTCATTAGCACCAAATGTAATGTACTGTTTTGTAATTCTAATCCATCTATGAAGTTTATTGGTAAGTTTATGAAGAAAACAAAATTGAAATCTAAATTGAAATTGCTTTGAAAATGGCTTTGAAAATGAAATGTGTTGAGATGAAAGGTTGAAGTTGGTTATAAAATTTCAATCTTTCATTAAGTTGTGAGGTAAATGGAATACACAGGTGAAGGAGAGCAGTCTTAGAATGTGCTAGGATTTACTTTGTAAGTTGAAACGTTTGTTGCAAAACCATTTCATAAAGCTATGAAGGTTATATAGGTTTGTTTGAGGTAACCTAAGGCAATAACAATTCATTACTCTATCCATCTCTCTTTCTAGTTCTCTTTATCATTCTCAACTTTATTTTTTCAAGTATTCACCGTCGTCCCTTCCTGTCGGTTACTCTTTCTTCCCCGCTCTTTTAGAGCTGTTCCTACCTCCCCCATAGGGAGGAACCCCGCTTATAGGGCTGACCTCATAACGCAATACGGAACTGCCGACTTGAAAATTTTACGTTTCAGAACCTATAGAGAACGAAAATAATAATGGTTCAAATTTGTATATATATATATTTGTCTGTTCGCTCACTAGTTCCCAGAGGAATGGTCTGATTTAGATAAAATGTGGTACAAAAATCTTTCGTCTAATTTGTAAGTTCGTTAACCAGCAGAATCCGTCCACCGGAACATGGTTTTTGGAGCGAAAAAAAAATCGTTGCGTTTACTTCATATGCTTGCAAGTACTCGTTTAATAGGTTTATTGGCCTAGAAAAACGAATAAAACCATTTTTAACGCGATAGTTTTAACCTCTTTCGAGAAAATTGGAAACATAGTTGTCGAAAAATGTTCTTGGTTAGGTTACTTAGAATCATGGGATTCAGTTGGAACATTTTCTGCATATTTTATATTCTTATAAACAAAGATTTTTAAATTTTGGATACGTTTGGAGTTAAGGAAGGAGTAGAATAAAATATTTTTCTGGGTAATATGGCGCCGGACCTGCGCCATATATATCCAAAAAACTAAATACGTAATTGATGGTCAAAAATACGAGGAATAGAATAAAATATTTTATTTTTAGACATGAAACGTTTTGAGAACTTCGTATATTTTCCTTAATATCTCGAAAACGGTTGGAAATCTTGGTAAGCGGAAGGTTACCATTCAGAAGCATACTAAATGTTCTACAAAAAAGAATCTAAAGCAATTTTCGATTAGGCCATGTCAATCGGAGAAATAAGTTCTAAAAACTTCTAAAATGTGTTTGTTTTGTTGTTTTGAACGGGGTTTTGTATTCGTTTAAATCATTTTTTAATATTTTTTTTTGTTTTACATTGCATTTATCTGTAAAATTAGTATTGTAGTAAAAGAAAATAAGAAACAGTAAGTAGTGTGTTTCTTCAGCAAACCTTGACAAGACCAGGGAGTCAGATATGAGGTATGGACCCTTGCAACCGTGACCTATTTGGGATCATAAATTACGAGTATTTCATGAAAGATCTAACCGAAATTATAACTGTTCCTATTTTAACCTTTCCAAATGACATAAGGGATAAGAACGGAACCGCGATAAGATGATGCAGCTCCTGCGAGCCGGACTTTTTTTATTATTCTTGTATTCCCATCATCTCTTACTAGAGTGAGATTTTGTCAAAGACAACATGTGATAAGAAACAACTTGTGATAAGATCGCTATTTCTGAGATCTATGGGCATTGAAAAATAAATTTTTCTATTCGTTACTTCCGGATTGCGTCAGCAGGTCCGTGTTGTAATCGGGTTTCCCTCTAATGGAGTCTGGGAGGAATTGACAGATCTAGCAGTAGCAAACTTATTTATTTACTTACCTATTCCGTTTCCCTTTTACTGATTGTTGTAATAGGAGTGAAATACTTCCAAAATTCGCCTAAAAGAAATCCTATTATTGTATTTCTTTCAATGGACAACTCACCTCCCTCAATCGTCCTTTCTGTCCCTACCTTTCTCTTTACTATGCCTCTCAGCTTTTCTTTCTATTTCCTTCTCTCGTTCCTTCATATTTCACATACTCTCACATTCTCTTTTACTCTACGGATCTCTCGTTGTACTAACCGTTCCGCAAATTTATTCAAAATTAGTAGAAAAGTCAGATTTGCCGGAACTGCGTCATCTTAGCGCAGTTCCGTTCATATCCCTAGTGTCATTAGCAAAGGAGTAAAAGCAGTCATTGGTAGGTTTTAATCTTTCGTGGAAAATATAAAATGACATCTTAAAGAGAAGGAAGATTTAAGGCGCCACAACTGGAAACTGATAGTATTCTAAGCGGAATTGACTCTCCTCACCATCTCAACGTTCGCCATGGGAAACACTATTACCAATACGTTTCTCATATTCATACCTTATTTTATTGAAATAGTAATATTACTATACAATTAAAAAAAAACAATGGCCAATGAAAACGTTAGGCAAACAGAGACAAAACCCCGTTGAAAAGAACAAAACTAACAATTTTGAAGTTTTAAGCTCTTATTTCTCGGATTGACATCGCTCTATCGAAAATAACATTAAAAACCTTTTTTGTAGGGGATTTAGTAAACTTTCGAATGGTCACCTTCCATTTATTACTTTTTCCCAAACATTTTCGAGATATTTTAGAAAATTTACAAAAATCCCAAACCTTTTCATTCCTATTAATGAAATATATTATTTCTAGTACTTCCTTAAATCCAAGTGAAACTAAAAATTAACTATCGTAGATTAGAAGAATTTCAAACATCTGGAACAAGTTTCAACTCAATTAATCGTTTCTAAATACCCATACTAAAAATTAGTTTGGAAAAGTAGATGTTTTAATTTTACTCGAAAAGGGTTACAGATATCGTTTTAAAAATGGTTTCATCCGTTTTTCTACGCTACGAAACTTATAAAACGAGTACCACCATGCATATGAACTCGAACAGGTAAGTGCTCCGATTTTTTTTGCGCGTATTTTGTCCCAAAAGCCAATTTCCGGTGGGCGGATTCTGCCGGTTAACGAACCTGAACTTTAAAATTAAGCGAATGATTTTTGTACTAAATTTCATCAAAGTCCGGCCATTTTTGAGCTGTCAGGAGTGTGAGCAGACATATATATATATATATATATATATATATATATATATATATATATATTACTTCTGGTGAATGATGACCCGATATATATTATTTTTTTCACTTTTTCTTGTTTCTTTTTCTGGCAGGGGGTCGATAAAGTAGTACACACTTTTTTCACTTTAACTACTTTATTTTGTATGTTTTGTGCCTTTTCGCAGCTCTTCAGGGGCTTTCCTATTCAACAATAATTTTTGTAAATCTTAAACTTATAATTTTTGTATACTAATATATATCTATCCTTTCCTTAAATAAATTTACATATGAACATATAATATTTTATCTTAATCTTAATCCTACCTTATCAGGAAGTCCTACACGACGAGAGGACTTCCTGATAAGGTAGGATTAATGTTAAGATAAAATATTATATGTTCATATGTATATTTATTATAACTCTTTTATTATTAAATTTATTTAAGGAAAGGATAGATATATATTAGTATACAAAAATTATAAGTTTAAGATTAAGTTTACAAAAATTATTGTTGAATAGGAAAGCCCCTGAAGAGGTGCGAAAAGGCACGAAACATGTCGGGCGAAACATACAAAATAAAGTAGTTAAAGTGAAAAAAGCGTGTACTACTTTATCGACCCCCTGCCAGAAAAAGAAACAAGAAAAAGTGAAATATATATATATATATATATATATATATATATATATATATATATATATATATATATACACAAATTTCATCCATCGTTATATTATTGATCTATGGGTTTGTTATTGATTATGATACATGAAATTTCGGTTTCGGCACTTCCGGATTTCCTCATAAAGTGAACCTCATAAGCGAGGTTTCCTCCCTATAAAGGCAGGGAGGAGCTGCCCTAAAATGGAAGCCCACAAAAGTTGCGATAGTACATCAGCTAGTTGTGTCTCTTGCTGTACCACTACGGTAATATCTCTGCTCGAATTATGGAAACAGTTCCAGCTCCGACCAGTCACAGTGTCTCCGAGATCACTGGCCCTTCCGTAGCCGCTACCTACACTATCATAGTCAGAGTTAGTGCGATGGCTGAAAACCTATCACATCACCATCCTGAAGGAATATAGATTCACCCCTCCATTCTGCAAACTATGATTTTCTTACATAAATAAATTTCCCGGGTCGCTGCCTTACCCGCTCTCGTCGTTTCGAGTTAAACTGAGGCAATTAACCCCTTGTAATTAGATTATTGTTGCGGAGGTTACATCGGCTAAACCCTTGCTTGATGGATTAATCAGTATATATCCTCAATACAAATGCTAAGTATCGAATGTGAAAAGTAGTGTGGTACCTTATAGATGACTTTACATATATTAGCGCGGTTCCTCCGACCCTCCATATAGAGGAAACCCGCTTACGAGGTTGACCTCATGACACTATCCGGAGGTGCTGACACGAAAATTTCATGTTTCAGATCCCATACATCAGTAATAAAACGGTGGTTCAAATTTGTATATATACATTTGTCTGTTCGCTCTCTAGGTGCAAGGCAAATGAAATTTTGTACAAAAATATTTCGTCTAATTTGAAAGGTTAAGTTCTTTAACGAGTAAAATCCGTCCACGGGAAGATGCTTTTTGGAGCAAAATTCGCGCGAAAAAAATCGTAACGCTTACGTTTTCAAGTTATAGGCTAGCGGGTACTCGTTTTATAGGTTTTTTAACGTAGAAAAACGAATGAAACCATTTTTAAAGCGATATCTGTTACCTTTTTCCAATGTTTCCAATATTAATTCCTTTTTACAGTTAAACCAGTATTTGACTAAAACAAGGTAAGAAAATGTGAAACATTGTTATAGTGCGTCCAAGAGTGAACGTTGAGAAGGTGGGGGAAGTCGCCATGATTCTGTCAGTTTCCTGTTGTGGCGCCTTAAATATATTTTCTCTTAGAGATTTTATTTTATATTTTTCAGGAAAGATCAAATCCCACCAATAACTGCTACTATTTCTTTAATAATAGGACTAGACATTTGAACGGAATCGCGCTAAGATGACGCAGTTCCTGCGAGTCTGACATTTTTACTATATGAGATAGTTTGAAAATTAAAAATGTGTTTTTTCACATTCGAAAGCTTCTTTGTATTTGTATCGAGTATGTAACTCAAGAATGGATGCTATAACACTCAGCTAGTTAGTTTGTGCTAGTCTGAAACTAGCTGTGATTCTGCCGAGTAATTGGCCAAGTACATCTTCTCGAGTGTGATTTCCATCTACCGCATCATCATTAACAGCGCTTTGATTGGAATTGTTTCCTGATTGCTTCCATCCTTTGCCAATCGGGTGTCCTAAAAGGTCATTTCCAGTTATCATTGTCGGTTTATTGACGTTAGTGTGTAGGGATGCAGATGCGCTGCGACACAAATCGAACAACCAAACACACTATACTGGGCACGTTTCTTGTCCACCTGATTTTCACAATAGACATGTTGGTACATTTAGTTCATTGCTCCTGTTGTATTATTTTATTCTACATGAATCCTAATTATTTAAATATTTATTATTTATGCTGCCGTAATGTCATTTGCACCAGTCCACCGTCCGTTAGCCAAGTGTTCAGTCCACCCCAGTAAGGCCTCTGAGAAGTCGAGGCGCTGTAGCAGGCCACAATAGGCCATAGAATTACCTTTTCAACCCAAATATTGATTATATTTTGTAGACATGATGATTTTGCAGTCCCGCAGCAGTCCTCGAGAGCTTAGAGGGATTAGCACAATGCTCCCACCCTGATTTCCTTCTTTGCAGGTCAATCAGTCTGGGACCAGGACTCCAATCCATGAAAATCAACATCATAAAATGAAATCTTTGACTGCGCTCCCCAGTTTCAAACTTAGGTGCACCAGAACATGATTCGAGTGTTTTACCACTGAGCCAATCTCAACTCATTGTTTTATTTAATATGACTAATTTCCATCTTACGAATACACATTTTTTTTTTTGTCGTGGTAAATTGTACTGCCCATTCAAAACGGCTGGTGCCCACCCCAGTAGATTCTGGTTTGTTTTGAGCTTATGGAGCAGGTTTGCACAGTTAAGGAAAGTTTCCATTAAGAAAAAAAAGAGACGGGATGGCGGACGAATGAATTTCCGTAAAAAGAATATCTCCCCCTTTTCCAACTCGAGAAGGATTGGAGAAGAATAAAAGGCACAATGTTGCAGTTGATTGAGAACAAAGTATTAAACCGCCGATGACCCCAAACAAATAGCAAGACTTTTTGACTTTTTGGAAGAGGCAGAATTAATCAGCAAAATTTAATCAGTCCGGAGATAACTAAAATCAATATCACCACCGAAGTTGAATGATATGGTGCTCATTGAAGAGAAAGGCTCCTGACAAGGTTCATTTAAAAATAATTATTGGCATTATCAAACTCATGTAATATTATACAGCTTATTAATGGGAATGTATATATTCGCGAATAATGATTACAACCATCACAGATTATTCGCTTCTCAAAGAAATGGCGTTAATGACCGAAAAGGTTCACACGCCATAAAACAAACAACAAAAAAAAAAGTATTGAACTCCAGCAAATCTACTGGGTGGAGACCACACAAAATGGGTGTTAAAATATAATATTTTAGCGACCTTTTTGAAGAATTAGCCGAGTAGACACCACTCCTGCGTGAAAGGCAATCGCAGATATAGATAAAGCACTTTCATTGTCCTAAAATGGTTTGGAAGTGGTTAATTGGACCAAGGTTTGAACTATTTCCCTAAGCTGATTGGTTCGCCCTCTCCCCACCCTCTAGATTGGATGATGATGGAAAAATAAGGGTTTGTTTAGGATCAGCAGCCCCGTCATTACCCTAACTAATGGAGAATCGCTTATACTAACAATAGCCTTTCAATGATTTACTTAACGGTTTGTTGTTTTTCTTTTGCTCGGTTAAATTAGAAACCGCATTAGGTGAGAGATACTTTATCATAGATTTTGGGGTTCGAGAAAAAGACCATTCAATTAATCTGCTTATTTTTTTACAATTTTAATGTTCGTACATTCCAAAGGAACGCTGCTACATGGGCGTATATAAGGGGGGCTGAGGGGGCTGCAGGCCCTCCCGAAATTTTTATTTGATCGGTAAAAATTTCATAAAACCCTTAAAAATAAATTAAATAAGATCATTTAGTTCATAAAACATATTCTATTTTGGGTGTAATAGCGTTTAAGTTATATTAAATCTACTAAATATTTGTCAAATACCACTCACTGACCTATCATCCCCCAGCCCAAACCACTCGACAGAAAAATTTGAGATTTTGCATGGACACTCGCTATAGAACGTAGACGCTCGCTAAGAAAGGATTTTTTGATATTCGAATTTTTAAGTATTTTTAGAGGGGATTAAAGTTTTAGTTGGTTAGAGCATGCAAGCCTAGGCAGCATGCGTTGCTAGGACGACAAAGAACAGCTGTTACCGTACATTATCTATTTCATAGTATTATTTTTAATTGAGGTTAATTTCAACTATGATGGCAGTCCTTGAATTACTAGAAATAAAATGTGATTTTGTCCCTCATAGAGTTTACGCCCTGGTGATGGCCCATCCGAGGTAATAATATCCCAAACCACTTGACACAAAAATTTGAAATTTTGCACGGACAATATGTTTAGAGTGTAAACACTCGCTAAGAAAGCTTTTTTTGATATTCAAATGTTTAAGTACTTTTAGGGGGGTTTGAATTATTAAGAAGTTCCTCATCGGCTCAAAAATGGTCCCATTTTGATAACATTTGGTACAAAAATCTTTCTTCTCATTATAAGGGTCAAGTTCATTAACCAGTTGAATCCGTTTACTGGAACATGGTTTTTGGAGCAAAATTTGTGCGAAAAATTGATAGAAATACTTTTCAAAACTAATTTTCTGTTTGGGTATTCAGAAACGAAGCATATGGAAAAAAATTGTATGAATGGTGATACAAAGTTTTCTGATCTCAGTATATTTTCTCAAATATCTCGAAAACGGTTGGGAAATCGTAGTAAGCGGAAGGCGGCTATTCGAAAGGTTACTAAGTTCTCTACAATAAGATTCTGTTGTAATGTTCGGTAGGGCGATGTCAATCGAAGAGATAAGTGGTTAAAACTTCAAAGTTGTTGGTTTTATGCTTTTCACCGTGTATTTGTCTCTGTTTACCTAACTTTTTAAGCGGTTGTTGTATTTTTTTTTTTTTTTTTTTTTTTTTTTTTTTTTACTCTCCAACGGAAACAAGCACGGTTACCTCCACACATGGTGTTTCCTGGGTAACTTTAAAGTCCCTGAAATAATAAACTGTACTAAATTATTTTTTAAATAATTTTTAGTTTTTTAAAAGTTTCCAAAAATGTAGCGTAAAAACGAAACCGATGACAATTTTAGTTCTGTGTGATATCTCTAACGGTTTAAAAGACAAGTATCTAACTCTAGGCTTTACAGCGCACTGACATCGGCCATAGCCACGTTGAATGTACCGGTTCCCGTTGATCACCGAAGTTAAGCAACGTCGGGCGTGCCCAGTACCGGACTAGGTGTCCGACCAAATGCTGTTGGCATTATAAAACGGTGTATGTACTATAAATGCACAGTTAAAACTGAACTTGAAAACTCGTTTTATTATTTATTTTGTTTCTCAAAAACGGTTACAGATTTGGAAAAACGGTACCTAGCAGCTTGTCACGCAAAGCTATACGTGCTTCCATTATTTTTGCAAGGATTATTCCGGTGGCCAGTTTCTGCTTTTTGACTTTTTAAATCAGACAAAGACTTTTTGTATCAAATTTGATCGAAATCGGATCATTTGCGGAGCAGCTAGAGAGCGAACAGACAAAATATAATTTCTATATATATATATATATATATATATATATATATATATATATATATATATATATATATATATATGTATACAGTAGACTCTCCCTAATCCGGCGTTCTCTTATCCGTCGCTCCCTCTAATCCGGCGGGCTCCGACAGGAATGAGTTCCTAGAAAACCTTCCCTTCCTAGCTAGCCAATCATTTCCTTCGTGGTATTTCATTAAATAGAAGTCATAGAAGGCATAAATGTTTCGTTTTAGGGGCAGGGAATTGTGTTTCTATTGAGAAAATAAATGTTTGTACTAAGGCACCTGCAGCTGGAACACCTAGTATACACCAGCAAGGATTAGTATATTTTGAATTTATTTTATAATTTGGTACCTGAATTTTACTTAAATATGCAAAGTAATAAATATATTAAAAATGGTACACATTATTATATCCTCAAATAATATGGTTTTTCAAAGACATACGTGTCAGCTTCTTACTCAATTCTCTAATCCGACTGTACCCCGGTCCCGATGATATATATATATATATATATACATACATACACTATTATATACATGTTCTTAAATCACTCGTTTTTTTTTTATCGATAAGGATTGAATTTTCGAGGGGGGACTTCCGGATAGCATAATCGCGTCAGCGTCGTATCCTAGTTTTTTGTAGGAAGTGAGGAAACGCGTTAAAAAACAATAGTCCAATGAAACCACTGTTTATTCTGATTCAGTATGTTTGGTTTATATTTTACTATAGTATAAGTATAGGTATGTATTTTTTGTTTTGGTAATAATCTTCGAAATAGTGCGCTCACATTTAATGTTGCTTTTTAGCACTTTCCTCCGAAGGAAAGTAGCTATTGAGGTTGGACTCATGACGGAATTTTTGAAAAATTTCTTCAAATCTTTATCGATCCTACCTAGTAGACACCGAAAATGACCCCCGTTAAAATTTATATATATCTATCTATCTATATATATATATATATATATATATATATATATATATATATTTAGATGGAACGGCATTCTTCTCCAGCGGTGGTACTCCTCCTCACTTCTTACCGGAATATTTCGATGGATTCATCTCCATCTTCTTCAGCCAGGTACTTGTTTCTTCCTCGGTGGTAGCCAAGGGTATGACATTTTTCTCGATCTGGGCTCCTTTTCTCCCCTCTAGCCACAGTATCGGCGGACGAATGGTGTTGAAGCTCCCTGGTGTATTTGGGATTCTGTCCGTTGGCAGCGCTGATGGTATTGCGTCTTGAGGAAAATAGAAGCAGGAGGAAAAGAAAAAGAAAAAAAAAAAAAAGACTCAATACCATCAGCGCTGCCAACGGACAGAATCCCAACTACACCAGGGAGCTTCAACACCATTCGTCCGCCGATACTGTGGCTAGAGGGGAGAAAAGGAGCCCAGATCGAGAAAAATGTCATTCCCTTGGCTACCACCGAGGAAGAAACAAGTACCTGGCTGAAGAAGATGTAGATGAATCCATCGAAATATTCCGGGAAGAAGTGAGGAGTACCACCGCTGGAGAAAAATGCCGTTCCATCTAAAAATACCCAGCGACGAAAAATAACATCAAACATATATATATATATATATATATATATATATATATATATATATATATATATATACATAGGTTTGTCGGGTGGACCTAAAGAATATTTAAGTTCCTCAATTTGAGCAGAAGGCTCTAAACGAAATACCTTTTTGTTACGCTTTCGTCCACTCGAGAAACCTATGTAATGTACTCTATAACATACAGTCTTCTTTTAGCACTTTCCTCCGAAGGGAACTACCTATTGAGGTTGGACTCATGACGGAATTTTTGAAAAATTTCTTCAAATCTTTATCGATCCTACCTAGTAGACACCGAAAATAACCCCCGTTAAAATTTACATATATATATATATATATATATATATATATATATGCATATATATATAGCGGCCAGAGTTTTTGTTTTTTCGTCACGAAACTTGGTATATAGCATTCAATTAGCAAACGATTGAACGAGTTCGTTAACCACCAAAGTCGGTCCACCGGAAGGGGGGGTTTACCCCGAACCCAAAACACTAATTTGACTATGTCAGCCGTAATATTTGTTGTATTTCAACGAAACTTGGTATTCGCAGTGGTAATATAGAGAGAAAAGTGAGATATAAAAATGAACTAAATCGGTTTATTAGAAGGGGGGGTTTACTCCGGGCCCACAATACCAATTCGCCACTACCAGCCGAGATTTTTGGTATATTTCGACGAAACTCGGTATTCGTAGTGGTAATCTACAGGTAAATATCTGTTGTAAAAATAAAATAAATTGGTTCATTAGGAGGGGGGGGGGTTTACTCCGGACCCACAATACCAATTCGCCACTACCAGCCGTGATTTTTAGTATATTTCGACGAAACTCGGTATTCGTAGTGGTAATCTACAGGTAAATATGTGTTGTAAAAATAAACTAAATCGGTTCATTAGAAGGGGGGGGGGGTTTACTCCGGACCCAAATTCCTAATATACTCATACCGGTCGTAATTTCTGCTGTATTGTAACGAAACGCGGTATACGTCGTGGGTAACTCGTGAGAAAGAAGTGTTGTAAAAATGAGCTGAATCGGTCAATCGGAAAGCGGGGGTTTAATTTGTAATATATTTCAATAGAAAAGCCCGCCAGACGTAGGTTCACAAAGCCGCCGCAAGGAGCGCTTTCTACCACTAGAGTGACTGTATCCTGTTCCTGCTTTAGATCAAAATACGATAATATGAGGTTTTTTGTATTTATTAGGTAGTGTAATAGGTACCATTTGTAAACATAACTCTGGAAGCAAATTAATAATTGATCAGTTACTCATTACAAATTTATAAGAGAACTATTCATGTTTTTATTTTATTTATGTAGGATATTTTAAGCAAATTGTTCTGGAATGCAGTCTACACTACCCAAATTCTGAGGAAAGTGCTTAGTTATGCAGCTCCTGCGTGACGGACTTTTGTTAATGAGGAATTAGGATATGGATTTTACAGAAAGATTCTAGGACAACAGAATGTCGGAAATTATTGGTTTAATTGCACCTAGCCGGCATGAAAGAACGGCGATAATGCTGACCTTGCTCCGAGGGCTTATTATAAATTTAATGGTAGGTAATTTATGAATATCATTTAGTACTTTAGAGTTTCTTGAAGCGGAATTGAATCATAATTGTTCGCCCCAGAAGTAATGATTTATTAACAGTTGCTCCTTACTTGAAAATAGCTCATGGCCAACAATGCGGAGTTATTGGAACTTTCCTCGGTGGAATTTCAGCTCTTTGGTGGTACAGTTGTGTTGTCAGGTAAATAAGTTATTTTTTTAACGTTGTACAACTAATACGTATCTTTCCCCCCTACATTGACCTGATTTTGTAAATTTACTTCTAGCATATTCTATAGGAATGTAGCTATTATGGTTGCACTCATGAAAATATTTTTCAATATTTTTTTCAAATCATCATCTGTAACACGCTACACGCCGTATTTGTATTTCTCCACGAACCTTGGTATATAGGAATCCCCTTGGTATATAGGCATCCCCTTGGTATATAGGGTTATGGAATACTAAAAATTTAGAGCTTTGAATAGTTTTAGGCAACTAAAACCCTATTACACGTAAAATAAAATATTTTTAATGTGCTAAGTGATCTTATTTAATTTATTTTAAAGGGTTTTACGACAAGTTTTTACTATCAAATCAAAATGTGGGGGGGGGGGGGCTGCAGCCCCCCTTATATACGCCCACGGAATCATTAAAATAAATAAACTAATTAACTAAGTAACTTCAATGCGTAAGAACCTCATTTAATTTATTATCAATTTATTTACTTCAATTTCCCTCTATCCTTTATGGTCATTGGCAGTTGTCAATTAAAGGTAAAATAAAAAATAGTAGATAATTAAATAATAATGGGCGGATTAAAATGAAGGAAGATTAAAAGAAAATGATGCTAAAATTAATATTAATAGCAATTATAATAATAATATAGTGGTGCCAATGACCATAGCAGTAGACGCACAAAAAAAAAAAATTGAAAAAAAATAATTTAAATTTTTAATTAAAATTTAAAAGTATTAATAATTTACAATAATAATTATAATGAATAACGCAAATATAATAAAACATATGGATGATAAAGAATATATATGATAATCATTTTAATGAATGTTAGTTCAAAAAATAGTAATATTAAAAAATAGAAGTTACGATTTTGAATAAAAGTCGGTTCTTGAAAGAATTTGATTTTTTTTTAAATCTCTTCTTTGTCCCCAAGAATTTCTTCAATTGGAGATCGGATCTTCTATTAGAGTAGCTCCTGCATGAAATTAATAAATATTCTACCGTCAGAAGCTCCCCTACATCACAGATGTATGAAGGTGGATGTAGATTGAGGAGAAGGTATTCGTAGCTAACTAGGCAGTGGCCGATCCTTAATCTGCACAGAACAACTTCTCTTCTTGAAGACCGTTCTCTTGTGCGCCAAAGTTCCCTTAATTTTTCAGAGCCCTTTCTCGTTTTTTTTTTCAAGCCACTGTTTGGTCCAATGCCTGAGTTGTGTTTGTTTTATTAAATACTTCCAGTCGGAGAACAATTTTTTTTACAGTCGGAAAATTATCTAATTGTGTAGTACGGAAATACAGCTCTCTCCTTTCTCTCACACTCTCTCTCTCTCTCTCTCTCTCTCTCTCTCTATATATATATATATATATATATATATATATATATATATATACACACATATTATTACTAGTTCTATATATTTTTATATGAATTTATATGAGTTTTTCTCTGATGTGGTTTTTAATATTTCCGTTATCTATCTTGTTATGTATTTGGTTGCTATATACTTGAAATGGCCACAGATAAGAAGTCGCCCGTTGGATTGGTGAGCTGACACAGATAGATGAGAGCTAATCCTCACCAGTGATTGTGATTGGTGATAGTGATTGGTGTTCTGTATTCGAAGCTCTCATTGTGAATGCCTAAGAGTCTCTGGATGTGCTCTGCATACAGATTTAATCAAGGCAGGGGGTTTTGACCTGTACAACTTACAAGCCGGAGAGTATTCAAAGAGATTTTTGTTTGTTGTAATATTGTAAAACTAATTGATTTGATTGATTTTTTTTTTTTTATGCATCGCTTTGGTAGCGATGTGCATTTTCTTCAATACGTTTCGTTTGCATTTTCTTCAATATGTTGAGGGCAACATAAAATGGTCTGTTAGCGCATCTTCTCTTTAAATAAGTCTACATAAATTAATAAAACACATCTTTCATGCATTCATTTTATAAAAGCTAGTGATTTTAGCTTGTACCTTCATATGGTGGATTTCTGCTAGTTACATGTCTACGTTTAATGTTCATAGCTCACAAAAATACCAGTGTTCAAATTTTTGTCTATGTCTTTATCGCGAGCTTGCAGCCTCAAATTTTGATGAAGTTTGGCATAAATGTACTCTGACTTATTAAAAAGGACGAATTCGTCAACAGCAGAATCCGCCCTATGGAAAACTGTTTTTTTTTTCGGAGTAAATGCTTTGCGTTTACATGCTGCTTCCAGGTCGGAATTTCTGAACATTCCAGCTCAGGTTTTTTAAACTAGTTTTTTTTTATTTATTTCTTTTAGCATCAATATGCTTAAGCGGTGACTAAACTGAAAAAAAACGTTACAAAACAGTGTCCGCTGGCGTTCGCGCATACGCAGTGGCCATGTACGAAAAAGAAGACTGTATGAGTAAAAAAAAAGTGTCCGCTGGCGTTCGCTCATGCGCGGTGGCTATGTACGAAGAAGAAGACTGTATGTTATACAGTACATTACATAGGTTTGTCGGGTGGACCTAAAGAATATTTAAGTTCCTCAATTTGAGCAGAAGGCTCTAAACGAAATACCTTTTTGTTACGCTTTCGTCCACTCGAGAAACCTATGTAATGTACTCTATAACATACAGTCTTCTTTTAGCACTTTCCTCCGAAGGGAACTAGCTATTGAGGTTGGACTCATGACGGAATTTTTGAAAAATTTCTTCAAATCTTTATCGATCCTACCTAGTAGACACCGAAAATAACCCCCGTTAAAATTTACATATATATATATATATATATATATATATATATATATATATATATATATATATGTCTGTTAACACGATAGCGGCCAGAGTTTTTGTTTTTTCGTCACGAAACTTGGTATATAGCATTCAATTAGCAAACGATGGAACGAGTTCGTTAACCACTAAAGTCGGTCCACCGGAAGGGGGGGTTTAGAGAGAAAAGTGAGGTATAAAAATGAACTAAATCGGTTCGTTAGGAGGGGGGGGGGGTTTACTCCGGGCCCACAATACCAATTCGCCACTACCAGCCGAGATTTTTGGTATATTTCGATGAAACTCGGTATTCGTAGTGGTAATCTACAGGTAAATATGTGTTGTAAAAAAAAAATAAATTGGTTCATTAGGAGGGGGGGGGGGGTTTACTCCGGACCCACAATACCAATTCGCCACTACCAGCCGTGATTTTTGGTATATTTCGACGAAACTCGGTATTCGTAGTGGTAATCTACAGGTAAATATGTGTTGTAAAAATAAACTAAATCGGTTCATTAGAAGGGGGGGGGGTTTACTCCGGACCCAAATTCCTAATGTACTCACCGGTCGTAATTTCTGCTGTATTGTTACGAAACGCGGTATACGTCGTGGGTAACTCATGAGAAAGAAGTGTTGTAAAAATGAGCTGAATCGGTCAATCGGAAAGGGGGGGTTTACTTTGTAATATATTTCAATAGAAAAGCCCGCCAGACGTAGGTTCACAAATTCGCCGCAATTAGCGCTTTCTACCACTAGAGGGACTGTATCCTGTTCCTGCGTTAGATCAAAATACGATAATATGAGGTTTTTTGTATTTATTACGTAGTGTAGTAGGTACCATGTGTAAGCATAACTCTGGAAGCAAATTAATAATTGATCAGTTACTCATTACAAAATTAAAAGAGAACTATTCATGTTTTTATTTTATTTCTGTAGGATATTTTAGGCAAATTGTTCTGGAAAGTAGTCTGCACTACCCAAATTCTGAGGAAAGTGTTTAGTTATGCAGCTCCTGCGTGACGGACTTTTTTTTTTCTTTTTTTTTAGAGCTTCTCTGCCATTCTCTAGGATGTGAGACACCAAAGTTTATGAGACTCATCCTGATACTTCCCAGAGATAGCTGTAAGATTCAAATAATAAGAATTCAGTTAACCACCTTAGGATGCAGGCAAATTGAACTTTGAGTTTTGGAAATGCCTTGGAGAAGGCAGTGTGCATATAACTGGTTTATGTGCTGTGTTCAGGTCGAGTGTCTTCGAGTAACCTGACGTGTCTGCAATTGCCTGCCCGCATGACCGTAAACCTTGCATAAACACCATCTTCTCTTATTTAGTATTTCTCATCATATTAGGTTTTCTCTTATTTCTTCTTACCACCTAGAAGAATTCACAATGGTCTCATTTACTTCATCGAAATTTATTCAATACAATTTTTTTCAGGATTCTCCAAGGAGTTCCGACTATCTTGACATTGCATCGAATGCAATTTTGTTATTATTATTATCGGGGTGGGCTTCCTCCGTTTCCGGGTGTTCAATTTACTTCGGGGGATTTACATCCAACCGAAATAAATAATTATGTACGTTCGTGTACATACACATGGATATTTAAGAAGTATCGGACTGCTCTCACTGCAACGAGTTGTGCAGAGTGCTGTTTCTAGTCCGCTTTTGGTGATCAGGTAATACACTCGCATGACTGCACTTTGTATGTATCCAGTATAATGCATGCATATTATTATTATTATGGTTTATCTGGATCTAAGCTACTAGCGCCTGTATATCTATAGGTGGCCACGTATACTAAACATCTAAGAATCCACATCTAGTTACGTAGGAATTGATTACACTATCTTTCATAAGTAGAGGGGGGTTTCAATCAAATGATAATACCTTAAAAACGATTAGTTCTTTCAGATTTCCAATCAGGAGGTACCGTCTTGACTAGAAAAGACGTGCATAATGTTATAAATCAATACATTACGGACAAGTGGCAAACTGACTGGACATACACACAAGACAACAACCTATGGGAGATAATGCCGACAATAGGAGCCTGGAGTTCCAGTATTCGGAATGTAAGGCGAGAAGAAGTCGTGCTTACTAGACTACGAATTGGACATTCACACTTGACACATTCGTATTTTATGACAAAAACAGGACAAACCGACTTGTATACTTTGAAATGTTCCATTAACAACACAGGTCTACAACCAAAAATTTGATTTGATGATTTTGGCTAATCTCTGTGTTTCTCGGTGTGCTGAGGCCGAGAATGAAGTCCGTTTTTCTCTATCACGTAGAGATTTTTTTTCAAATCCATAGAACATAATATAACTGCTATACACATAAATTTGGTAAGAAGTAGGTTTTTTTTTTTTTCCAAACGATTTCTCTTTTTATAAACAGACATCTTTCACTAGGTGGTGTAGGCAATGACTCCCTCAGTAGATGTTGTAGGCCTGAGGGTGTCTAGGCACGACCTGTTCAGACAGGAACGTACTTGTTTGGTCTCAGATGTCACCGTCTGAAGCTAAACGGGATTGAACCTGTTGTATCAGGAACTTGGAGCTAAATTTCTGTTCATTCTCTCAGTTCAGTAGTATCAACTGAAGTGAACACATTCACTGAGGTCTCTTAGTTGTGTCAAAGTGATTAAGAACGTATTTTAAGGTTTGAAAGTGCATTTAGACAAAATGTCTCATCGTCGTTGTGTTACCAGTCCAGACTACTTCTGTTTTATCTGTGGTGAGTACACAGTTAAGAAATACCAACGAAATATAACAGGTTTTGTCAAAAATGTATATTATGCATATTTTGGCTTGAGAATAGGAGATCAAGATAAAGTGTGGGCTCCTCACAAAGTATGCCATAGCTGCGTAGGAAAACTTCGCTTATGGTACAAAGGAGGGTTAAAATCTTTCGGATTTGCTATCCCAATGATGTGGAGGGAGCAAAAAAAACACGTTAATGACTGTTACTTTTGTAATTGTCATGTTCAAGGCTATAATTCCAAAAATCATAAGCTCATTAACTGCCCTAATGTGGAATCTGCTAGTCGTCCGGAACCACACGTTCCTGGATTGAGAGTTCCTCAGCCCCCTCGTGACTTGGGCTTTATAGATAGGGAAGCTAATAGAGAAGACTGTATGTCGGAGAGCGATGAAGTACACAGTGAGTTCAAAGCAAGCAGTTCAGAAGATGAACCTCAGCTTATTTCTCAACAGGAGTTGAACGACTTAGTGAGAGATCTTGGACTTCCAAAAGATGCAGCTCAGTTACTTGGCTCCCGTCTTAAAAACAAAAATTTATTACAGCCAGACACTTCTTTTTCATGGTATCGACACCGTGAAGCAGTTTTTGTTCCTTACTTTGCTCTGGATGAGAATTTTATTTATTGCAAAGACATTCTTGGTCTGATGGGTCAATTTGGTATACAATATGACCCGATTCATTGGCGTCTATTCATAGACTCATCAAAGCGAAGTCTAAAGGCTGTTTTGTTGCACAATGGCAATACTTATGCTTCAGTTCCAGTTGGCCATTCGGTACATTTAAAAGAAACATACGAAAATTTGTCATTAGTTCTCGAACGAATTCATTATAATGAGCATAACTGGTTGATATGTGGAGACTTGAAAGTACTTACTATGCTCTTAGGTCAGCAATCAGGGTACACCAAGTTCCCTTGTTTTTTATGTTTATGGGATAGCCGAGACAGAAATTCCCATTGGAACAACAAAGACTGGCCATCACGAGGAGCTCTGTCGCCAGGCCAAAAAAATGTAATTAGGAGAAGTTTGGTTCCTTCTGACAAAATCCTGCTACCTCCTCTACACATAAAGCTAGGGCTGATAAAACAATTCGTAAAGTCTCTCAATAAAGAAGGTGAATGTTTTAAGTACTTATGCTCCAAGTTCCCACGATTAAGTGATACAAAGCTAAAAGAGGGGATCTTTGTAGGCCCAGATATTCGGAAACATTTCACAGATCCACATTTCACTCAGACCATGAATGAGAAGGAGAAGGAAGCTTGGAATTCTTTTAAAGATGTTGTTGAGAAGTTCCTTGGTAACGTGAAGGATCCCAACTACAGAAGTATCGTGGAACGCATGTTGAAGGCATTTCAATTACAAGGTTACAACATGAGTTTGAAGGTTCACTTCTTACATTCGCATGTGGACTATTTTCCGGAAAACTTAGGGGAAGTAAGTGAAGAACAAGGGGAAAGGTTCCATCAGGACATCCAGGAAATGGAACGTAGGTATCAGGGCAAATGGAACGTAAACATGATGGCTGACTATTGTTGGATGCTGCAGCGTGAATCATCTGAAGAGTCCTACAGCCGGAAACGAACACGGAGAAATTTTCAAGAGAAAAAAATACGTTTTCATAAAAATAATAGCTAAATATGCTACTGTTAATTCTGAAGCTGTTATTTCTACACATTTATGTATTTTGTACAGTAAACAACATTGAAATAACTAAAAGATCATGGAAATAAATGAAAACTCTTATTCGCCAATTCTGTTTTCTTTTAATGGTAGTACCTCTGGCCTTACTTGAGATTGAACAATTTCCTTACGTGATAGGGAGGTACTGACCTCATGTTCGGCTTCAGCACGCCAAGGAGCATAGAGATTGACCAAAATCATCAAATCAAATTTCAGAAAGATTATTTTTGTAGACCTGTGTAAGTAGGTGTTTAATTGCAATTAAACACCTACTTACAGACTGCAGGGAAAGAGAAAACATTGGCTTACCACATGATTTACACGAACTGCTCACACAGAACAGTATACACAGGCATAATATGCTAAAATATCTTAAACTTAAAAAGAAATTTCAACTTTTTTAATATGCTATAATTTATTTAACATGACAATTTCTATATATTCTTAATTTTTAGCACTTTCCTCCGAAGGAAAGTAGCTATTGAGGTTGGACTCATGACGGAATTTTTGAAAAATTTCTTCAAATCTTTATCGATCCTACCTAGTAGACACCGAAAATGACCCCCGTTAAAATTTATATATATATATATATATATATATATATATATATATATATATATATGTGTGTCTGTTAACACGATAGCGGCCAGAGTTTTCGTTTTTTCGTCACGAAACTTGGTATATAGCATTCAATTAGCAAACGATTGAACGAGTTCGTTAACCACAAAAGTCGGTCCACCGGAAGGGGGGGTTTACCCCGAACCCAAAACACTTATTTGACTATGTCAGCCGTAATATTTGTTATATTTCAACGAATCATGGTATTCGTAGTGGTAATATAGAGAGAAAAGTGAGATATAAAAATGAACTAAATCGGTTCATTAGAAGGGGGGGTTTACTCTGGACCCACAATACCAATTCGCCACTACCAGCCGTGATTTTTGGTATATTTCGACGAAACTCGGTATTCGTAGTGGTAATCCACAGGTAAATATGTGTTGTAAAAATAAACTAAATCGGTTCATTAGGAGGGGGGTTTACTCCGGACCGACAATACCAATTCGCCACTACCAGCCGTGATTTTTGGTATATTTCGACGAAACTCGGTATTCGTAGTGGTAATCTACAGGTAAATATGCGTTCTAAAAATAAACTAAATCGGTTCATTAGAAGGGGGGGGGGTTACTCCGGACCCAAATTCCTAATATACTCATACCGGTCGTAATTTCTGCTGTATTGTAACGAAACGCGGTATACGTCGTGGGTAACCCATGAGAAAGAAGTGTTGTAAAAATGAGCTGAATCGGTCAATCGGAAAGCGGGGGTTTAATTTGTAATATATCTGAATAGAAAAGCCGGCAGACGTAGGTTCACAAAGCCGCCGCAAGGAGCGCTTTCTACCACTAGAGTGACTGTATCCTGTTCCTGCGTTAGATCAAAATACGATAATATGAGGATTTTTGTATTTATTACGTAGTTGATCAGTTACTCATTACAAAATGAGAACTATTCACGTTTTTATTTTATTTATGTAGGATATTTTAAGCAAATTGTTCTGGAAAGCAGTCTACAGTACCCAAATTCTGAGGAAAGTGCTTAGTTATGCAGCTCCTGCGTGACGGACTTTTAATTGATTAGTTTATTTTTTTTAATAATTATTATTTTATTTTATCTTTTTTTTCTGACAAGCTTTATTGTTTTATAAATAATCTTCCAAATTATAAATAGTTTTTTTTTATTTTATTTTTTTGTTTATGCGGTTTTGTTTAATTGTTCGCTTTGTTCACTCATAGACTTAAAGAGAAAATCACCTCGTTGTGACCTCTTAATTAAATAAATAAATAATCAGGAGGTGTATTTGATGAATCGTTTTTATATACAACGATTTTTTTTTTTTTTTTTTGTGCAATTTTAACAAAATTAATATATACTTGGTGGTATTGTGAAATTTAATGTATTTTAAGACGGAGCTTACACTTCTCCATTAAAGCACCACCAAGCCAGAAACTATATTTTTTTTTTTGAGAGGAGATCGTTGACCGTAGATGATGCAAGGTAGGGATTGTCGGGGTTCGGTCACTGCTATTAAATAAAACTACATTTTATCATAAAAATGGTTTTATTGTGCCGACGTTTCGGCTTGAACTTCAAGCCTTCATCAGGGCTGTAAAAAACAAGTAGGACGGATGTAATACTGAAATATACATATATATATATATATATATATATGCCTACATGTAATACTGAAATATACATATATATATATATATATATATATATATATATATATATATATATATATATGCCTATATGATCCCGCATTTGTGAGGAATAGTTCTCTATCTTCCCATCGGTAAGCCCATATTGTTATTCTTATATCTAATCTAATATGTAATCTGTTATTCTTATATGTGTTTTTCTAATAATCCAAACACATTGGTATCCTAGAGCACATTGTTCTTCTATATATTATGTTCTAGCATTTTATGTTTTGTCTTTTTCCATATATATATGTATGTATATATGTATGTGTATTTGTGTATGTAGGCATATATATATATATATATATATATGTATATTTCAGTATTACATCCGTCCTACTTGTTTTTTACAGCCCTGATGAAGGCTTGAAGTTCAAGCCGAAACGTCGGCACAATAAAACCATTTTTATGATAAAATATTTTTTTTTTTGTTTTCTGCAATCTCTGTCTGTAATGCATTATAAATAAACAACTTTTTCTTTGTAATCTTGCATTGCTGTACATATTTCTGCATGATATTTCCTTTCGCGGGGTAAAGTGCTGATACCAATTTCTTATCACCATACGCTTCCTGCCTATTACACCGACGGAATCTTATGGGGAAAAAACCTCAAATTTAACGAAGTATAAAATAAATAGATCTATTCATATGAGGAATCTATCAATAAAAGAATTCATTTTTTGCTGATTTCAATGGTGTTATTGGTAATTTTTTTCAAAAGCAGATAAGAATTAGAGAATTATTCGGCCTTTTTCTGTATTACACTAGTCTACAACGAAATTCTCCCAAGAGATCTATTAGCATTTTTTGTAGATGTCGATGCCCACGTTCTCGAGGTGCAATCCCTTTTTCTGCACCACCCTACAATTCTTAGGAAAAGGGGAAAACGAAAAACAACGTTTTTCATCGAAATGTGATTAAAAACGAAGTCCCTATTTACTTAGTTAAAACAGTAAAAAAAGAAAATGCATATTTTAGGGTATTAAATTTTCTTTAAAAAAAAGTCCACAATCATTAAAATCCTTTGAGCATTTCCAGAGATATACGACTTCAAAGGCAATAACTTGTCATTAAATCTTTATGAATTTGCAATCTAATGTTGCCTCATGGCCTTAGTAAAACCGACTCAAAAATTATAATTGCTCTATCTTAAAGAATTCTTAATGTAGAAAAAAAGCTGCAATTAGACTTCTAATATCTAATTTAATTTTCAAGTAAATTTAAAATTTGTAAAAAAAAAAAAAAAAAAAAAAAAAATTATTGCAGTGGTCCCCCCCAAATGCATGGTTTAGCATCCACATTTATGACAAGGTTGTAGTCTAGTAAACTCTACATATTTTACTAATTGAAATAACATGTAAGGTACAAACATATACTTGATAAATGATAAAAGCGGAGGGCGAAAAAATGGACTATGGGTACAACCCATATCTATATTTAGTAAATGGAAGAATCAGCCTTACCTTTAGGACAATCACCTCCAGGTACACGGCATTGAATGGCGAGAAGAAAGGAAGAGGTCTTAGGAGAGGATTGAGGGAATTATAGCAAAACCTCACCATTCCCCGAGAGCGCAGGCTGCAGAATAAAAGCTGGAACCGGACATAGAATATGCTCCGAAAAAGACAACTTTATATCACCAAGGGCAGCGGATTACCATAGACCGTGAGCTACGGGCATAAGAAACACCAAATATAACTGTGTCGAGAGCACCAAGCACATGGACACGAGGTGATAAGCCTGATAGAACCTTTCTCATTGAAGTCAGTCTTAGGAATAGCGGATTAAACCGTCTCTCATAGATTAGAGGAACGGTGCACAGTCGAATTTTTAACTGATCTAGCTGGAAAAAATTATTTTATCACGGATTCATATAGAAAATGACTTGCTGATCACGAATATACCCTATTTTAGGGGTCGGAAATAAAGTCTTGCCGTTGTTTTCTAACTTTTCAGCAAAAAAGGCAGATTTTATAACGTTTTATGTGTTAACCAAAATTTTATTTTTTATTTTTGTACTTTTTTTTATAATTTTTTTGACTTCTTTATAGGCAACAACAACAAAAAGCTTCAAGACTAGGCATTACAAATAATAATAATAATTGAAAAAAAAATACATGGAAAATAATAATTGAAAACACAACAATGGAACAAAAAATACTATCAAAATTAAGTTATCAAAACTAACAAATCATTCTTGGTCAAGTAACGTTTCATTCAACAAATTAATTATTTCACTTGTGAAGGAATGAAACTCTTCTTTATGTCGACCAATTTCTGCACTCCTCGCTGGAGTATAGTAAACACTGAAATACATCTTCAATATTTGATAGCAACCCACTACTGGCAGATATACTTAAATCTTCTTCTACATCTGATTGTGTATCGTAATCCAAACTTGTATCAAGCCATTCACCAAAACCTTTCTCAATAACACTTTTTCTTCGGTTTGCTGTTTGCCACTTATCACGTAAATGTCTTAAGAATGTCTCCATTTTTTTATGTACATTTTTTATACCTTCCTGTTTTTTGGACTTTGTAAGTTCCAAACTTCGAAAAGTTCCCTTTTCGATATGAGCATTTTTTTTTCAGAAAATCAGTTATCATTTTTAAATTGTCAGATTCTGGCAGCTAATTCTTGCTTTGCCAAATCAATACTTAATTGACACATAAGAAAAAAGTGAAACTAAGCCGGACGAGGCCGGACAGCAAAAGTTCTGTAACATAATAACTTACCAATAAGGGTATTACAAATCGCATCGCGTAAAGCAAATATTAATGGTACGCAATTTATTATGATAAATAATGAAAGACGATCATATTTACCTTTCTGAAACTTGAAATAAATTTGTTTTACTGACAAATCATTTTTGTAACTGTAGTATTCATTCAACGATGGAGTAATAAACTTTTGAGCATGACATAACCCAATATAAACAATCCGTAATCCTTAAATGTTGACGTATTTGAGCCGACTTATTCTTGTTTTGTAATCTATATAGTATCTAGAAAAATACTGCAAGGTCCAATTAAAGATTCGTTTTCATGATTTTTTCGAGTTTTGTCTAGCTAGATCAGTTAAAAATACCACAGTGCGGTGGTTCCTAGATAAAAATACCCGCGACACGTGTAATGAGAGTCACAAAAAAGTCCGACCCGCAGGAACTGCAGCATCGTAGCGCGGTTCCGTTCTTATCCCTATACACATTTAGAATGATTAAAATAGAAGCTGTTATTATTTTGGGTCCACATTTCTAGAAAGGTCTTATTTACGATCTTACCTGGATGGGTCGGCCAACCCTCCCTAGGAAGGACCCTGCTAGGCAGTTGAAAAGCTATATCTTGGAAATCCATATCTCTAACATTAAATTGTTTTTCTTATTTTTCTTAACCTGATTTATTATCAAATACATTATCCAACTATAAGCAATTAAAAAATAACAAAGAATAAAAACAGACATAAAGATCAGTTCGAATAAGCGAAATCAATTACTTTAAAGTTTTAAGCACTTATTTCTCCGATTGACATCGCCTAATCAAAACTTTCATCAGAACCTTTTTTGTAGAGCATTTAGTAAGCTTTCTAATGAAATTCTTCAGTTTCCCAAGATTCTCAACCTTTTTCGAGATATTAAGGAAAGTATACAAAGTTACCAAAACTTTTTATGTCTGTTAATAAAATATTTTATTCTAACCCTTCCTTAACTCCAAACGTAACCAAAATTTTAACATATTAGTTTTAATGAAAGTAGAGCATGCAGAAAATGTTTGAACTGAATCCCATGATTCTAATTACCCAAACCAAAAACGGTATTCAAAAACTATCTTTCCAATTTTCTCAAAAACGGTTAAAGCTATCGCCTTGAAAATAGTTCATTCATTTTCCTAGCCCAAGAAGCCTATAAAATGAGTACTTACAAGCATATGAACTCAAAAACGTAAGCGTTACAATTTTTTTTTGCGCGAATTTAGCCCCAAACGCCATCTTCCAGTGGGCGGATTTTGCTTGTTAACGAACTTGACCTTTCAAATTGGAAGACGGATTTTTGTACCAAATTTCATCAAAATCGGACCATTAGGGAAGCCAGAAATAAGCAAACAGACATATATATATATATACACACACACAAATTTGAACCACCATCATTTTCGGTTTCTATGGGTTCTGAAACGCAAAATTTTCTAGTCGGCACTTCTGGATTGCGTCATGAGATCAACCTTATAAGCGGGGTTCCTCCCTATGGGGGAGGAAGGAACCACGCTAAAAGAAATTAAAATATTTGAATGCCTCTCACAAAGTAATTTTAACAAATAATTAATTTTAACAAAAATAACAAACAAGTCCTCACTACCAAAATTCCGAGGAAAGTGTTTAATTAGGCAGCTCCTGTGCGAAGGACTTTTGTTAATTTTTTTTTTTTGTGTGTGTTTAACGGCGTATCAACAATTTGGCTATTAACGCCGGGCTATCTACAGGTTGCCACCCTTTTATAATGCCAACGGCACATGGTCGGTACCCATTCAGATACTGACCACGCCCGACGTTGCTTCGGTGATCTATGGGAACCGGTGTATTCAACGTCGCTATGGCCGTTGGCTTTTGTTAATTAACCTAGGTTCTTGTAATTTTCCTTTATTTTTTGTATGCCCCTTCTATATTAATTTATTCTATTTTTTGTTAAGTTGTGCCCCGTAAGTAATAAAGCGTGAGATCCCTGTTCATTGAAAGGTTGGTCGCTTTTCTTCGTTTTTATTTTGATTATTTTACTCCCACAGGTGTCCGTAATCAAATCCAATAACTTTTTCTGGACAGTTCAAGGTACAATTACTTAAAATTAAGCAATCAAGCGAAGTACTAAAATACGTGTATTTTGTAAAACAAATTAGACAAATCAAGAGAAAATTTCTTTAAAAAAATGTAAGAAAGTATTTTTTCTTGAGATAGCACGTTATTATATGGCTATATTCAAAGTCTAATCTTCTTCATTTAGAAGGTTATCCAGGTATGCATCTTTGACGCTATTTTTAGTGGCAGATATTCGTGGTTCTCATAGAAGGTTTTTGAGGCCGGTTTAATCAAAAACAGTTTAAGGTGTGGCTAATCTTTGAACTTGGGCTCGGGAATTAGAACTGGCCTGCTGTAGAGATTTTTAAGAGTCTCTCTTGGTCACTCCACTTATCATCCCTGGAGAAACAAAAGGACTTATGGAAATCATTATCGAAAATCGACCTGAAAAAATTATAATGTACAGCGATTTTAGGGTTCTCCTCATTTATATTGCCCCGAAAGTATAAATTTTTATTGAATAAATTTTTATTGAATAAGAATTTATTCATTGAATGATTTATTCATCCACTGATTATTTTTTTATTCTATGAATAACAGGGTTCGGTCATTATTCAATAATTTTTTATTGAATAAAAATTTATTCAGTTATTCATTGACTGATTTTTTTATTGTTTAACGAATAATTAATTATTTTAATTCTTCATTCATTATTTTTATACATTTAAAATAATGTGGTTCATGGAAAAACTAACTCATATTCTATAAGTTCAGTAAGAAATACCACTAAAATAAATAATTTTCATTAAAAGTAAGAAAAAGTTTAATGAACTTAATAATTTTTATTAGAAAATATTGTTAAAATAAATCACTTGTATTTAACAAGAAATGTCAGTCAAATAAATCAATTTCATTCATTAAATTGTTTAATAACTTTTGTTGTTTGAATAACTTTCATTTAATAGAAATTTTCATTCAATAAATCATTTTTATTCAATAAAAATTTTCATTCAATAAATCATTTTTATTCAATAAAAATTTCCATTCAATAAATCATTTTTATTCAATAAAAATTTTCATTCAATAAATCATTGTTATTCAATAAAAAGTTTCATTCAATAAATCATTGTTATTCAATAATGAATAAAAATAAAAAGTTACGTTATTCATTGAATTCAATGAATACTGAATGAAAAATTATTCATTATTCAGAATGAAATAACTGATTTATTCGTTATTCATTATTCATTATTCTGAATGATTTTTGCCTAACACTGGTAGATGGCACTTCTCCATTTCGTAAAAAAATGCATAGCTTTTCCCCCTGGCCCTTCATATCGATTTATTTCTCTAAAATATTGATGTATTTTTCTATAACTCGTCATATACAAATAATAGTGGAACATAAATTGTTGTGCTAAGTCGTTTGGATGTTGAAAAGAGCCTTCTACCTCTAATAAAAATGAAAGACCTGTTTTTATAACGTTCCCCTGTCTCTTTGACGTGCTTTTATCCTTTTTTTCCTTTAGCGATGCCATTTTCCATTCTTCTTTCTCTCTCTCATATTTTTTTCAGTTTACTTTGGCTTCTCCTCTTTATGTCAACATTTTCACTCTCATTGTTTGAATCTGTAATGCTTTTAGATTGTTATGCCAATGTGAGCTTCAACTTACTCTACAATCTCAAAGGCTAAATTATTTTCTTTTATTCTATATAAGTAATTTTTAGATGGTTTATGAAATTGCATTTTAATACTATTTAGACAAAGTACATTAGATCCGATAAAGAATGTAAACATGCTTGTGGAATAAAGCATTTAGGGAAAGTACATTAGATCCGATAAAGAATGTAAACATGCTTGTGGAATAAAGCATTTATTGCCATCAAAATGATTGTTCGACGATATTATTGTATTATTTTTTTTATTAAAAATGTGCAATATTGTTAATGCGTTATTCGCTTATTATTTATTGACTAAATTGTGTATCGGGAATTATAATACATAAATATTACTCCCGTTTCATAAGACAGAAATTATTATTTGGTTTCAATTCAACTGTAAAAAAATACGTAAACGTCTTTTGGGTCAATTGACCCCCTTTTCTCCTTTAATTGAATAATATAAGGATGTATATAATATACATCCATCAACCTCGCTGGGATGGAGGAGTGTCGGTTCTCCCACAATTTTGAAAGAAAATGATGGGACATTGTTGAAAAATGTTTTGCAAATATTTGGAGGCCTTAGAAAATCTCTAGCATATACTTTTGGAGTTTACAAAAGAAGTACTAAACGAACGTATTTTTTTTTAAATATTGTTTAGAAACATTTTTGATTTACGCATACATCAATTCTTGTTATGTGAGTTGTTCTGAAGATATTCCCGCAAATAGTAGTGCGCCCCTCTCAACATCCGAAAATAGTTACGTATTTTCCAATTTACGACTTCCAGAGATGGTGATGATGGTAAGACTTTCATGTTTCTTGCCTATGAGTTTGTTTTTTCAAAGGAAAAAAATTGATTGCAAATTGCCATTTCGATCAGGACTTTGCTCTAAAGTAGAGCAATCAGGCTAATGAAGAATTATTACCTTTTGACTTGAGATGCAAACACCCGGACCGTGAAAGCAGCATGAGAGGAAGTGAGTATTTACTATCTGAGGATTGTCCTTAAAAAGGATATCGAAGAAGGAGTCCTGCCCACGCCACCATTCAGCTAAGCCAAGGTCGTGTCCTTAGCTTTCAGCAATTTCAGCACAATTCCAGGACAAATATCCTTGAATGAATCATTCTATCGTTCCGTTAAGAACCTTTTAGGATCTAACTTCCGTTAATCGTAAAATTTTATTTTGTTCCATTACTTGTGTTTGCAGAAGTCTATTTTAGATATAATTGTATGCATTATTTTAAAAAAATAATGTCGAGCTATTTAATTGTTATAGCATTTTAATACGGAATAACACCAATACGTATGTATGAATATATATATATTTGTCAAATACCACAGACTAACTATCATCGCCCAGCCCAAACTACTCGTCAGAAAAAATTGAAATTTTACATAGACTCTTCCCTGGAAATTTTTTTTTAATAAATTCATATTTTTAGAGGGGTTTGAATTTTTAGTTTTAAGGAGAGCATGCTCACCTAGGCAGAATGCGTTGCTAGGACGATAACAGAACAGCTGTTACCATAATGTATATATTTCATAGTATTATTATTAATTGCGGTTAATTTGCAACTATGATGGCAGTCCTTGAATTACTAGGAATAAACTGTCCCTCATAAAAAATTGTAAGATAAAACTAAAAAATTTCAACTTCAAGCAGATTGTTGGAAAAACAATGATGCCTGAACTATTGGTCTATGATTTAGCAGTCCTGAGAAAATGAGTTATCCATAAGATCTTAGAACTGAAAAATGAGCATGCATGGTGAAACAAAGCACCATGCATGGTGAAACAAAGCACCATGCATGGTGAAACAAAGCACCAAGCATGCTCATTTTGTCTGATTTGGGCGATTTGAAAGTTTTATTTTGTATAGCTTGTCATAAAATATGGCGTAAATACATTATTTTACTGATTTTTTAATTTTGTTCACTCATTGTCTTTCGTGTCCATTCGAGCGTCAACGCTTTAAAAAGAGCGACCACAAATGACGAATTTATCTTCCCATTTTCCTCCAAACTTCCCTAAAACAATTTTCGTCAGCGAATTTCATTGAAATGTCAAGGCTATTGTCAGACTGGTGTATTGTATTGATTAACTCTTAGATATAAACATATTTCATATTTTCTTATCAGTATTATTACTCATATTCAGAGTTGGGCCCTGAACAATTCAAATACTTAGATAACACACGTGTTCGTTCAGACTGTTTTAGGCAAGACTATTTTAAAAGTATACTAACTTTATCAATGAACTTTTACTCGTACTCTTTTTACAGAATGGAGAAGCATATATATAAATAAAACAAAACATATATAAATAAAACAAAACATAACATATATAAATAAAACAAAACATAACATATATAAATAAAAAAAAACATAACATATATAAATAAAACAAAACATATATAAATAAAACAAAACATAACATATATAAATAAAACAAAACATAACATATATAAATAAAACAAAACATAACATATATAAATAAAACAAAACATATATAAATAAAACAAAACATAACATATATAAATAAAACAAAACATAACATATATAAATAAAACAAAACATATATAAATAAAACTAAATCACTATGCGGCTTATGGTACTTTGACCAAATAGTAACAGTAGCTTCGGAATGCTATAAATTAATCCTAAATCTACCCTAATCTACAACACGCATATATGTACTACTGTTTGAATATTTTGAAGTCCCATATCTGAAAACTTCCATTGAAAACAACAATTTATACTTCTCAAAATGCCGTTTTAGCCGCTCAACAGACAAGCACAACTCAAGTACTTTATTTGAAAATAGGGAATACATGTTGAAAATATTCTTCAAATCTTCTTCGATCCGACAAACATTATTATACTCATATATATATATATAGAGAGAGAGAGAGAGAGGGAGGGAAAATTAAACTACATTGTATATACCCCGTCCCTGTTGATTCATTGAATCCCCTGAAATTCATTCATGAAATTTACCTGTGAATGAACAAGCCCCCTAATATTTTCCCAGTAGATTAATGGTGTTCTTTACACGCTTAACCCTTTCATTTCCCATCTTGCCTCGATATTTTACACCGTATCCCCATCCATATACTTCCTCATGGAGCGTCGTTAATATTTTCCATTCTGACAGCCCGATGGAAGCTTTTATGAATGCTGATGGAATATCCATCTTGGTTCGATGTTTAGAGGCGTTCTTCAGAATTTTCTGTGTATCGGCAATGGGTAAACTTGTGAGCGCGTGAGGCGATATTGATGATATCGTGGAGTAAATATTAACACATACAAAATGGCGTTTTTTTGCTGGGGAGTATTTTGCTAATCGTGCGACTTTCGATTCCAGCGGTAGTTTTTGTAGCGTTAGGAATTCAGATAAATAAGTCCAGATATTATTGATTTTTACTTCGAAACATAAATTAGAATTGATATTCTACTCAATCATTAATTAAATATTATTCGTCTTAAGTTTTTCAAATAGCCGACAGAAGGATGCATTAAGGGGTAATACGCATACATTAAGGGGTGATCGCACTACCGGTCCAATCAAAATTAGAATAATTTTCTTGAATTTATAAATAACAAATAAATCTATATTGTCTAATTATTTATTTTAAGCCTCTTATATGGGTTCTTCTAGTACCTATCCAAAAAAAAAATGGTTTCAATTCTTTGCAGAGATATGGCGGCGCTGTGTCTGACAAACGGTAACCATCTTTTTTCATGGCGATGTTCTGCGGGCGGCAATTTTTAATCTAGAATGAAAAACTAATATTATTTTGAAAAAAGAAGGTTAAATCTAATAAATTAAATAGAATTTTAAAGATAAATTAATTTTGTTTTTAAATATGTAGTGAACAATTATTCATTTTCCATTAATACATCCATGGAAAATTAGTCATTAAATCGTATTTTTTGACCATTTAAGACTTTCGCCGCTTTTAAGACAACAGGAAGAAGTTCACCGTCGAAAACCTGGGTACCTATATGGGAGTTCACTGTAACAAGGAGAAATACCTATTTTAGTTTCATATTTTCCCTTTTAAATTTTTCCTTCTTCTTCTTCTTCTTCTTTATCATCCTCCTTTGTGCCTTTCAGCGTGGAGGTGCCTCGATCCAAGACCGCCAAACATCGCGATCCCGAGCCAGCGCTTTCATGGAGTTCAGACTCTTTCCCTTTTCCTGTCCAAGCCTGGAAATGTGGTCGATCCAGAGTAATCTCGGCCTTCCTCGTGGACGACGTCCAGTGGGCCGAGCCTCAAAGAACTTTCGCGGATCTCGGTCTTCGCTCATCCTGCATACATGCCCAAACCACCTTAGCTGCCTCTTCTCCACTGTTTCCTTCAAGGAAGCTACTCCCACATCACTCCGTATCCTTTCGTTCCTGACTTGGTCTCTCCTTGTCAGACCTGCCACTCTACGGAGATACTTCATTTCTGCGGCTGTAGCCCTACTCCAATGTTTCTTCAGTGGCACCCAGCTTTCACTTCCATACAGAAGTGTAGGGAGATAGATGGCCTTAAAAATGTGCAGTTTGACGCTGTTTTCCATCTCTCTCTTCCCTACCACAGTGTTACACAGCTGGTAATAAACATTATTAGCTTTTTTTATCCTGTTGGAGAGCTCCGGGTCCATTTTCCCATTCCTGCTGATCACAGTTCCGAGGTATGTATATTCCTCTGCTGTTTCCAATACTTCCCCCTTGCAGCGAACTACAATTTCCTCCTCTTCATGCCCAATGTGCATCACCTTGCTTTTCCTTGCATTTATTACCAAGCCCTTCCTTTCTAGTTCCGCTTCCCACTCGGAAACTGCTTGCTGCAAATTTTCATTGGAATCAGCTATGAGAACAATATCGTCCGCAAAGACCAATGCTTGTGCTAGAATTGTCCTCATATTCCACTTTCCTATTACTGTGCGTGTTGTCCTACGTTTGCAAATTTTTAAGATTTCGTCCATGAATAGGATGAAAAGGAGGGGGCTAAGGCTATCTCCTTGTTTAACTCCTTTATTCATGGCGAAGGGCCTGGATTCAATTCCATTTAATAATAATTTAAATTTTTCCAAGATTTAATTATTTGGTGTTTAACATAGTTAAGTACATTTCCATAGGCAGTGAAATTTTTTGGACCTATTGAAACATTTGTTTCACCTAAAAAAACTTAAAATAGATTTTAAATAAAAACCTAAAAATACCTATTATGCAAAAACTAATTGAATGCTTATTTTATCCTAAAAATCCGGTCCCTACTGATATATTTTTTTTTTTTTTTTTTACGGCGCATCGACACAATTCTTGGCCATTAGCGCCGCCTACTGATTATTATTACTATTTTCTATTAGTTTCCCTGATATTTAATTGAATGTTTCGAAGAAGTGCAATCGAGCAGAGGTTATGACATAAAGGAACATTAGCTGCGTTTGATCCAGCTCCATACAAGATTGAATAGTTCTGAGCTAGAATTACTCAAAGGTTGACTAGCCGACCGCTTCAATGAGGCTATTTGTGAATGGGAGGATGAGTTAAGCCAAGTCGGTGAGTAGAAACCGGTATTAGTCAGTAGGTTCACTGACGGATTGAGTCTAAAGCACCATTACCTATAGAGGGAGAGGTGGAGTTCTTACGTTAATAGTAATTAGATTCTAACGCACAAAAAAGAAGTGCTTATCTACGACATATTGTTCTAAACCTCTCTGTAATATTTGAGGCACAAATGCACTACATGAGACCTCAGGTTTTGAGGATGGAGCTAAACGTTTCACTTGCGGAAAGAAATGTTACTACGCTCTCGAACAATTTACACTAATTTTAGCCGTGTGTTCCCTCTGTGTTGCATAAAAACATTCTAAATAACAATTTTTTTTATTTTTACTGCACATCGTACATTCTAAATAAAAGAAATTTTGATATTCGTTAAATGTAGGCCAGACAAGTACAACTCAAGTACTTCATTTGAAAATAGGGAACACATGTTAAAAAAATTCTTCAAATCATCTTTGATCCGACATTTCTAAACTATATTATACGTATATATATATATATATATATATATATATATATATATATATATATATATATATACAAATTTAAACCACCGTCATTTTCGGTCTCTAGGGGTTCTGAAACGCAAAATTTTCTAGTCGGCAATCCGGATCAACCTTATAAGCGGGGTTCCTCCCTCCCTATGAAGGGAGGGAGGAACCGCGCTATAAGGTGGTTTAACATTCAAAATGTATAAAACTAAACAAAACAAAGATGCACATTTTAGAATAATATCTGCTTCTTGATACTCTAAATCATGCCAATGGCCCCACGAAACTTTTTTTGAAACGCTGTCTTGCGTCATGAAGTGGAATTTTGAAAGCGGTCGTGTAATATTGCCTCAGAAGAGAAGGAATTGGCGAGTATCACACCCAAATCGAAGGTGACAATAGCACACAATATTCTCGAAGGCACGTCTCGTGTTTGTAGAGCAGCCATTACTGGAGGATTGGAGAGTTGTTGTCATGGATTGACAGGTCCCTTGCGCAAGGGAACATTCTAACAAGAAGGTATGTTTGTCGCAATCTCCAGTGAGCACGACCATACACATTGTCCACCAATACATCTCGACATTTTTCAAATTATTACATAGTGGGTGGGAACTTCTGTAGTCCGGGACCTTAGTCAACTCAAAGAGATCATTTGCTTTATGAATTCAATTATTATTAGGAGACCCGTGGTCGTAAGTAGAGAGGCGTGAGTACTCCCTGCCTAAGGTGGTAGATTCGATTCTCACTAGAGGTGGTGGCTTTTCTTTGAAAAAAAAAACAGAAAATCCGTTAGCCCTATCCTGGCAAGAAAAGGGTAGAAACCAATAGATGTCCAGTCCTGAAATTTAAAGTCAATTATTATTGGAAATTAAATTGTAAATACAGAATTTTTTATTATGGGGGTGGGGTTCTCCTCAGTCTCTTGGGATATATTCTTTCGGAGGCTATTGCCAACCGAAAAAATATTTTTTTTTTTTTTTACGGGCGTTTATTTAGAACGTTTCTATCCGTTCTGGCGGTATCAAGCAATTCTGCTTGTTGGGCATTTGTAATGAGATCCTTCGGCAGATTTTCATTTGCGACAATTGTCGTTTTTGGAATGAGCCCGTGGTCGAGATTATGAGGGCTGTTATCCTTGAGGAATCCAACTTATACAGGTCTTTCAGCTCTATGGCCAAGTCTTGGTACATTTGTAGTTTCTCGGCATACGATTTTCCGGATATTCTCATCATTGGAACGTGCGAAATCACTAATATCGGCTGTATTATTTCTCTTGTCAATGACCAGAATATCCGATTTAGTACGTGTTTGGTAGTACAATGTTATCTACTGTGTAGTGAGTAGTTGAGATAAGGCCCGCTAGAGTCGCTTGTAAAACATATGGTACTTAGATTGTCATGATTAAAACAAAATACACTAGGTAGTTTTCCAGCAGTTTGAGAGATACAGCCATGTAATAAAGAGATGCTATTTACTATTTAATCTGTGCGAGTTATTTACACCTAATTACTAAGCATGGTGTCAGGTGTTTTACGCGTCTTAAGAAAAGAATAAAGGACAATTTAGCGAGCAATCAGGTGAGCTGTGAATAATTGAGTATACCTTTTTGTGAATAGTTTTTTCAACATAAAACATGGAGAACGAATTTGTAATGCCAGGTCCTTTAGTTTTCGATGAGAACTTAAGCAATAACTGGAAAAAATGGATACAAAAATTTGACAATTATATGATTGCATCAGGTAAAAATAAACTGAAAGATGAAAAACGGAAAATAGCATTATTTTTTAATTATATTGGAGATGAAGGTCTTGATGTATATAATAATATGATTTTTGAGAAAAATAAAGATGATGATATGAGGACCCTGAAAGATGTTATTGATGGATTTGCAGCCTATTGTATTCCCATGATTAATGTTCCTATGGAAACTTATCAGTTTAATTGCTTGAAGCAGAAGGGGATGCAGAATTTCGACCAGTACTTGACTGATTTGAAGAAACAAGCTGCAAAATGCCAGTTTACTTGCAGTAACTGCAACAAATCATACGCAGAAAGAATGATACGAGATCATTTGGTGCTAAACTGTCCATATAATGACCTCCAGAATAGTTTGTTGAAAAAACCTGAACATACGTTGCCGGAGATTGGGAATGCTTACCGGACGTACGAACTAAGCGAGCGTTTCATGAAAGATCTGCATACAAGTCGAGATGAAGTTTTTGCTATGAATCGTACGCCAATGACTGATAGAATATCAACTCAAAAAACAACTAATATGAAGAAATGTCGGTACTGTTCATATATGCATGGTGAACTACCAGAGAAATGTCCAGCTTATGGTAAGATATGTAATTTTATCCAAGGTCTGAACCATTTCGCCAGATGTTGCGAAAGAAGGAAGTCTAAAACTACCTTTTTTATGAAAATCGTGCCAGGAGCTCGGGTAACTGGGGATCAAGCGGTAAAGGAGACACAGAAAATGGACGAGACAGGAAGAGAATCTCCAAGGAGGATGCCCTGACGGTGGAATCGAAGATGTCTGCAGGTACCAGCAGTGATACTCCACAAAAGGTATATTTAGATTCATTAATTACTATGAAATTCGGAGATAAGAAATGGATGTATCCAATTAGTATAGGAGAAACCGAAATTGATTTTAAAGTAGACACGGGATCAGATGTCAACATATTGCCCTTAAAGATATTTAAGAAAATAGCCCCTTCTGGAATTCAGTTAAAGAATTCTAATAAGGTTTTGGTTGCCTACGGGGGGTTCGAGATAATACCTAAAGGATCTGTAGATCTTTTTTGTAAGCCTAAAGGGCGAGCCCCGTGTCATATAAATTTTGTAGTTGCTGACGTAGAGTCTACACCTATTCTATCTCTTCAAACGTGTGTCAACCTTAAATTAATTTCCCAAATTGAGTCAACTATTGAGGAGCCTTGGAAACAGAATTTTGTTTTGCGCCATAAGGCAGTATTTGAGGGGATAGGAAAACTCCCTAATAAATATAGTATTAAGCTATCTGATAATGCTGTACCTGTTGTTCGGCCAGTTCGGAGGATTCCTGAATGTTTGAAGGATAGAGATGTGTTAAATGATTTAGAGGACCAAGGTGTGGTGGCAAAGGTGACTGAGGCAACTGATTGGGCGAATGACTTAGTAATTGTTGAGAAACCAGACTCTTCACTGAGATTCTGCTTGAATCCTATGGACTTGAATAAATTTGTCAGGCGTGAACATTTTGAAATTCCATCAGTTGAAGGACTAACCTGCAAGTTGGCTGGCAGTACTGTTTATTCCGTTCTGGATTTGAAACAGGGGTTTTATCACATGGAGTTGGATGATGCTTCAAGTTTCATGTGCACATTCAACACTCCTTTTGGGCGATATAGATTCTTGAGGGCCCCTTTTGGTTTGGCAAGCAATCCAGAAATATTTCAGCGGGAGATGATCAAGATTTTCGGAGATATAGATGGCTTAGAGATTTTTTTTGATGACCTGATAGTACATGCTAAGACAGAACGTGAGCATGATTTAATTTTAGATAAGGCTATGGATCGAGCTTTAAAGAATGGCGTTCGCTTTAATTCGGATAAATTGCAATACAAAGTGAAGTCTGTCAAATATTTGGAAATGATATTTTCAGCAGAAGGGGCAAGGTGCGACCCTGATCGGGTAAAAGTGGTTAAAAATATGCCTGAACCTCGAACTAAGAAACAATTACAGAGGTTTATGGGAGTCGTCAACTATTTAAATCCTTTTCTTCCAAATTTAGCTGAGCAGTCAGCGCCTCTTCGCATACTTTTGAAGAATGGCGTGAAATGGTGTTGGGGGGAAGAACAACAGCTATCTTTTGAACGAATAAAAGAGTTGGTATGTAATACACCAATATTGCAGCTGTTTGACCCCAAGTTGGATGTTACATTACAGTGTGTTGCTTCAAAGGGATCACTGGGCGTGTGCCTCCTACAAAATGGTAAACCTGTTTCTTTTTCATCTCGGAGTTTGACACCAACAGAGCAGAGATATTCCATGGTTGAAAAGGAGCTGTTGGGTATCTGCTATGGAGTACAGCGATACCATCAATTTATATATGGGCATCCAGTAACTGTCCACACCGACCATCGTCCCTTAGTGGCCATTCTACGGAAGGACATTCACAAGAATACGGCAAGGATACAGAGGATGCAGCTGAAACTCTTGAAGTATCAACTGGATGTCCAATACAGGCCAGGAAATCAGATGTATATAGCCGATTTTTTGTCGAGAATTCCAAATTCTGAGCATGTCTCAGATGACCCATCATTACTGGAGGTTGTACATTCGGTCAGTCTTTGCGATTATCTCCCAGTTAGTGAAAAATGTCTCTTAGAGCTGAAGGAAGAAACTGAAAAAGACGAGATCCTTAATTGTGTAATTAGAATGGTTGATGGAGGCTAGGAGGATATGAATCGTCCAGACTTAGGTGCGGACATTAAATATTATTATAAGTTGAAAAATGAGTTGTTTGTAAAAGAAGGTGTACTTTTTTTCAACGATCGTCATCCCGAAGGCTCTTCAGAGGGCTACGCTACAAACAATTCACGATCGCTCGCATTGTGGCGTAAACAAAACCAGAAACCTAGCAAAAACTGTAGTTTTTTGGAGAAATATG
The DNA here is from genome assembly GCA_946811695.1 of Gonocerus acuteangulatus. Taxonomy (NCBI): domain Eukaryota; kingdom Metazoa; phylum Arthropoda; class Insecta; order Hemiptera; family Coreidae; genus Gonocerus; species Gonocerus acuteangulatus. The sequence goes on along the minus strand of OX328123.1, from coordinate 145,583,271 downwards.
GGAAGTGAAATAGAAAAATATGTGCTGGGATGTTCTGTGTGCAACAGTCATTACTCGAGAAATGTGAAGGAGCCTTTACTTCCTTCCGAGCTTCCATTGTACCCTTTCCAAAAAGTTGGTATAGATATATGCCAGGAAAACAAATTTTATATCTGGTTCTAGAAGATTATTATTCTAGGTGGTTAGAAATAATTCCTATTGCTTCAAAGTCAGTAGCGTGCATTATAAGGAGTTTGAAACCTGTTTTTGCCACTCATGGCGTTCCACAATTTGTGAGAAGTGATAACAGTCCTTTCAACAGCTTCGAATTCCGTGAATTTGGTCGAGATTGGGGACTCACACTGGTAACTTCAAGCCCTGGATATCCCAAGTCGAATGGTATGGCAGAAAAAGGAGTAGACATAGCGAAAAGGATTCTCAGAAGAAACAAGGATTGGCAGAGAGCGTAGCTGCATTACCGTTCAACTACTTTGCAGTCTTTGGGAGGTCTTGCACCATCTCAAATGTTGATGAGTAGGAAACTAAGGTCAGAAATTCCTATGGTTTCCAGTTCTTTAATTCCCAAGATAGTTGACAGAGAGCTTTTTGAAGAGATAGATGATTTGAACAAACGGAAGATGAAGGTTCATTATGACAGATCAGCTACCAAGGAAAGAAAACCCTTCTCAGTTGGTGATAGAGTGTGGTATTGGAATCAAGAGGAATGGCGTACAGGCAAGATAGATAGAAGATTGAAGGAACCGCGATCTTACTTGATCAGAGACGATGAAACCGGTGCTGTCTACAGGAGAACATCAGTTCATATTAGAGTCTTCAAGGAGTATAATTTCAATTAAGAAAAATGTTTTCATGTTTTCTAGTTCATATTAGGAGCTCTAAGGCCATGTGTATTTTTTTTTTTTGTTCCCACCTTTGTTTTCTTAAGATATTTCTTTTCATTTATTTTTCTGTTTTGTCATTGAAGTTTTGTATTTATGTAATTTTAAATTTGTATATATGTATATTGAATCTGTACTATCGGTAGCTAAATTGAGGTGGGAGTGTTTGGTAGTAGAATGTGATCTACTGTGTAGTGAGTAGTTCAGATAAGGCCCGCTAGAGTCGCTTGTAAAACATATGGTACTTAGATTTTCATTCTTAAAACAAAAGACACTAGGTAGTTTTCCAGCAGTTTGAGAGATACAGCCATGTAATAAAGAGATGCTATTTACTATTTAATCTGTGCGAGTTATTTACACCTAATTACTAAACAGTACGGTCCGTTAATTAACATTGCTTCGTTAATTAATTTTAATTCCACATTCCTCCAAAAGTCGTTTTGGGACGTGGCGGTAATAAGGGACCTCACCATCCAAAATACCACATTTTTCTGCAAGTGTTATTATTATTATGAAGGTGTGTTGAAATAATTGTTTTTATTATTTTTGTTTCTTTGCTTTTTAGTATCTTATCACAGGCGTTCGTTCAAGAATTTTCTATTATGACAGTATCAAGAACCATGGCTAGTCGTGCGTCTTTTATTAATTCTTCCAAGACTTTTAAAAACCTTGTCGCAGTAACCGTGGTCTTTGGGAAAAGCCCATTGGTCGAATGTTAATTTAATGACTCCCAAGCTATGTAATAATGAGGGTGTAGCCCATGTATTTATCGCATTGGTTGACTTACTATTATTATCGGAGTTGGGGGTCTCCCATGGTCTAGTGGCTAGCGCGCAGGATTCATAAGCGGGAGATGGTGGGTTCGATCCCCACCGGCGACAGGAATTTTCTCATCCCACGGCTCGCTGAGAAAATTCCTGGCTGCACCCTGGACGTCGGCGCTAATGGCCAAGATTTGTCGATGCGCCGTAAAAAAAAAAAAAAAAAAAAAAAAAAAAAAAAAAAAAAAAAAAAAAAAAATCGGAGTTGGTTTTACCCTTATAGTTTCTGTCTGTTCGTTTACATTTATATCTTTCGTAAAAAATGTAAAATAATGGATACTTTTGGTACCCTCCGTCAAGAGTTCATTTATCTATTATATTTATTTATGTACAAATTAACAAAAATATTCATCTGCTCACAGAATTACAAGATATAAATAACTTCAACAATTAATACGTGACAAATAAAAAATATAATTATTAGAGCAATTAAGATCTTTGACTAAAACGTTGCTTCAAGTGATTTTCAACGTTGATGCCCCGATAAGATTAATCTTTTAAATGAGTCAAACGTGTACAATCTCAGCTTCCCAAATAATATCCTGTCTTCTTATCTCGTTCTAATCATAAGAGAAGAACGTTGACAGGTTCGACTAGTGCTTCTGCCAATCAACATGAACGTGTTTTGCTAAATCATAAGCAGACGTATGAATCATAAACTGTTGTATCAACATCCGCTTCTACACTCACTCCCGGATACGATTTGTGATAATTTCATGAGTCATTGCGTGACTTCTTTATATTGTTCTTACTTGAGTAGAGGCTTTGACTTCCAAGACGTGAAGGCATCATAAAAAAAAAATATAAAAACCTAAAGCCTTGAAATTAGCTTATTCTGTTCTGTTTATGTAATCGAGTGATATATTTGTTTTACACGCCATGAGTAAAACAAATATATCACTCGAATATATATATATATATATATATATATATATATATATATATATATATATATATATATACATATACATATATATATATGTAAATCACGTGTCTCTATGTCTGTTCCTTATACAAATCCTCACCATTCGACCAATTTTGACCAAACTTGGCACACAGGTAGATCTTGTTCCGGGGAGTGTCGTAGGCTAAGTCAAAGACGCCTACCAGCTGTGTGTCTGTATGTTTGTTCCTTATTCAGATCCACACCGTTTGACCGATTTTATCAAACTTGGCATACATGAAGGTCTTGATCCGGGGAGAGTCAAAGACTAAGGTAAAATCGTCTAGGACTCACTGTTTGGAGGTCACGGGTTCGAAACTGAGAACCCGAAAAGTTGCTGATTTGCGTTATTAGATTTTAATATTACTTATTTAATTTCTAATTTATTTTTGCTTTTCTAGATATAGAACGTGTACAATGGCACGCCGGGTAACAGCATATATATATATATATAGTAACAGATAATATATATATATATATATAAATCAGTCCCATAACAGGCCATTCATGAGCATACGGCATGTCCCAGGTGTGATGGTGAAAAGAATTTATTACAGAGATTTATTTATTATTAAGGATTAAGAGATAATGAATAAATCTGATATCTTTCTGGCACCCTTTTCATTCACAACAGTCCTCAGATTTTTCTGTACATAACACTCAGCTGCAACAAGATAATGTTTCCCCACATTCGCTAAACACCAAGACCATATTCACAATTCCACTACTAGAATACACTTAAAACATTTTGAGGACAGTTGAGAATGAAAAGGCATTCTAATACTTACAATAAACTTTTTTGTTGCATATATATATATATATATATATATATATATTGGGGAAGGTGTTGTACCTTTGACCACTTTGCAAAATTTAATTTTTTTTAGCTTAAATATTAAAGCTATATTCATTTTTTTTTATTTCATTGTAATTAGTATTCTATTGCTTATCATACATATTTAAGTTTTTCAAGGTTCTAGGTTTACATTTAATATTTTTTATTATTTTTTTTTTAAATAATCGTACAGTGGTCACATTTAGTTGTACCTTTGACCATGGGGTGTTGTACCTCTGACCACGTAAAAACAATACAGCAGTCCAGAAAAAAATATTGTATTCAGTAATATTGTAATTAATTGTAAGTTTAATAAATACAGGACATGGATGTAAGCATAATAAAAAAAAACTATTATTGATATTATGTTATGCTTAATATGCTGAAATAGCCAGTCCAACCGATAAACGTTTTAACTGTCAAGCAGATCCACTAGCAATAGTAGGGTATGGAAGTTTAGCCACAATGTCTTCAACATCAATATCATACAAATTTTCATCTTCTCTGGTAAACTTGTAACTTAAACATTGTTTTTTTTTCAAATATTGGATCTTAAACATTGGACATTTAATACCACAGATCTCTGCGCCTAAATATGTAATAGTAATATTATTTTTTTTTTAATTTGTACCTTTGACCTGGTCAAAGGAACAACAACTAGTCTTGGTCAGAGGTACAACACCCTAGTGAAAATTAAAAAGTATGCCAGAAATTTTAGGGTTAAGATAAATCAATTTCAGAGGCTACACCATATGAAAAACTGACGTGCGTGCCGTAGTGAATATTTTCCAGGGCGTGACTAACTAATCTATTAGAAAGTAGTTTTTAATTTCAAATTACTCCATTACTAGCCAACTAGAGAGCTGAATGTAGTTATTCTTGGCTCGAATAATTAATGTTGCTATGATAGTGAATCCTTAACTAGTAAGAATAGGTGATAGGGGACTGGTTTGAACTATTTAATTTTCAAACTAAATGTAACTAAATCATTCTACACGTGTCAATCCATTTGAAATGGTCCAGAAAAAAATAATCTGGTTGCTTGACCATTTCAGAAAAAAATGATATTTTTACCATAAATTACATATGGAATTAGTAGTTCAAAACAATTATTAAAATATTTTTAGAAACAACCGTTTCAAAATAGCAGCCATCTTTGTTTCACCATCATCTTTGTGTTCGCATGTTGATTTTAGCGCGGTTCCTCCCTACCTCCATAGGGAGAACCCGCCTATGAGGTTGACCTCACGACGCAATCCGGAAGTGCCGGCCAGAAACTTTCTCGTTTCAGACCCCATACATCACGAAAATATAGGTGGTTCAAATTTGTATATATATTATGTTTGTCTGTTCGCTCTCTGGCAAGCTTAAAAAAAGTCCGTCTCGCAGGAACTGCATCATCTTAGCGCGGTTCTAATTTGGAAAGATTAAAATAGAAGCAGTTATTATTTTGGTTTCACCAGTCTTTTTTATTTAATTAATTATTATAATGGCGTGTCAACCCTTAAGGTCACTAACGCCATTCCTGTGTGTAGTAAAGTCTTGAAAGGTCATGATTTACGATCTTACCTGGAAAGGTCGGCTAACACTAGAAACTGTCCCGCTAGTGACAAGGTCTTGGAATCTTGGAAATCCATATCTCTAACATTAAATTGTTTTTCTTATTTTTCTTGACCTGTTTTATTTTCAAATACATTATCCAACTATAAGCAATTAATAAATAACAAGGAATAAAAAACAGACAAAAAGAACAGTTCGAATAAGCGAAATCAATTACTTTAAAGTTTTAAGCTCTTATTTCTCCGATTGACATCGCCTAATCAAAACTTTCATTAGAACCTTTTTTGTAGAGCATTTAATAAGCTTTCTAATGGTATTCTTCCGTTTACCAAGATTCTCAACCTTTTTCGAGATATTAAGGAAAGTAAACAAAGTTACCAAAACTTTTTATGTCTGTTAATAAAATATTTTATTCTAACCCTTTCTTAACTCCAAACGTAACCAAAATTTCAACATATTAGTTTTAATAAAAGTGGAACATGCAGAAAATGTTTCAACTGAATCCCATGATTCACCCAAGAAGTACCCAAACCAAAAAAAGGTATTCAATAACTATTTTTCCAATTCTCTCGAAAACAGTTAAATCTATCGCCTTGAAAATGGTTTCATTCGTTTTCCTAGCCCAAGAAGCATATAAAATGAGTACTTACAAGCTTATAAACTCAAAAACGTAAGAGTTATGATTTTTTTTTTTTGCGTGAATTTCGCCCAAACGGCATCTTCTGCCCGTTGTTGTCTGGGGCCGATTTTGATGAAATTTGGTACAAAAATCTTTCGTTGAATTTGAAAGGTCAAGTTCTTTAACCAGCAGAATCCGCCCACTGGAAGATGGCATGGGGGAGTTTTTGAGTTCATATGCTTGCAGGTACTTGTTTTATAGAATTCTTCACATAGGAAACTTATGAAACCAGTTTCACGGCGATATGTGTAACCGTTTCTGAGAAAAGTGGAACAAATATTTTCGTAAGTCATTATTTTTTTGTGGGTAGAGAATTTAGTGAGCTTTCGAATGGTTACCTTTCACTTGCCACGATTTATTAACCGTTTCGAGATATTTTTTTAAAAAAAATCTGAAAACCTTTCATGCCTATTTATGAAATATTTCCTTAACGTTGGAGTTATTGAAATAACCAAAATGTATCTATCATAGATTAGATGAATATAAATCGTCTGGAACAAGTTCCAACTGAATTAATCGTTTCTGAATATTCAAACTGAATATTAGTTTGGAAATTAGGTGTTTCCAAGTTTCTCGGTATCGGTTACAGATATCGCTTTAAAAATTTTTTTTTTTTTTTTTTGTTTTTCGTTTTCTACTTAGGTGAGACCTATAAAACGAGTATCTGCAATGATATGAACTCGAAAACGTAAGCGTCTCCCTCCCTCTCTCCCTCCCTCACTCTCTCTCCCTTCCTCCCTCCCTCCCTCTCACCCTCTCTCTCTCGCACACACACTCTCTTTCTATCTATCTCTCTCTATCTTTCCGTCTGTCGATTTCCTTGCTTTCGGTCTAATATTTTCATTTATTAATATTTATTAGTTATGATGACAGTAAGCCTTCATTCGCCGAAGGTAGCCTTCCCACATTGATCCGCCCTCGTCTACTCGGAGATTAAGATCTTGCTGGCTTTGGTCAATCTGTCAATAGCGTTCTCATATTTTCAATCACCAGTTGATGAGTTCCGGAATCTATTAGCAAGTCAAATCTGACCTCAATTGATTTCTTTCCTGACCGATTATGCAGGAAGAACTGTAACTGATTGGAGGGTTGCAATGTTGTATTTATATAAAACCTTAAGGCCTAGGGATTAGATACAATTATAATCGCGATTAAACTAATTAAGTCAGTGCGCAAATATATATATATATATATATATATATATATATATATATATATATATATATATATATATATTAAGACTGAATCCATGATCAATAGATACGCCAGACGAATCGGAGCCCATCGAACGCTTAAATTGAATATCAAAGGTGTTTACTTGTATTGTATTTATTACGTTATTTTTATTTGAATGCGTAGATATTTTCCCTATGATGTGAATTATTGCTTTCGTATTGTTAGAAATAATTGAAGCCAGACTGCGAAAAGACGTAACTTTATATGTATATAAATATATTAACATATGTGTACATATTTGTACAAATGTATATTTTGTTATAACCTCTGTTTCGTTCTAAATCGCAAGCCAGGAAAAAAGTAAATTTAGTTCGAAAAGTTTCACTTGAGCAACTCCTTTATCTAATTAAAAAACTTCCCAGCTGCCTCTTCTTTTGCCAAGTTATGAGCTCTTGAAGAATAATTTATGTGATTTGGCTCACCATGGGATGAATTTATAAAGCCTAAAGCCTTTTTCTAGAATTTTAGGGGTGTTATGAGGTAGGAGTTCCTGGGGTATTCATTTTGTCATTGTTTTCTGTAAGCATTATTATCTATGGTTTTTATTGCCTTGGTTTTTGTGGTGCATATTGTAAGTCTTGGATCAGATATTGAAGGGTGATTTTAAGGCGCATATATATATACATATATATATATATATATATATATATATATATATATATATATATATATATATATATATATATATAAACTTCCTCATTCAAGCCGACATCTCTAGAGCCTCCTCTTCTTCGTACTCAGCAATATATCATAACATAAAACTGAAATTCGAAATTGAAAAATATTTAAATCTAAGCACAAATATAAAAAAAAAAAATAAGAATGATGAAACTTATAGCTCATGATGGAAATATATTCCACAGAAAAAAATTGTCTGCAGTTTACATTAGTCACAATTTCTTTGACTGACATATATATCCTGTAATAACTATCAGATGTAAACGCACCCTTAGGGATGGATTCCTTAGGACTTAACACTTACGTCCTCTGGGGCTCCCAAGCTCCAATTAGGTTTTATTTAGGGGAAAAAGGTGCTAGAATAACCCTGAAGCCGTGTCGACGTAGACTAGATGAATGTGAAAATGCCAGTGTTTGAGATAAACCCTCAAGAGTGATGGATGCTAGTGCCGATAAGTCTTATAAGACGTGTGGAAAATACTTCCCTCCTTTCATGAAAGTGATTTTTTTTTCCTTCTCCTTTCTGAGTTTTCCGCCTTAAAGGAATGGGACATTCACGGGCTTAACAAGAAATTGTTATTCGCCCGAAAGTATATGATAATATGTGTGTTTATATGCAAGGGATAATTCACAAAATATTATCACTCTTTTATTAAATATCTAAAAGACAAGAAATAATTATAAAGCCACCATTCAAAATTCTTATATACGCTCTAGAAAAAGGTTCTCATGTAATTGTTGTTAGTAGCATCTCAGTCTTAGGCATCAGTGCTTAAAATGTAGAAATCTTGTGCGTTTTAGCGCGGTTACTCCCTACCTCCATAAGGAGAACCCACTTATGAGGTTGACCTCACGACGCAATGGGGAAGTGCCGACTAGAAACTTTCTCGTTTCAGACCCCATTGATCACGAAAATATATATATATATATATATATATATATATATATATATATATATATATATATATATATATATATATATATATATATATATATGCTTGTCTGTTAACGGTCTAGCAAGCTCAAAAATGGTCCGATTTTGATGAAATTTGGTACAAAAATCTGTCTTCTTATTGGAAAGGTCAAGGCCAACATAATCCACCTAAAGGAAGATGGCGTTTAGGGCGAAATTCGCGCAAAAAAATCGTATCGCTTACGTTATTGAGTTTATATGCTTGCAGGTACTTGTTCTATAGGTTTCGTAACATAGAAAAACGAATGAAACCCTTTTCACGGCGATATCTGTAACCGTTTCTGAGAAAAGTGGGATCAATGTTTTTGTAAGTCATTATTTTTTTGTGGGTACTTAGAATCGCGAGATTCAATTGGAATATTTTCAACATCTTGGAAATTAATCCCAACTAAGATGTTTAAATTTTGGTTATATTTAAAGTAGTGCGTTGCCCACTTTTTTGGTTCAATGTACCTGAGCGCCGACAAGCGTTAATTTTTTTTTTTTAGTAGAAAGCCTAAGAAATCTTAAACAAAAAAAAAAGTAAAAAAATAAGTTCAGACATATATTTCTATAAGTCTACCTAAGTGGGGGAAAAGGGTGCTTGCAAATTCCCAACTTTTTCCCATTTTTTTTTTTTTTTTTTCATTGAAGACTAAATATTAAGAATTTATATTCTATCCTTTCCAAATTTTGCCAGGACTAAGCAACACATGGAAACAAGCTCAGGTTAAGCAGTGACTGTGATTCGGATTTATATTATCTATATAAGTTGTTAGAATAAATAAGAATGGCATGTGCAGACCATACTCACTCTAGCCGCCTACTATAAACGTTTTAAATTATAGCCAAGTTAAAAATAAAAAGTATAATAAATAAATGCAATTACAATAAGGCTATTTAAAGAAACAAAGAGTGGCTGTGGTAATCAAGGTGGCTGTGGCTAATACCATGATGGCGTATACATAGTTTCTTTTGCATTCTCCTTTCCATATAACCTTCCTCATAGTCTCCAACTGAAGTTATTGTTATTTCTTATTTTATAGAAAGATTTAACCCACGACAGAATGGAATTTTATTCGCCATGAAGCACATATTTACAGTTGGTTATAACAGTAAAACTAATTTGCTAGTAAAACAAGACTTAAAATACTTAAAATTACAACAAATTTTTGGTTGTTTAGAATAGAGCCTTCTCAGCAGTAGTCGAAGAGTAAGTACGTTTTCAGTACATAATTGTTTTGACTTATACAGATTAAGAATTATCCACTTCTGTGTAAGTTGGCTACTGTCAGTTTCCTGTGATTTGTGATGTTAATGTATTCCATTTCTTCGAGATTTACGGTAACGCGCTAAGATGTCGCAGTTCCTGCGAGTGGGACTTTTTATCTCTATTGTCTCCTTTTTAGAGGGTATCCCTTTAGAGTGATAAGACCCGCTGACATGAACCTCATAGTGCCAACCAGAAAATGTTGTTTCACAACTCAAAAAAAAAAAACATGTTTACTATGGATTGTTTTTGTTTTTTTAATTAGTAAATAAATATTTTATTTATAGAATATTTCAATCTACAATTCAACTGTATTTTGTAATTTGATATTAGTAACTTATCCACGCCACAGGTGTCCCCAGTTGTCAGCCGAATACCTTCCTTAGGAAGGATTCTAGGATGACCTGGAGTTACCTTACGCCATCCAACCACACCCTGCGAATAGCAGGGAGGATTGGAGGCGAATGAGGCATGGCCTGTGATATCCTGAGGAGAGAAAATATCCATCGATATCACTCCCACTTATTATAATTTCACTGATTTTTTCACTCCACGACACTACACTACCTTAGTAGATCCCGGGGCCACTTTCTATTAAGACGTATTGTTGGAGAGGAAGGATGATTAATGCTGGATAAGGATTGGGCTATAGGATTAGGATGATTGATTAGTTTACTATGGAAGGATGAGAAGCGGCTAGGGATTATATCTTGGACAAAAGGGATATTTAGGTCATTATGGAGGGTGCGATTTGTAACATAATAAGGAGCATTAACTATGGTACGTAGGACTTTAGATTTGAATGTTTGGATTTAATGGGTGTTGGAATGCTTGGCTGTCCCCCAGAGTTCTATTCCGTATGTCCATATAGGTTTTATTAGTGAGTTGTAGACAGTTAGTTTGTTATGTACGGTTAAGTGTGATGATCGGTTTAGTAGTTTGTATAGCTGTCCGAATCGTCGATTGAGTTCTTGTCGTTTGAGTTTAATGTGTGCGTTCCAAGTCAATCAAGAGTCAAGATAGAACCCAAGGTATCGGATTGCTTACTATGGAAATAATCCGATTCTTGAGTGAATTCACATAAATAAAGTGATTGCATATCGAAGCTCGCTCTTCGAAAAATGTTTAGTCCGAGGACCATATTTACGCATTAAGCATTATGTGTGGAATGTAAAATGAAAATACAGATAATTTTTAGATTTTTTGGTACACAGTAAAACCAATGCTAAATTTTGTTTTCCTGTACTTTGCAGATATCATTAATTCAAGAAAAACCACATTTGGACGACTAGTGTACTCAGAATAATTGCTAATTGCAAATCACTGTTATTGAACAGACAGTGTACAGGCCATCTTATAACCTCGGAAATCAAATGCACACACGGCATGGAATCGGTCTAGAAAGGGTTATACAAGTCTACACCGTCTGACCGATTCTGACCAAACTTGTCACAGAGGTAGGTCTTGATCCGGGGAGTGTCATAGGCTAGGTCAAAATCATTTAGGATCTTAATAATTACTTTTTTCAAGCATAATTACTTGTTTGTTTTCTACTTTATTGTTGCTTTTAAGATGCAGCAAGTCACGCTGGGTATAGCAAGGTTTAGCGTGGCACGCTGGGTATAGCAAGGTGTAGCGTGGCACGCTGGGTATAGCAAGGTGTAGCGTGGCACGCTGGGTATAGCAAGGTGTAGCGTGGCACGCTGGGTATAGCAAGGTGTAGCGTGGCACGCTGGGTATAGCAAGGTGTAGCGTGGCACGCTGGGTATAGCAAGGTGTAGCGTGGCACGCTGGGTATAGCAAGGTGTAGCGTGGCACGCTGGGTATTGCAAGGTGTAGCGTGGCACGCTGGGTATAGCAAGGTGTAGCGTGGCACGCTGGGTATAGCAAGGTGTAGCGTGGCACACTGGGTAACAGCTAGTTCATTTAATAATTTAAAGGCACCTGAAATCCTAATTTTTCTAAGATTTAATTGGAGTAAGTAGAATTTTCCTTATGAATAAAAGGAAATGTAAGTGTTCTTCTTAAGATCCTTTTGCCCAGATAAAATCTAGTTTTATACATATATATTTTTTTTTTCTAAATTCCTTGTAGCAGTAAAATTAGTTTGTATATAAAACTATGTTAGAGGCTAGATTGGGGCTATTCATTTTGTGCGCTGGCATTTGACGTTCTGCTCCATTGGGCTTGGTCGTCCAAAATCTCTTTGCTCACGAAAGGCTCTATTCGTAAGCAAGCAACCCGCACAATTCCATATTTTTTATATGTTTGCAATTCAACCTCTGTGTCTTTTTTCCATCCTAAAACTTTTTTCTTCCAGTCATACCAAACGCAATGCGTATATTACGCCGAGCTTATTTCTTGCAAAACTTAAGTACTTTTTCAATGACAGTAAGATGGGGAATAAAAACGCTTTTAAACCAGCAGTTCCTTAAAATACCTCTTAATTTAACTGTTTAACCAAAAGAACTTGCCTTTGCACTGCTGTAACTATCAACAATGGTTCATAAAATCATTATTATACGGGCAGTACCCCTATGTCTGTGTTTATAGGCACGCCATATGTTCAAAACAACATACTTCCTGTCAGTTTATGAGATAATTTTAGTATAGCGTACAAGTGGCTCTCTAGGGGAATATCGTAGTACAGTGAAACCTCTCTATAGCGGACACCTCTGGGTGAACCAAAGTTGTCCACTATAGAGAGCTGTCCGCTATACAGAGGGGTTGGTGGAGATGGATACGTACCGAATTTGTATATTAAATTCATGTTTTAATTAACCATTTAATAATTACCCACCACAAGTTTTTTTTAAGTATATAGAAAGAAGTTCAATAAGTATAAACTGAAAAAAAAAAAAAAAATTAAAAATATTTGCATGCGTATATCCAAAGAGTAATGATGGAAGCTTGGATTCCCACTGATTCCCCGCATTCACCGATGCCGATTCTCCACAAATGGCTCTAAATGAAATTTTTTGCCTGCCACGAAATTTTTCCAGCCACCCATTGGAAGCCTTAAATTCAGAATAGCCCAACTGTCCAGCTATCTCTAGTGCTTTTCCTGGATCATAGGACCTGATATGGGAATGTTTTAAACACGCACTCTTTTAAACCATTCCAGTGTAGCGAGATCGATTGTAAATCCCTGTCCAGTTCTTAGTTCTTGGACATGTTTGTCACAATTTTCCGTCCATTTCTGCAAAATTTCATCTTTCTTTTTCAATATTTCTGCTGCTTGTGTTTTACCTATCTTAAAACTCGGCAACTTTACGCACACCACATTTTTCGCGATTAGAAAATGTTATCACGTCAATCTGTTCTTTAAGTGTCAGAGATTACCGATTAGACATATTGAAGAGACAGCACGATATTTACTCAACAAGAGCTAAAAACCAACTGAAAATTGTAGAGGGAATGTGAACGGAATGAGAGTTTTGGAATATTCCCGGAACCGTGATACCTCGTTGGCAAAACAATAGTAATATACCAGCGGGTAAATCATATGCTTCTGCTGAAAAGGAAGAGGTTCCTGTTGTGAAATTCCTAGGAAGATATTACTAGTCACTATTCTCTATATATATCTTATTCTCACAAAGAGTTTGTTATTGTTAACGCATTTTACTGGAAACCTACACCGATAGGAAGGCTTCTATAAATAACATTAGCTGTACTTGTCCGTAGTAAGGAGGTAAAAAACCAGGTTTCTCTGTCTGTGTCCCTTGTACAGAGGTGTCCGCAATATAGAGGTTTATTTTACCTATAGAAAAATTCGGGACTGCGAGAAAATGTCCGTTAATAGAGGTGTCCGCTGTAGGGAGATGTCCGTTAAGGGAGGTGTACGCTGTAGGGAGATGTCCGTTAAGGGAGGTGTACGCTGTAGGGAGATGTCCGTTAAGGGAGGTTTCACTGTATTAAATGCAATTAAAAAATAATCGGTTTTACGTTACTTAAATGACCTGACCTACTCCAATGGTCAGCGGATTGAAGCAATATTAAACCTTATATCTATAAATTTCCATATATTTGTATATTTTATTTGTATAACAGTATAAGATCGAAAATGATCTAATAGCATATATTGATTGGACCGAAGTTTCCTAACGCAGGGTACTCCCGTTTTTCTAAATTCTTCTTTTATTTTTATTTATTTTTTTTTTTTTTTTATTTTTTTTTTTTTAGGCCAAGGAATTTAACAAAAATTTAAAACTAAACAAAAGATAATTTTGAAAAACACAGTAGACTTATAAGAATGTCAGGATAATTATTACATATCTAATAAATAAAAACACCAATCCGTCACAAAAACAATCTTATAGGCAAAATATATATAGGTACAAGATATGTTTAATATTATTTGTTGTTTATTCTTTGGATAGTTATAAACGATTTAATCAATTGAAAATATTTCATTTATTTGTGAAAATTATTAATCTGTATATACAAACACACACACACACACACACACACACACACACACACACACACATATATATATATATATATATATATATATATATATATACATATATATACATAACAATGTTGTTCAGTTCATAAAAATGTTTCATTAAAAAAGAATCCAGGTTCATATTTAGAATTTCTAAATAGAACCCTTCGTCACTCCAATCTTCTGCCGCGGAGTAATTCATATTAATTCTTGTGAAAGATGACCCGATATATATTTTCCACTTTTTCTTGTTTGTTTTTCTGGCAGGGGGTCGATAAAGCAGTACACTCTTAGTTCACATTAACTGCTTTATTTGTTATGTTTCGCCCCATAAACATAACAAATAAAGCAGTTAATGTGAACAAAGAGTGTACTGCTTTATCGACCCCCTGCCAGAAAAACAAACAAGAAAAAGTGGAATATATATATATATATATATATATATATATATATATATATATATATATATATATATATACATTAATATGGTAAGGGCCTCCAACTAAGTTAAAGTTTCGTCCAGGATTTCCTTTTTAAGATAATACTTTTTGCATAAAGAATATTTAAATAAATTATTTATTAAGGAAGGACCTTATGATATAATCAATGGAACAATATTATCCCAGGTTCTTTTTCATCTTTAAAAACACAGATTTCATCAGTATTTGAGATTTTTGATAAAATTCAAAGTACCATCCCCGATACGGATGAGAAGGGCTGCTTGACAGGTTGTATTTTCTTTACTCGCTGAGAAGAGTTTCTGAGATTACTCATAAGCAGTCTTTGGTGATCGGTAAAACGTTGATTAAGGTACCGGATTGCTTGTAAGTTGGAACAAAGGCCCTTGTTAACCCTTTGCCCGCCGTCAGCAGGTCTTGGGCAAACCACAACCCAATTTTGAGCAAATTATTCTATTACCAGACTGGGAGATATCTAACGCTACAAATTCTTATTTTTAGTACATCATAAAAAGATTGTGGTGTTTCTCATGAGAGATTACTGAGACAAGTTTTTCATCCCATTTTTTCTACCAATTATATACTGTAAATGACTATAGTTTTTTTGATTATATATATATATATATATATATATATATATACGTATATATACACAAATATATTCATTATAAACTACAGTAGGACCCATAATTTATGTACCTTTCCCAAGATACTCAATATCAATATGAAATCAATTCGTCTTCCCATAATACACAGGTTCTGTTTGTAAAATATAGAGATTCTCGGAAGCGGCTTACATATCTCCTTAAATAAATAAATAAAAAAAATGGATTCGTTCGATTTCCCGTGTATTTAATACATAAAGTAGCAAAAAAAAAATTAGAATTCGATGGGTTTTTTCGACTTTGGGTTAATATCGTTCTCTTAAAGTCGTGAGAGTTAATAAAACTTTCTTTTTTTTTAATAGGTTAATCAAAGTTTCTACTGCACGAAAAAGTCACGAAATTGAAAATAGGGCATGAATATCACGAAAAAGTCATGAATTTTGAAACCATGTCACGAAATTTCAGTTTTACCGGAGTCTGACGTAATCCCGGGACTTCCGCGCATTCGTAATTGTTTCCGTTTTTGTATGGCCATGCATTTTTATCTGCCTCTCCCACCCCCTTAATCTGTTAGATTCCTTTGTTTTAGCATTTACACATCAATTATTCATTATGTATACAGTCTTAAATATTGAAATTCTGTACACATTAACTAAATTATATTTTTAGACAATAAATATTTAGTTACTAATATTTTTAGAAATTTGAATCTGTTACCACTGTTCAATATTTTGGGGGGCTGCTAATTCCATAGTCGTCCATAATACTTATTATCATCGTCTCTTCGCTTTTAAATAAATGTAAAAATTGTAAGTTTATAAATATCATGGTAATCAGTGTAAGGTTACTAATAATTTTAAGCTAATAGGCTTTTTCTTTTTAAGTGAAATATTTTATTTTCACTGGGCATGAAATTTTATTTTCAAATCAGGAAAATGACACGAAGTCCAGAAATTGGCATTCTCAAAGGTAGTAGACAACCTGCTTAATGAGACAAATATTCCAAAGCATCGGTTTGAGTTTTACGAGAAAAGCTGTACAAAGTCCCGAGTCAATTCAAGAATAGCTCCAAAGATTCGACAATTTAAAATTATTTGTATAAAGATATTTATACAAAAAATCGAGTATCTCTATCGTAGCCAATGCATTTACGCACATTACTGCGCAAATAGGTATCATAAGTCGGCTGAGCCTAGCTAACATTTCTGCACGAATGTTGCGGGAAAAGGGCAAGAAAATTCTTAGTTTTTAAAGCTTATTAAATTTATAACAGCTTTGTCTGGCCGGATTTTTGTTGCTTGTTTCTCCTGTTTATTAAATTACTTGTAAATAAGTCACAAACTTTTAAAATTGAACATAAAATAATATTTTATTTTTCATCTAACTTAATGGGCCGGGTGAATAAAAACAAGTAGTAAATACTCGTGGAGTTTCAAAAAACAATTAAACACTTAAATTGAAGTGACAAAATAAGTATTTACTATTACTTGCAAGAAAATACTTGTACGGCAAGTATATACTAAGTAAACGCCTAAATTGGTGTGACTAAGCGAAAGTAAATACTTCCGTAAATATTTATAGATTTGCAAGTTCGCCTGACCCCAGACTTGCCAGTCCGTACTTGCGTTTCGAGATGGCTGCAAAGTTAAGGAAACGATCTGCAATTACGTAGTCAGAAGTTTTTGGGATCGCTGATTACGAATTTGTTATCAGAGTTTAAAAAAATGAAAAAAATCAAAATTGCGGAATGCAATATGGCGACGTGTTATACGAAAACACTTCGTAAAAATGAAATAAAAATTTAACCATTGATCTTAAACTTACTGTTTTGTGATTATTAGGGCCTGTCCCCGGCGTTAATAGCCCTAATGTTGATACGCCGTTAAAGACACACACACACACACAAATTAGGGTCTGTGATTACAAATTGATCAAAAATTCCAACTCAATGAGGAAAAAACCCTAACAAAAATAACCCATTTTTTTATAGAAACTTTTTTTTTCGACTTTTGGCCGCATTTTATGCATTCGTCCCACTGTGCTGCTTGGTGTCAAACATTACAGAAACCGGCGAAATATAAGTCCCGATCTATCTAACAAGAGACTAGTACGGTTCGAAAGCGGAAGTGTCAATTTTATTAGAAACTACTTTCTCGATGAAAACACCTAAGCTCGAGGTGGATTGCGGCCAGAAAAAAACGGAACTTTTTCTCAGATATGTCAGTGATTCAGGATATCAAAGTGGTGTAGGGTATCAAAAACTGATCGGCTAAACATGCCCATGCCATTTCTTCAGCCGATGTAATTTTCGGCAACATTGGTTTATTTAATACACTACAGTCTTACAATAACGCTGCAAAAATAGCCCTACTGTCACAACCAGCAATCGTATCGCTTTCATTCACAGCTGCAAATTGGCAAACACAATCAGGCACAACTGCTGACTACTAAGCAAAAAGGATATGAGTCGAGTTGGCAAGAAGTTAAAACAGAACTTTAAGGATAAAATGGACGGGAAGGCACAACAGGAAAGATGTGTAGCCATGGGCCGCTACGAGTATCTACTTGCATTTCTAGTGAACTCGTTTGACTCGCGAGTAAATACTTGCAAGTATACTCTCGAAAAGGCAAGTAAACGGTCACGAGTAAACTTCACTTTAATCACATCGGTTTACTTGCCCTATAAATTCTTGTCACACTTTACTTGTTACTCGTTTTTATTCACCCCGCCCAATATCATCACTGACATCATTGAATCTGAACATTCAGAACCTGATTGATTAGAGCTCGAAAAAAATCAGACTGACATCATCAAAACGTAAATTTCTCTTAATCAAACAATGGGATTAATTGAAATAATATGATTTTTGAATGATTTGAAAATAGATTTTGATTTTTTCCACGTCTAATCAGGATTTTCAACATTGGTCATATCAGTGCTGATATTAAGTTAGATAAGAAATAAAATATTATTTTATGTTCAATTGTAAAATAAATTGAATTATTTACACGTAATTTAATAAACAAGGGAAACAAAAATCCGGCCTAACAAAGTTATTTTACATTTTATAAGCTTCCATTTTAAAAAAAAATCATTGAAATCGGTTCAGATTTGGAGGCTGTAGTCGTGTTTGAAACAAAAAAAGTCGATTGCCCCACTGTTCGCCGGGAGACCTCGTCTACGTCCTATAGGTACATATGATGATTTAAAAGGACGCTGGGACAACCCTACCTCAGAGGACCCGAAATGCGTCTTATGCCTGTATAGCTTTGAGCCGACAGTGTCTGCCAGTAAGAAGGATCTGAGGCCTGACATCTGACGAGGGTCCTGTGAAAATGTTTTCTCTGCTCCGGCTTCACCTTCCACTTTCCTTTTACCTGTCAAGCTCACCCTCCCGGGTCATGTCGTTTATTTAATTTATGCTAACTCTCCTTCACTCAAACTCTTATTGCTTAAAGGTGAGAACGTAGGATTCTTTCATCTTTTTCAACTGAAGGTTCCGCTAATAAGGTTTGCTCAAGCCTTCAACAAGTTAAAGCGGCTTAAGCATTATTTTAAAAAGCAACTGAGCAACTCACTGACGTGAGAAACAAATGTATGTGTAAAGAAAACCATGATACGAGTCTCACAATCACATCCAACACACTATCATTACTACTTTCAGTATGATTCGAGGACAAGGTATCGAGCCTGCAATGAAGGCGAATTGAGAAGAATCTAACTTATTCCTGTTCTCGGAGCCTACTTTACAAGGCTAAGCTCTGCCCTTTCGATTTTTATTGAAAATATCATATGTTATTTAGGGAGGAAACATGCTTATGAGGTTTATCTTATGCCGCAAACTAGAAGTACCTATTAGAAACCCTTAGACCACGAACGTAAAGATGGTTCCAAGTTCTGTCTGTGCGTGTGTCTGGGTGTGTGTGTGTGTGCGTGCGTGGGTGCGTGCGTATGTGTATTAGGGTGGCCCTTATTTTTCAATTTTCTAAAAGTTTACCTCCCCCCCCCCTATCTTATCCAATCAACAAAATAACGATCTGTGCAAAATTTTAGCTAATTCGAACAACTCCAAGGCGACCCGCAATGATCTTGAAATATTGAAATTTTCTATTCATGCATCAACTGATACATTATCAGGATATTGATCCAGAAAATAGTAAGGCAGCCGCAAACAATTTGTCATCCTTACTTGGTGACAACGTTCCAACAGCGGTTAAGGCAAATATAGCTCAAGTTATGGTGGAAGAAGAGGAAGAAGAAGAAATCAACTGTAGACGTGCGTTCTCCACCAAAATGATTTTTCTTCCTTCACAAAAATCGATTTTTTCATATTGTTTTGTGGATTGTTGCCGGGGACCGGGAAAAATACCCGACTGATACTAAATCCTCCCTTAGAAAAACATAATATTCAATATTTGTATTTTTTTATTGTTGACATTATGCCTTGTTTCTATAGAAATTTTTGTTTTAAATAAAAATGCAGTTGTCTTATGCAAGTTGTGTGCACTATTAACAACCTAATATGTTTTAATTTTTTCATGATATCCCTGCAATTTTTAGAATTCAATTTTGAGATATATGATTTAGAATGATTTTAAACAATTTCTTGGGTAGCCTGATGTATCTAAATAAATTGCAATAAGAAACGGATTGAGATAGAACAGTATATCCCTTATTTAACGGAATTAATCGTTGCGTATAGTATGTTACAATTTCAAAGCGTTTGAGGGTCGCTAAGCAGTTGTCCGATTGCGCTAAAATTTTGCATAAATAGTTTTTTTGTTAATTGGAGCAGAATTGGGGGGGGGAGAAGCAAAATTTTGACGTTCGCAAAAAAGTCCCTATAGCTAAGGACCACCCTAGCGTGCATTAGTAAAATTATCATATTTTTTACATTTTTTCAGTTTATTCCCAAAATGTTTAGAATCGACATTTGAGATATTTAATTCAGAATGATTTTAAACAATTTCTGGAGTCGCCTTGATGTAACTACTTAAAGGTTTTTTGAGAAAATGATTGAGATAGAACAGTATATCCCTTTTTAACGGAATTAATCGCTGCCTATACTATGTTTCATTTTCAAACCGTTTGCGGGTCGCCTAGCAGTTGTCCGATTGCCCTGAAAGTTTGCACAGCTAGATTTTTTGTTGATTGGAACAGAATTGGGGGGGGAGCAGCAACATTTTGACTTTCGAAAAAATTCCCTATATCTAAGGGCCACCCTAGTGTGTGTGTGTATATATATATATATATATATATATATATATATATATATATATATATATATATAAATTGGGATTGAACTGAGTTATATGATGAAGAAGTTATTTCAGATCTGATCACAGTGGCTCAAGTGACAGTATTAGAAGGAGGAATGGAAAGGTTGGTGTAGTACAGTCAGTATTGATAGACTACTCTATCTACATCTGTTAGGACTGGCAAGATAGCTATGTCAAGATGTCGGCTCGTTTGTCAAAATCTAATCTCTAAACTCTCACATTCTCCCTCTAACTCTCTCTTTCTCTCCCTCTCTCTCTCTCTCTCTCTCTCTCTCTCTCTCTCTCTCTCTCTCTCTCTAGAGAGAGAGAGAGAGAGAGAGTGAGAGACAGAGAGAGAGAGAGAGATGGGGAGAGAGCATATTTATTTATGTAGTGTACTAGTATAAAGTAAACGCACACACACGTTATGGTGTTACGTTGGTTTCTATTATGTATGCATAGGTTTTATTTCACTTTCATTTCCTATATTGTAAAATTGTTGCTATTTAAGTTACAACATAGAATAATGCTAAAAAAAAATATTGGGTCTGGTATCACGAACAGATTTTCCTTAATTAAAAAAAAAAAAAAAAAAAGAGCTTATGGATGCTTACGGATCTGACCTTAGGAGGGTATTTCTGTCGGCTGGAGTATGGAATGAAGGCCTGAGAAGAAGAAACCTCACAAGGATCTAAATACCCCGAGGAGTTGTGAGATAGATTACACCCTCCTGTTAGACCCTCCCCTGCGCTATTAACCCTTTATATCCAACGACCCTCCTCCGCAATTATTAACACTTCATCTCTTCCAGATAATTGTTAAGAGGGTCTTAGCAGTAAGGAAAGTCAAAGTAGGAAGGTCTTGTATTGTCATGAAATATATAAGACATTTGTATATGTGCTTGTATGTGTATGTAGTAGAATAAGACGTAATGATCATCCCTTGGTAGCTAAACAAATTCCCCAATTACTCCTCACTACTTAAATAAAAAAAAAAAATAGTTGGGCTCATTTGGGCTTTCATTCAACGTCATTACTAGTGACAGGATGTTCATGTATTTACATATTTTTTTTTATGATTCTTAAATCGTATGTCTTGATAAAATTCTGCACGTTTTAAGTGATTTTAAAGCATTTAATCAGGTTTTTATTTTACATACTTTATCAAAAATCCATATTTTTACATATTCTGCCATAAATACAAATTTTTGCTACATATTTTGATATTCTTTTTTATTTTTTAATGGAAAAGGAAAAGCGCTTCCCCGGCGCTAATGGTCTAGGAACAGATGCGAGATTATGTCTTAGGCCCTAAGGCATATTGGACGAAACGCAGGGACACGTATCGACTATTGTTTTGTGAAAAATTAGCAGAAAAACAATAGGCCTGATCGGTAAACCCACCACTGTACACTCCCCGTATGAGATCAGACCGGCGTCATTTCGTGTTTGATAATTTAAAAATGCATGTTGTTACTAACAATTTTCCAATGTTGATCTTTAGAAATTTGTAAACTTCTTTTTTCCCCTTTTATAATAAAGTTCGTACTAATTATTTATGCTTTTTTTCAATATTTTATAACGTTTTAGGTATTTTTATACTACATATTTTTTATTCCATATTTCATGATAAATGCCTAAATATTTATGTACATATTTTGAATTTTATTTTACATGAACATCCGCTCCCTAGTCATTACCATTACTTTAGAATGGTATATTGCTTTCAAGTTTAAATAATCATAGTCCAAGAGCCGGTAACCGCACGTTCCATGAAGTGTTTTATGCACCTTGAAATTTTGCTATAGTGCATCTCTAGGGTAGATAAGTAGGTAAATATGTGTTGGCTAGACTTACCGTGGAACACCACGCGTTCCATTTGTTTTATTTAGAAGCCAACTATATTTAATGTAAAATTAAGGCAATTTTTAAATGAACAATAATAAGACAATTTAAAGGGAAGTAACAAGTAAAAAAAAAAAAGTGAAAAAAAGAAGGTTTTTATTCTAATATTAAATGAGTGTTTTGTTCACACTGCCATTTAAACCGGTACTGCTAGAGGATCATGTGAGCAAGAACCAATGAGAGCGCAGAGAACAACCACAACTGCCCAGATGATCGGTGCTCTCACTCGTTCTGTTAATCGTAGCGTATTGCAATCTATCATAGGCAACATTTATTTTCATGTTTCCTGATGATTAAACCCCACAAAATGTTTCCGCCCTTTTGGAATTATTTACAATTAAGTTTATTGAAGACGCTGTTTAAATCGCAGCTTGAATAAAGCGCATCATTTAATATTAAAAAAAAATAGGCACTTTGGGCTTTGTTTTTTTTATTTACATTTAAACTCCCTTAAAAGTGTCTCCTTTATTTATTATTCATTGTAGAATTGCCTTCATTTGCTATTATTTTTACATTAATGATCTACCTTCTGAACAAAACACTCTTTTTGGACAATATTGTTTTATTCAACTTTCCCCTATGCGCAGTACCTGGTGCTCCAAGGTAAGTGTAGCCAATACCCAGAGGTACATTATAGCAAAATTTGAAGCTGCACAAAACACTTCATCAAATGTGCGTTACCAGCTCTCCGACTATCAGAAAATAGAATCCTCTAATGCATATAGCTTGTTTGGGGATGAGTGCAGAGGTTGGAGTGAAATTCATGTTTACTCCATGGACTAAGGGCGGACATGATGACAGAAATAAAAACGTTCCCATTAAAACAAATTCCCAAACGCTTAACACGAGAAAGTCAGTGTTTCAAATATTTGTATATATATATATATATATATATATATATATATATATATATATATATATATAGGGGGGGGGCGAGGTTAGCTCAGTGGTAGAGAACTCGACTAATGAACTGGAGGACCAGGTTCAAAACCCTTAAGATTCACTAAAGATTTTTTCTTCTAGTACTGCCGTTCGAGGGTTGGATTTGGGGTCCCAGATCGTCCCTAGGCTCACCCAGCCTTTAATTAATTTAATTAATAATGGGTACCTGCGGTGCTAATGACTCTAGCAGTCGAAGCAGCCAAGGGGAAAATCAGGCGGCCGAAGCATAGTGTTGACCACACTATCTCCCTAGTGTGCCGTATGGTCAAGAATCAGGTACCTCTACAGTATCTCCCCCCCTGTGCCCTTGTGGCCTGTTACGGGACTGATTTTTTTATATATATAAAATCACGGGTCTGTCTGGTTTTCTGTTTATTTGTTTGTTTGATCCTTATACAAATCTACACCGTTTGACCGATTTTGACCAAACTTGGCACACAGGTAGGTATTGATACGATAAATCTCCTCGGCTAGGTCAGAATAGTCAAATTTCTAGATTTGTTCAAGAAAAATTGGCTATACTGACCCATTCAGTTTGTGACGGATATTTTGAATCGACTAATACTGGCCTCTGTCGGCTGTTAGATGAAGTGCTGTTGTGCTGGCCTCTGCCGGTATCATTATGACCTAAAACAAATTCACATCGTTTGACCGATTTTCGTAACTGGGTATAGATAACTAGGTATCAAGTAGATCTTGAAATGGGGAGAGTCATAGACAGAAAGTAGGTCTAGCATGGCACACTGGGTAACAGCTATATATATATATATATATATATATATATATATATATATACACACACACTCTCTCTCTCACACATATATATACTTTTTTTTTCTTCCGTTCATCCGGATTAGTTCATTTATTTATTTATTTTATTATTTTTTTTTTTTTTTTTTTTTTTTTTTTAATTTCTTTATTCAATAAATACAAATATTACAATAGTAATTCAGGTACAATATAGTGTTCCTTTAGACCACATAACATCGAAATTATTTATGATAGATGGACTTAGATATGGTACATTTAATGAACAGTGATTGTAATGCGAGAGAAAAAAATAGCGTGGATTCTTGTCGCTTCATTTATTACTGATGCCATAAATGATGGCTTATTTTATACATCCAAATATCATTCATATTCTTTCAGGCCATCTCATTTCTTACAAACATCGGTTTACAATGTCTTGAAGAGGTTGGCAAGTGATTTTGATCACTTCCAGATTGAAGGGCCACAGAGCAGGACCGACTTTATGTAAAAAAGCTGTAGGGGAATAATTTTGTCCATGGGATGTTTTCAGACATATTGTATTTGTGTGTTCCTAACGAGAAGTGCCCCTGAAGAGGCGCATACAAGGCACGAAACATTTAGGGCGTGAATAATAAATAAATTATTTTAAAAAAAAATAGTACTTTTCCCTACCCCAAAAATCCAAAGATTTGAAAATATTTTGGATCAATCTCAAGACAGAGAAAACAAACATATGAGTCATCCATTTCCAAATGGAACACTGTCCATGAAAGCTAATTGTTGAGGAAACGAAAAACACTGTTACAAGATCTAATGTTTTTAATTTCCGTTTAAAGTTTTATTTTTTTTTAAAGGGCATTGCTTTACTACACAGGGTTTGATGACGTTTTGCCTATTTACTACAATAGTTTTTAAGAAAAAGTAAATAATATTTTGGACATGGGCCGATTTGGAACTGTATGCTGAAAAAGAGTCACTTTCAAACTTGGAATAACAGGTACAGATATTCTTCTAAAATCATCTTCTTAGTTTCCTGCCCCCATGCTTGTAAATATAAGATACTAGCTGTTACCAGGCGTGCTGCGCTACACCTACTTTCTGTATCTAGTAAACCAAAAATAAATTAAAAACCAAATAAGTAATATTAAAATCTAATAACGTAAATCTGTAACTGGAAATGTGCATTCCCTGGATCAAGACCTACCTATGTGCCAAGTTTGTTAAAAATTGGTCAAACAGTGTAGATTTGTATGAGGAACAAATATATAGACAAACCTGGTAGACATTTTTAACCCTGTATCAAGAGTTACTTGTTTGTCATGTTTGTTATAAATCGGACGAACGGTGCGGATATTTATAAGGAACAAACATACGGTCAGACAGCTGGTAGACGTTTTGGACCTAGCCTACTACACTCTCCGGATCAAGACCTACCTTTTTCCCAAGTTTGGTCAAAATCGGTCAAACGGTGTGGATTTGTATAAAGAATTTGTAACAAACAGACAAACGGACAAACAGATAAACAGACAGACACGTGATTTATATATATATATATATATATATATCGATTTTAATAAGTTTCTCATAACTTTTAAATAAATAGCAATGAATAATCGGGGGAAAACAGCAAACTATGAACGAGCACACAATCACTCGCGGCAAAATTCAATACAACAATATGATGAACGGCCATAGCCACGTTGAGTGCACCGGTTCCCGTTGATCACCGAAGTTAAGCAACGTCAGGCGTGGCCAGTACCTGAATGGGTGAACGACCACGTGTTGTCATTATAAAAGGGAAGCAACCTGTAGATAGCCTGGCATTAATTGCCATCATATGTTAAAAAAACAAAAACAATATGATGAAAATACCCGTCGAAAAGTTCTGTCTTTTGTTTATATCTGTCATACATTGTTGGCAAAAGCAAAACACACAGTAGACATACAAAATACCAACAATATTATTATATAAATTGGTTCGTACAATATAGTATTTGTCAAATTTATGAATTGGACAAGGGCGGCTTTGGAATTGTATTGTGCTTACATGGTGCTTCCAACTTAGGGTAAGAATCTCTTTGTTCCTGTTTAAACATACTAAGCTACGGTCGGCCATGTTGTAATTCACCTGAAGGACATGGAGCGTTTTGTTTCTGTTCATGATTTTCAAAAGTGTTTTACATAGGATAAGAGTCTTTTTAAAACTGTAATATTTTATTCACTGGAAAGAGCAGGAAAAGCTTAATCCAGTAGTTTCAAAATCTCATTTTCGAAATTTTGTGGAGATGAGTCCTTTTGGAAATGGATGGCTCATATATAAACGCCCTTTTTATCCATAGAAATTGAGATATTTACTCAGAAGCCATATTATATACCACGCATATATATATATATATATATATATATATATATATATATATATATATATATATAAATGTGTGTGTGTGTGTGTGTGTGTGTGTGTGTGTGTGTGTGTGTGTGTGTGTGTGTGTGTGTGTGTGTATAGAACATGGCTTGTAAGTAAATATCTCTGTAGTTCTGTGGATAAATAGACTGTTTATAATATGACCCAAGACAATTTATTTGCAAGCGATTGCCTAGTGTTTTACGCCGACAGAGTGACTTATTTATTAGGCATTATAACAGGCTTCTCAAATCAGCGAATAGTTCTTTGAATATTCAACATAATGATAGGCTGAGTCTTAATACCCGTTAGTTTTTATAACTAGTTCTCAGCAGGCTCGTATAGCTGTTTTACCAAAATACCGCTTCTCTGCGGTAGGCTTTGAAGGGAGCGGTTTACGTTCTCGGAAACTGGCTACAGAGCTTTAACGTTCCGTTCTTGAGGATATTGTGGTCACTTAAGGTTTTAGGACATAATTTGGTCATTCTCTGCTTCAGGTCATGAAGATAATTGCAGGTTTAAGGAGCTTTGTACATTTAGAGTTATCAATATTTTATGTTCAATTGTTGAGGATGAGTAGGCAAAATGCCTATAATCGAGTGCAAAAAAAGGCGTAATCATTAGCTTCTCTATTGGCATATTGAGGAAATCCTTGTAAGTCCCCAAGTGATTATTTTTGTTTTTAGAAAGTAGGCAGAAGGTCATTCAATAAAATAAAATAACATTTACATACAATTAAGTTTATTGAAATTGTCTTATTGGTTTCTCATAAAGGGGCACTAAACATTTAGTGGGACCATTTTTGAAAATGAATAAAATGTAGTATATATATATATATTACATATTATATTGTGTAATAAAATTCTCGTGTCACAGTTTTAGTGTTTATACTCCTCCAAAACGGCTTAACTGATTTTGATGGCATTTAATATTCATATTCAGTAGGTCTGAGAATAGGTTTATAACTCATTTTTATACCCCTAAGTGTTAAGGATGGTTCACCTCATAAAATATTTTTTTATTTTTTGGACAAAATATTTTATTTTTTTTTTGATTTGGCATTACAAAATACGTACAACCCTAAATTTTCAACCTTCTACCACCAATCCCCATTTTGTAATAACGATATTAGTACTTTAATCATGATAAATACATTTAAATTATAAATGTAGTTTTATAATGATCTTTTCACAATAACAAATATGGCTCCAGATTCTAACCTGCTCCTGAAGTTAATTCCAATATTCAATTAATGTGGAAAATGGACCTTTCCCCCCAACCTTCCTTTGCAAGCAGAAACCTTCTGCACATTTTCAAGTGTTACTCGACTGTCTGTATGTGGCATTCTCTCTTGATTTTTCATGTGCGAGTCTGTCAGACCCATGCGGCCTGTCGTGTCACAGTTTGTTTCTTTATTTGTTTGCATATAATACTTTCTATTTTGCATCATGAATGATAACTATTATTGAAGGAAATTATATACAATATACATATTCATAGGTATATATTGAATTGGAGGTTCCTAAAACAGGCCTTTGATAACGTCAATAGTATCTGTCAGACCCATGCGGCTTGGGACCCTACCGGCTAGTCTTGTAACTTTTTCGATTACCTTTTTTCTTGTAAATAAATCAATATCTATTAGCTTCGTATTTTTAGATATGAAGGGAGAACGATTTTAATCCATCAGTCAATATTGTAACAAAATCAGAAGTCGACACAGTCGATAGAATCTATGCTTCAGTAAACGTTTATTGGAATACCCGACGATGGCTCACAACTGTTTTCTATTCCCCCTTATGAATGTGGGGATATATGAGATGGTCATATACAGCTCTCAAGCTAGCATTCGGATTTGTAGCAGACCACATTAAAATAAAAAAAATGCATTTAACGACTTCCCACACATTTGATGGTTTCAGTAAATAAATTTATATTTTGCGTCTGAAACGATACAGAAACAAATATTGTCCGGTGAAGCGAAGACAAGAAAAGATGTTAGGGCTGTTCAAGTTCATTCGAAAGATAAATTTAATACCGATTACAAAAATGCCTAAATTACATTTTTTTTTCAATTACTATCTTAATTAGCCGTAAATTTAAAATAATAAATGATAAGAACTATATGAATTCATTAAAATAACAAGAAAGTGGATCATAAAGTATTGGGGTCTGTGAGATCCGACGGGACCGCTCCCGTATGTCAGAACAAACCCACCTCGATGCGCTACCTGTCGGACACTACTCAGTGTACAACATATCCTTGAAGAATGTCGGAAGTATACAATGGTGTTACGACGGCTTGGAATACCCAGAAAGATGGAAGACGCTCTTGGAAATAATTCGGCAGCAGTCGATAAGCTGCTCAAATTTTTAAAAATAACCGGACTTAACCGTCTTGTATAATAATTGTGGTATAGCTATACAGTTTTCTTTGGCTCGTATCCTTGAATATAGGTGTATATAAGTGTATGTTTCTATCTATTTAATTACCTCTATTTATGTATTTTATCTTTCTATTTATTGATTTATCCTTAGCTACTTTTGTTACCTCTTGTTTAGTTTTATTTGCCTGTTTTACTCATTGCTGTGATATTTTTTGTTACCATATTTTCCTTGTTAACCTTTTAGCTGTTACACCTGTTTTTACCTTTTTTAGTGTATACTTTTAGTATTAGATTCAGTTATATTCTGTTAAGTTCTTAGTAGGGAGATTGAAAGTGCCAAAAAAAAAAAAAAAAAAAAAAAAGAAAAAAAAAAAAAAAAAAAAAAAAAAAAAAAAATATATATATATATATATATATATATATATATATATATATATATATATATATATACATATAAAATGAAAAGTACCGGTATAAAGGAAAAAAAAATATATAAATAAAAAAAAAAAGAAACCAAAAATGTAATTTAAAAATAAAAGAGTACCGGTTATTAAAAAAAAAAAGGGGAAAAAAAAAAAAAAAAAAAAAAAAAAAAAAAAAAAAAAAAAAAAAAAGATGGAATTTAAAAATAAATAATTAAAAATAAAAGAGTACCGGTTATATAATTGACGAAAAAAAAAAAAAAAAAAGAGAGAGAGAGAGAGAGAGAAAGATACTCGGGAGCATGCGGTGAGTGATTCGTGCAGCTGTTTTGCACGGTAGGGCGATGACGACCATGGGGTTCTTTCGCCCAAAAACGGCACAAACAACAACAAACCGTATGTCAGAGGGACGCGACCGGGTTAATTATTAGTTATTTCACTGTTCTCATACAAAAAAATAAATAGATGTAAAAAAATGGGTTGTTATAAATTTAAAAAAAATCTTAAAAGTGGTTTACCGTTCAATGTCGTAACATGTGTTTTAAATTCCTTCGCATTAAGGGTAATATTGTGGATTAAAGGTAGATTTCATAAGCACTCGTCAATGCTGTGCTCCAATCATTGATGTAATATTTTAGTCCGAGAGCCAGTAACCGCACGTTTCATGAAGTGTTTTATGCACCTTGAAATTTTGCTATAATGTACCTCTTGGGTAGATAAGAACGTAAGTATGTGTTTCCTGGACATACCTTGGAAGACCAGGCATAGGGGAAAGGTGCACAACAATATTTCCCAAAAATAGTGTTTTATTCAGAAGCCAACTACACAGTTAATGTAATGGTGCATAAAACACTTCATAATAAGTGCGTTACCAGCTCTCCGACTATTATTAGAAGCCATAATGTATTCATTTTGTCTTAGTAAATTCAGATACATTACATGCAGCCAAATCTTTTAAAACAAATCGTTAACACTGTGGCTGTTATGCGTTAAATTTTATTAATTTAGAGTCTACTGGTGCGATTTTTTGACTACTGTTGCTAATATTTATCAAAATGCCTCGGAAAGGAATCGAGTTATTTGAGTGGGTCAATTCCGAACCGCCTTCAATTCTTAACCCTGCTATTAACCTTGCAATACTCACAAGTGTTGAAAAATGCTTCCAAGCGTATTGAAATTTGAAGTTGCTGTGGAGTTAGGAAATGTGCACACATATACAAGATTGGCTAAGGCACTGGTTGTGGGCAGACTACAAATTAAGAGAAATTAAAAACACAATGAAAGTCTTGTACGATAATCAATGCACTGGATTTAATCCCCCTTCGGTGCAATATGTAATGGATTTGCAGTCGCCTTCGGTGCAACATGCACTGGATTTAAGCCCCCTTTGGTGCAATGTGTAATGGATTTGCAGTGTCCTTCGGTGCAAGATGCACTGGATTAATCCCCCTTCGGTGCAATATGTAATGGATTTGCAGTCCCCTTCGGTGCAACATGCACTGGATTTAAGTCCCCTTAGGTGTAATATGTAATGGATTTGCAGTCCCCCTTCGGTGCAACATGCACTGGATTTAATCCCCCTTCGGTGCAATATGTAATGGATTTGCAGTCCCCTTCGGTGCAACATGCACTAAATTTCATCCCCCTTCGGTGCAATATGTAATGGATTTGCAGTCCCCCTTCGGTGCAACATGCACTGGATTTAAGCCCTCTTAGGTGTAATATGTAGTGGATTTGCAGTCCCATTCGGTTCAACATGCACTGGATTTAATCCCCCTTCGGTGCAATATGTAATGGATTTGCAGTCCCCTTCGGTGCAACATGCACTGGATTTAAGCTCTCTTAGGTGTAAAATGTAATGGATTTGCAGTCCCCTTCGGTGCAACATGCACTGGATTTAAGCCCTCTTAGGTGTATTATGTAATGGGTTTGCAGTCCCCTTTGGTGCAACATGCACTGGATTTAAGCTCTCTTAGGTGTAATATGCAATGGATTTGCAGTCCCCTTCGGTGCAACATGCACTGGATTTAAGCCCTCTTAGGTGTATTATGTAATGGATTTGCAGTCCCCTTCGGTGCCACATGCACTGGATTTAAGCTCTCTTAGGTTTAATATGTAATGGATTTGCAGTCCCCTTCGGTGCAACATGCACTGGATTTAAGCCCTCTTAGGTGTATTATGTAATGGATTTGCAGTCCCCTTCGGTGCAACATGCACTGGATTTAAGCTCTCTTAGGTGTAATATGTAATGGATTTGCAGTCCCCTTCGGTGCAACATGCACTGGATTTAAGCCCTCTTAGGTGTATTATGTAATGGATTTGCAGTCCCCTTCGGTGCAACATGCACTGGATTTAAGCCCTCTTAGGTGTAATGTGTAATGGATTTGCAGTCCCCTTCGGTGCAACATGCACTGGATTTAAGCCCTCCTAGGTGTAACATGTAATGGATTTGCAGTCCCCTTCGGTGCAACATGCACTGGATTTAAGCCCTCCTAGGTGTAACATGTAATGGATTTGCAGTCCCCTTCAGTGCAACATGCACTGGATTTAAGCCCTCTTAGGTGTAATGTGTAATGGATTTGCAGTCCCCTTCGGTGCAACATGCATTGGATTTAAGCCCTCTTAGGTGTAATACGTAATGGATTTGCAGTCCCCTTCGGTGCAACATGCACTGGATTTAAGCCCTCCTAGGTGTAACATGTAATGGATTTGCAGTCCCCTTCGGTGCTTTAGATAGTTTTTGGGGCGAAATTCGCGCAAAAAAAATCGTAACGCTTACGTTTTTGAGTTCAAATGCTTGGAGGTACTTGTTTTATGTTTCTTAACACAGGAAAACGAATGAAACCATTTTAAAGGCGATATATCTAACCGTTCCTGAGAAAAGTGGAATCAATGTTTTTGTAAGTCATTATTTTTTTTGTGGGTACTTAAAATCGCGGGATTCAATTGAAATATTTTCTGCATCTTGGCAATTAATCCCAACTAATATGTTTAAATGTTGGTTATATTTGGAATTAAGGAAGTTTGTGAAAAAAAATATTTTATTAATAGACATGAAAAGTTTTCGGATCCTTATACATTTTTCGTAAATATCTCGATAACGGTTGGGAAATCGTGGTAAGTGGA
Source organism: Gonocerus acuteangulatus (assembly GCA_946811695.1). Taxonomy (NCBI): domain Eukaryota; kingdom Metazoa; phylum Arthropoda; class Insecta; order Hemiptera; family Coreidae; genus Gonocerus; species Gonocerus acuteangulatus. The sequence goes on along the minus strand of OX328123.1, from coordinate 145,550,712 downwards.
AGGTGACCATTCGAATGCTTACTAAATTCTCTACAAAAAATATTCTGAAGCAATATTCGATGGGGCAACGTCAATCAGAGATATAAGCGCTTAAAACTGAAAAAGTGTTTGGTTTTTGTTTTGAAAGGGGGTTTCTCTTAGTTTATCTCACTTATTAATTGGTTGTTTTTTGCTTTAAATTGAATTTAGCAGTAAACTTAGTATTGTAGTAAAAGAAGTTTTATAGCTAAGAAACTATAAAAGGTATTGGTAATAAGTTTGGAGTGGCTGTGGTAATCAAGATGGCTGTGACCGATATTATGATGGCGTATACATAGTTTTTTTTTTAATTCTCGTATATATATAACCTTCCTCATAGCCTCCAACTGAAGTTATCGTTACTGAAGCACATATTTACAGTTGATTATAACAGTAAAACGAATTTGCTAGTAAAACAAGATACTTAAAATGACAACGATTTTTTGGTTGTTTGGAATAGAGCCTTCTCAGCAGTAGTTGAAGAGTAAGTACGTTTTTAGTACATAATTGTATTGACTTATACAGATTAAGAATTATCCGCTTCTGTGTAAGTTGGCTACTGTCAGTTTCCTGTGATTTGTGATGCTAATCTATTCCATTTCTTCGAGATGTACGTAACCACGCTAAGATGACGCAGTTCCTGAGAGTCGGACTTTTGTTTTTTTCTTATATTCACTGTGAAGATTCACTAATAAAACATTAATATGAAAAATGTGATATTGTGATTATAGCTTTTATAATTATAGCTGCTTGCATGAACAATTCTAGGGTTCCTGGAGTTCCTAACCATGCCACCAGGGGTATTGGAAGCACTCAGGACTTCAGTGTTGATAAAGGAGTAAAGTGTGTTTACTTGAAATTAATAAGACAACTTTTTCGATAAAATAAAGGAATGTTGGCCAATCCATTATCCACTTTAGTACAGCAATAATATTAATTTAGGTCTATTTGGTAAAGACTTCAACACTTTGACCACAACCTAAGTTTTTTTCTAAGTAAAGAACATTTTCCTAAAAGATCTTCTAAAAAACGTTCAGCTACTTTGAGCTGGAAAAAGTTCATTACTTAAATAGGATGATTGCCGTTCCTCTGTAAACACTCCAGTATGTTTATAGCCAATACTTAACTTTCTCTTTTCCTTTAACCCTTCTGCCAAGTCCATCATTATTCTCCAAATTATTGGTTTATGTATTTTTATATTATTATTACTATTAATAATTTTACTTTCCATAGAGTATTACCCCATACAAGGAGATTGCATTTAGATAAAAAGTATTAATGAAACAATATAAAATACACACACATTTACTTTGGTTGTAGGCAGTGATCTGGGCCGGGTAAATACCCAGTGAGAAGGTAAATATAAATTGGGTATTTTCAGTTTTTGAACTGGGTGCAACTTCTTTGAATATTTTATAAGTTTTTGGTGCAATCAAGGACTGAAACTCAACCAGCTGATCATAAAAACTAAATAAACATTAATACTTTTCCAGTAATATTTTAAAGAAAATTAAAAGTCAGTCCGGGTATTTACAACTTAATGCATATCTATGAATTTTCATGGTTACTTTTACATCGGAGAAGGTCAATTAATTTTTAAAAAAAAGTTTTAATGAACTCTATTCAATTATTAAGGAATTATTTTAATTTAAAAAAATATTTAAAAAAAATCAGTCCCGTAACAGGCCACGAGGGCCCTGCGGGGCAGATACTATAGAGGTATCTGATTCATGACCATACGGCACGCTAGAGAGATAGTGTGGTCAATACTATGCTCCGACCGCCTGATTTTACCCTTGCTGCTTCGACTTCTTGGGTCATTAGCACCAAAGTACCCATTGATAAATTAATTAAAGGCTGGGTTGGCCTAGGGACGGTCAGGGAGGCCGAATTCAACCCTTGAACTATGATACTAGAAAAAAAATCTTTAGTGCTTGCTCGGGATTTGAACTCAGGTCATCCAACTTATTAGTCCAGTGCTCTACCACTGAGCTAACCTCGCCCCCGATTAAAACAATTATACCCGTTAGAAAAAAAAAACAAACAAAAAAAAAACACTTATCAGGTGTCTTCTTTTCAAATAACTGAGGGAAAACTTGTGCTGACTATAGGGACAAAGAGGGGTTATGGCAAAGATCCTTTGTTTGGGAAGGTCTTGAAGACGATGACGAAGAAAAGGCAATAAGTCCCATTTTATGGCGGAGAGGCTTGAAAGGACATGTTTTATGGAAGAAGGAGCTGTATGAGTACTAGGAGCTCCTGTGGTATCTGCTGCGACTGAAAGAACATTTAGCATTTTCAGTTGGATCCACCGTAGAAAAAATGAAACCGACTTACAACCGTAAGATTAGGGAAAATAGCATATTTGTCTCTTAACTATAAAAAGTTGCGATACTCTTAATAAATAAATATCAAATATCATAACTATAATCTCCTCTACAAAACCCCAAAACAGAGAAAGCAATAAACAAGAAAACCCTAAGACGGTTGCCAAGGAAACAAAGCTGTAGAGTTTGATGATGATCACAAGATATTGTCTGTGAAACTAGCAGTGATGACAGTGACTCTGAAGACGGCTACATGTCACTTTCATGTGATGAATAGTGAAGTAGGTAACTTAATTTGTGTTTTGGGAAATATAGATAATCCTAATCCAAACTCTTAGCTCAGGCTGTATTTTTGCGAATACAGTACAGTAGTATCAAATTTAGGCAAACAACTTGTTTTCTTGGTAGTCGAAAGGTCCATGGCAAACATTCAAGTACTAATTTATAATTTATTAACCTTTCAGTGGTATTATTTTATAATTCATTATTGTTTAAATAGTTCCTAAGTGTTTCAACGCCTCTAAACTGGCAAGATCCATTTTACAATATTCGATTACTTGGTCGAGGTTTAGTTAAATACCTTAAATACCCGGGTATTTATGAAGTTGAGTATTTACCCTGGGTACTTACCCTGAAGAATAAATACCCGGGTATTTCACATCACTGGTTATAGGTAAATAAGTACCTAAAGTAATACAGAAAGTCCTCCTTCTTGAGCTTCGTAAACCGTGTAGATCTTTCATCAGGACAACCACAAAAAGAAATATAAAAGGATTTTAACCAGCAGATCCAATAATTTAAAATGTATTTTTTACCTCTTTGGAGGTAATCGATTCTTACGGTGAAGGTAATGCAGAACAAAAATTTTAAAAATACATTAACATTTAATAATAAAAATATTTTATGTGAAAAGAGGACGCGTGCAATAATAATATTACTAAAAACTATAAAACAAATACTTTGTTTCATCTAGATCGCTGCTTTATAAAAATATAAATTTGATGCTCTGCACCCTCCTAGTAAAAAACTATTAAAGCCAACACAAGTAAACTCTGTGCATCCACATTGGGATGCTATCAGGAGTGAGATAACTATACATAAACATTTACTCATTAATCCCTAACTGTATATTCTATTGTATATATATAAATAGTACTTCTTATTATTAACTATTTTCCTTCCAAATAATGAATTTTATATTTACTCTCACAATGTAATAGAGCAAGGAAATGAAGAAGATACATTTCATGCATTAAAGTTATTGTCATTGACATTAAAGTTAAATTGTTTTATATTGTAAATTTATCCTTGTGGTCTGTAGTTACACAATGTTTATATCATGTTTTGTTTTTTATATCAAATAAACAGTTAAATTTAAAAAAAAAAAAAAAAAAAAAAAAAAAAAAAAAAAAAAATAATCCACATTGGGATATTTGCTCCATGCATAAAAGTAAAATGTAGCCATACTAAAAGTAATTTGTGCGCAATTATTGCATTATAGACAAATAATAAGTCCTAACCACTGGAAATTTCCACTTGGCAATAGATTTCACATTCCTTAACATTTTCACAATGCGATAATAATAATTATTTTTTTAGCAAATACACTACATACATTACCGGCCTTAAAGTTTTGTTTAATTTCTTGTAACCACTAAATTTATATTTTTTGCTAGTTTCCGCACTGGGAATATTGTTACTGATATTTACTATATCCTTCCAGTGGTTAATGGATGTCAAGTTCCGGCTACATATTCTAAAGGCTTAGTTTCCTTCATAAACAAACATTTTTGGAACAGGTTATCTACCATTTTCTAGCTAGGATTTCTTTTTTTATATATTATCATTTATTTGTTTATTTAGCGAAATTATATTTCTTCCTTTTACTTTTTATTTTTTTGTTTAATGAGAAGCCACAACCCCCAATGTGAATCGAATCAACGAGCATATTAAAAACATTTATAATCCCCCCCCCCCTGGTAATTTTGTAATTCATAAATAAGGTAAAATGCAATTAAAGTGAACCCCTTGAGAAAACGCTCTAAATTATATAAGTAACTTCTATATTAATCATTTATGTGATTATTAATCATAAAATATTATATTGGATAGCATCTAAAATATATAAGTAGGAATAATTATTATATAGTACAAACCATCACTCGCAGGATGTGATTTTCCTAATATTGTCCTTGGATGCCTTTATCTGGTGAAGTCACGGATACCCCGAGGACTCAGGATCGGGCATCATGGCCATGACCCAGAGTCGGTACAGTGATTCATCTGCCCGAGATATACATACAGTCATGTCGAGAAGGATTCAAGATCGGTGGGAATGTTCTACTTGGATTCAAGTGATTGTGCCACAATCGTTGGAGTTTTGAAGATAATTAGTTGTTGTAGGAAATCTGAATAACGAAACTTCTCAAAAAAAAAAACAAAACAATATTACGAAAAGTTTTAAATTAACTTAAGAGTTTTCGATTAAGGGTTTTGGATTTAAAGTGATGCAACAAGACCAACTTAAAATCCATAATCCATGAACGTCCGCCTTCACTGATGCTTATGACGAGCGACTGCCTTCACTAACACTGATGATGAGCGACTACATTAAATAATAATGATGATGAACGACTGCCTTCACTGATGCTGATGACGAGCGATTGCCTTCACTAATACTGATGATGAGCGACCGCCTTCACTGATGCTGATGACGAGCGACTGCCTTCACTAATACTGATGATGAGCGACTGCCTTCACTAATACTGATGATGAACGACTGCATTCACTGTTGCTGATGATGAGCGACTGTCTCCACTAATACTGATGATGAGCGACTGCATTCACTGATCCTGATGACGAGCGACTGCAGTCACTGATGCTGATGATGAGCGACTGCATTCACTGATATTGATGTTGAGTGACTGCTTCCACTTATACTGATGTTGAGCGCCTGCCTTCACGAATACTGATTATGAGCGACTGCATTCAATGATACTGATGATGAGCGATTGCCTTAACTGATACTGATGATAAGCGACTGCCTTTACTCCCACCGATTATGAGCGGTCCCACCGCTGGTACCACTGATGCATGGTTGCCTTCGATGGCACCGAAGATGAACGAATATATCTTTGACACCGCTAATGATCCTATGCCTTCATTGATACCGGTGATGAGTGAATCCCACCACGTACACCGCTGTTGAGCACCAGACTACAGCTGCTGACAATGAGCGATTGCCTTCACTGATACTGATGATGATTCACTACCTTCACTGAAACTGATATAGAGCGACACTGATGATGAACGAACGACATCACTGACATCGCTAATGAGTCACTGCGCTCATTGAAACCGATGATGAGTGAATTCCACCGCGTACACCGCTGTTGAGCAACAGACTACTGCTGCTGACAATGAGCGATTTTCTTCACTGATACTGATGATGGTTCACTGAAACTGATATACAGCGACACTGATGATGAACGAATGCCATCACTGTCACCGCTAATGAGCCACTGCCTTCATTAAAACCGATGATGAGTGAATTCCACCGCGTACACCGCTGTTGAGCAACAGACTACTGTTGCTGACAATGAGCGATTTTCTTCACTGATACTGATGATGATTCACTGAAACTGATATAGAGCGACACTGATGATGAACGAATGCCATCACTGACATCGCTAATGAGCCACTGCCTTCATTGAAACCGATGATGAGCGCCTGCCTTCACTTACACCAATAATAAGTGACTGCCTTCATTGTCACCGATGATGAGCTAATACTATCACTCACACTAATATTGCATGCATTCCTGAATACGCATAAGAAGGAAATAATTACTAATTTGATTTTTTTCCACGTCTCTTAGAAACAGACATTTATCCTTCTATAAGTAATAAACCTATTTAGAAGCAAGTATCACCAGTACGACATTTGAAATTTTAGGAAAAGCTCTTGAGATAATTTTTGAATATAATCCGCGAAGGACGAGGACTGTGTATTTTGCAAGCTCCTGCTTTTGGTGGATTCCATGACAAAGACTGGGGCTGAAGTCACGTCCTACTGTTGCAACACGTTGCTTGCAATAGGACCGTGTCGTGTAAACCTACAGCTGTCGCCCTAATGTCATGGTCCACTAGAATCGAGGATAGAAGTATTGTCATGACTTTTGTCGCGTGCTCGACTCGGTCTTTTGTGCTTGCTCCGACAGCTGGGAATGATCTGTTACCTTGGTTACAACTGTGGTTTAGTCGTGTGAACGGTTTCTCACAGCTCCTTTTAGTATTTCTACATTATGGACTATTTTTCTACATAAACGTTTACATTTTTTATTTAAATACTTTCATAATATGATAATATGTACTCTAAATCGCGCTTTAGTAAATTTTAAAGTGAAATAAATCAAATCGAGAGTATGTGATGAGTAGATTGCAACCGTCCAGTAAAAACATTTTTGTTTTTAGAAACGTTTTATTTACTTGATAAAGAAAATGTTTCTAAAATTGTTTCTAGAAAACCCATTTTTTATGGCTTTTAACAGATTCAATTACAATCAATTTTTATCATAAATGTATAACTTTATATATAGTTATTTTTTTATTGCTGTATAGGTTTCTCATAAAAATATTGATTGTACAACTAATTTTAAAACTCTTAGAGGTTTCCATTAATTCAATTATTTTTTAAATACCATTTATGATTATTATTAACTTGAAGAGCACCAGAGTAATGTCGATCTTGCCTGAAATAAGCTATTAAAAAAAAAACAATAAAATGGAAATTTACGAATTGAAAAGGCTCATGATATAAAAAGGGAACATTTAGAGAATTAAATAAATAATAAAAATCTGAAATAAAGCAAAAAACAAAAAATTATGTTAATATTAATAATTCGTAACATTAATAATATTTTTGGAAAGAGAATAGATCGGTGGAAAATTATGTTTGCATTAGAAATTTTTGCCTATCTGATAGCAGTTGAGTTACATCTCGAGACACATGTAAGCTGTCTCAGTTTAACTTTACAGTTAAAAGTTCGTTCCAAGTCTCACGTAATGGTTTGTCTTTCTTGTGAAAAGGTTCGAGTAAGTAAGTCTTTTGAGTCCCATTCTAAGTCGTGTTTGTATAATTTCTTCACTTCTTAATTTCCTCAATAAAGAATTTTGCGTCCTTTGTGAGCATTTTAGCAAGAAATAATAATCACATTTTAATTTGGTACCTATCATTTTTCCGGGTATATATATATATATATATATATATATATATATATATATATATATGTATATATATCAAGTAATATCCCCTAAAACTAACGTTCCCGTGGATTTCTTCAGATTTTATTCAGTATTCTTGCTTGTAGAATATCCTTATTCAAATACAAGAATGTTCTTGTGTATTTTTTATCACATTTTGTAGATCAATAATTTGCAAAAATATTCTGACGAGGAGTAAATTTTGTAAATATCCTATGAATATTTCCCACGGAACTCTGTTCAGGAATATGTATGGAATTGCATCGCTGCTGCAACCACTGCTGTGTTCTCATGAAATACCTTCGCTAACAGAACTATCCCGCTGCGAGAAGCGAGAATGCGATGCGAAAACTAGAAAACTACATGATGTTTACATGATGGCAAGCTGTTTATTTCTCGTTTCCAACCAGGCGGTTTTAATGAGAAACTCCATTTGTCAAATGATAGATTGTTCTTATTTAGAATCGGTTTGGTGGTTTCAGTTCGGTGGTGAAAGTATAACTGAGTTAATCTTACACTCGGTTTTATGCTTTAGAAAAGATAAGCATACACTTACAAACGTGTACAAAAACATGATGTTTTAGTATTTTTAACGATTTCTTTAATTAAATTTTTCGTGAGCCCTTAACACTCCGTGCCAAAGGGTCGTGGGTTCGATTCCCACTAGGGATGGTGAAAAGGCATCAGGCCTATCCTGGCTAGAAAAGGGTGCTAACCCGTCCTAAAATTCGTAGTTAATAATAAATGAACGTTCAAATTTAATAAATAATTCAATTTCACTTGTGCAAAGCAAATCGAAAAATAATGCCATTTTATGGTATATAAAATGATTTATTAAATTTAAATTTATTAAATTAAATTTATCACAGTTATCACGGTTTTTAATTTGATAGTTGCTCCTATATGTTTGTTATTTATTTACTTTATTTCATATAAATGTATTAGCTATGTCTAGTTCTCTTAATTGCACATTGAAATATATATATATATATATATATATATATATATATATATATATATATATATATATATATATATACAGGCATTGACTTTTTTTTTTGTAGCCTACTTATACTTACTTACTTATGCGGCTCTACAGTCCAAGATGGCCTTGGGCCTCCCGATCAATCTTTCTCCATTCTTCTCTATCCTGGACCTTTCTTCTCCAGTCAGCAACTCCTATTTTTCTGAGATCTTCCTCTAAGTCCTTTTGCCAGGTTTTCCTTGGACGTCCTCTCTTCCTCTTTCCTGGGAACGGTTCCCTTGTGACCTTCTTCACCATCCTATCGTTGGGCAACCTTTCCACATGGCCAAGCCAACTAATTCTTCTTGACTTGACGAACCTCACGATATCCTCATGGCTATTTAGTTCATCCAGTTCCCGGTTACTCCTTATGCGCCAGAGACCTTGCTCACAGATGGGGCCAAAAATGCGTCGCATCACTTTTCGCTCAAAGACTCTAAGCGCCTGCAGGTCCTTTGTGCCAAGCGTCCATGCTTCAGCACCATAGCACACTACCGGTCTGATAAGTGACTTGTACATCTGCAACATGGTACGCTTAGAGAGCAGCGTCGACTTCATCAGGTTCACTAGGCCATAATAAGATTTATTGCCACTTATGATCCTTTTTTTGATCTCCTCACTAATCTTATATATCTTATTTTTTTGTAGCCTAAAAGTATATAAAGCAAATAAAAAATAAAATAAAGGGGGAATGCTATTTTTAGAATGTTTGTACCTTAATTTGACCTTGATTTGTCCTTAACAATTTGGTGTTTTTATTTCTATACCACGATTTCCCATCACACAGAAGCATCACAAAATTGTTAATTTCTCATTTCATAAATGATATTACGGACATGTGAGAAAACGACTTAAAAAATTATTACACTAGATTGTAGAATCACGCTAAGGTTAGGCATTTTCTGTGAGCCGAAATATTTCAAAATCTTCCCGATAGCAATTACTGCCTAGTAACTGCGATACTCTGCCTCCCAGGAAAGTAATAATAAGAAGTAAATGGAATTTTGGTTTACAGCCTGTAATTTGTTCTAGGAGAAGTATGTGTGGGATTAGGAGGAGATGATGGGATCATCCTTCCTCTTGGAATGGACTTTCTGAGAGAAAGATCTAGTTGGACTTAAGAAGAGATTACTTAGAGAGGTTAACCAATCAGTGGCTGGCTACTTGTTCCTAGAAATTCTTAGAAATATCTTTATCAGCAATTTTATGAACGGATGGGAACTTGTTCCCATGGACGGAATAGAAGTTGAAGAATGCACAGTGAAACCTCTCTATAGCGGACACCTCTGGGAGAACCAAAGTTGTCCACTATGGAGAGGTGTCCGCTATACAGAGGGGTTGGTCCAGATGGATACGTAACGAATTTGTACATTTAATTCATGTTTTAATTAACCACTTAATAATTACCCATAACAAGTTTTTTTTTAAGTATATAGAAAGAAATTCAATAAGTATATACTTAAAATAAGTTTTTATTCTAAAAAGTCCGTCACGCAGGAGCTGCATAACTAAGCACTTTCCTCAGAATTTGGGTAGTGTAGACTGCTTTCCAGAACAATTTGCTTAAAATATCCTACATAAATAAAATAAAAACATGAATAGTTCTCTTTTAATTTTGTAATGAGTAACTGATAAATTATTAATTTGCTTCCAGAGTTATGTTTACACATGGTACCTACTAGACTACGTAATAAATACAAAAAACCTCATATTATCGTATTTTGATCTAACGCAGGAACCGGACACAGTCCCTCTAGCGCTCCTTGCGGCGCCTTTGAGGACCTATGTCTGACTGGCTTTTCTATTGAATTATATTACAAGGTAAACCCCCCTTTCCGATTGACCGATTCAGCTCATTTTTATAACACTTCTTTCCCATGAGTTACCCACGTTCACCCAGCAGAAATTACGACCAGTATGAGTATATTAGTAATTTGGGTCCGGAGTAAACCCCCCCCCCCCTCCTAATGAACCGATTTAGTTTATTCTTACAACACATATTTACCTGTAGATTACCACTATGAATACCGAGTTTCGTCGAAATATACCTAAAATCACGGCTGGTAGTGGCGAATTGGTATTGTCGGTCCAGAGTAAACCCCCCCTCCTTATGAACCGATTTAGTTCATTTTTACAACACATATTTACCTGTAGATTACCACTACGAATACCAAGTTTCGTTGAAATATAACAAACGTTACGGCTGAAATGGTCAAATTAGTGTTTTGGGTTCGGGGTAAACCCCCCCTTCCGGTGGACCGATTTTGGTGGTTAACGAACTCGTCCAATCGTTTGCTAATTGAATGCTATATACCAAGTTTCGTGACGAAAAAACAAAAACTCTGGCCGCTATCGTGTTAACAGACACATATATATATATATATATATATATATATATATATATATATATATATATGCATATATATATATATATATATATATATATATATATATATATATATATATATATATATATATGCATATATATATATATATATATATATATATATATATATATATAGATATATATAAATTTTAACGGGGGTCATTTTCGGTGTCTACTAGGTAGGATCGATAAAGATTTGAAGAAATTTTTCAAAAATTCCGTCATGAGTCCAACCTCAATAGCTACTTTCCTTCGGAGGAAAGTGCTAAAAGTTTAAAGCATAAAGACGTTCTTAGTTCTCGGAGAACATTTTTGTCACAATTTTCCGTCCATTTCTTCAAAATTTCATCTTTCTTTTCCAATATTTCTGCTACTTGTGTTTTCCCTATCTTAAAAATCTCGGCAACTTTACGCACGCCACATTTTTCGCGATTGGAAAATGTTATCACGTCAATTTTTTCTTTAAGTGTCAGTGATTTCCGATTAGAAATATTAAAGAGAAAGCACGATACTTAACCAACAAGAGCTAACAACCAACTGAAAAGTGAAGTTCTGCGGAAGGAATGTGATCCGAACAGACTTGGAATATTCCCGGAACCGTGATACCGCGTAGGCAAAACAATACTAATCTGCCAGCGGGAAAATCATATGCTTCTGCTGAAAAGGTTCCTGTGGTGAAATTTCTAGGAAGATATTACTAGTCACTATTCTGTATATATATCTTATTCTTACAAAGAGTTTGTTATTGTTAATGCATTTTTTTTCTGGAACACTACACCGATGGGAACGCTTCTATAAAGAACATTAGCTGTAATTGTCCGTAGTATGGAGTAAAAAAATCAGGTTTCTCTGTCCGTGTCCTTTGTACAGAGGTGTCCGCAATATAGAGGTTTATTTTACCTATAGAAAAATTCGGGACTGTGAGAAAATGTCCGTTAATAGAGGTGTCCGCTTTAGGGAGGTGTCCGTTAAGGGAGGTTTCACTGTACTAACAAAACATTTAATAATAAAATAAGATATTTATCATAGTTTGACATTACCGTCCGTTTAGGGAAGCCTTTATTCAGAGAACTTATGTTTTTGACTCCATAGATAATGGCGGCTATCTTCTTACTAAGTCCTTTATTCCAATTATTAAGAATAGCCAAAATTAAAACAATTCACACGAAAAATTATAAAATTAATGTAAAAAACTATAACCCAATTGCTACGTTATCAACTTTGTCAGAACGTATTGAAAAATCAGCATTAATCAACAGTCACCATTATTGTTTGGCAAATTCTTTAAGCAAAATTGCTTACGAAATTTAAAACGTTATCGGAAAAAAATCAACTATGGATCTCATATCACCTGAAGGTAAGGCATCTGTGTTTGTAGTATGTCACTGAGGATGAATCCGAAAGTATCAAAATGGGAAAAGAATGAATATTGAGACCTGGTGTTAAAGTTTACTTTTGTGTTGCAGTGGTCCTACAGTTTGGCCAAATCTATGTCAAGAAATTCTTACGAATATCAAACGATTTTGATCTCTTGAATCACCGTAACTTGCTAAAGAAATGATACCATTCTGATAATAATAAGGCTAAAAATAAACAAATTATAATATGAGCAATAGGTAACAGGTTTGCAGAACTAAATAGGAATGAAAAGGAACCTTCCGAACTAGGAGAAGAATCCTTCAAGGCTCTATTCTCGGCCTCCTTTTCTTTATTATTTACGTTCGCCATTAGCCCTTCATTGCAATAAATCACTTCTTTCAGTTGATACTTAGAAAATATATGGCATTAAGTTTCACCAATAATGCTTTGAAGATTCATTATTGAAAACATTTAAACTTTGGATTTCCATATATTGTGGTAAGGAAAGAGGAAAGAAGAAAGCCGTGTTTTATACTAAAAATAACATTTTAGGCACAAAATTAATCTTATATATATATATATATATATATATATATATATATTCTTCTCTAATTATAAGGAAATACTAATAGTATTTGTTAATACTACATATTTTTTTTTTTATTTCTTTAAATATGCTTAATAATATTTTATTTCTTTTTCAGGTAAGTCCATTATGTACAAAAATAAAACGCTTCACACTTTTTTAAGGTAAGAGAAATATGACATATATCAACGAATTAGGTCGGTTAGTGAAATGTTCAAAAGTGCCACATTATAAAACAAAAAACTCAAAATGGTTTTATGTATTCGATGGGTTCATCAAATGATTTCTAATCTCCGAAAAAAAAGTTTTCTGCACACGGATTCGAAGTTCGTTATTATTTGTTTGCAATATGTACCAGTTATGCTTTTATTGTTAAATATCGTTCAATTTTAACCCTGAAAACTCTATGACCCATGATTTTCATTTGGATTTAATTATATGTGATTACTGTGTAATAGGGCTCATAGCCATTGATGCGAAGCCCTTAAAATAAATAAACAAATGTGACTACTTCTAACGACATAGAAAACATTCCAGAATGGACTGACTAGTAACGGTGATTGGATTAGATTTTATTTTACTAGAGAAAAAACTCTTAGAGGACACAGATCTGAGAATATCCTAAATAGCGGGCAAAGATGCACATTAAGGATGTAGAGTTCCAGTTCATCATAGGAAACATAAAATAAGAAAACATAAGATAGTAAATAATACCGATCATATAAAATGAATGCAACGCATAAACAGATAAGATAACAGATAAAAAAGAAAATAATCAGTGAAATATATACAATAATTATGTGCGTGTATAGGGATCCGTTATGAATTGTGAACTTCTTCTGTTTCTTTATTCATTTTTTTTTTAAACGTCTGTTATTAGAATTGTAGAAAAACTGTTACGCAGCTCAAATTGTACTTTTAACAGGACGCAATAAAACTGATACGATACAATATAAGGGTTTTGTGCACATCGCCTCCCAAATCCTTCCTCGAAAAATGTAAGAAGGACAAACATAGGACATTGAAAGGGTCGTATCCAAGCTCTCTTCTGCTCCGACCAGTGGCTGGAATCTAAGAGATATATAAAGGCTGGAAAAGATGAGAACGCCATTGCTAACAATTGACGTGAGCATCGCTGCAGTAATCTACTGAGTCGACTTAGTGGAGAGAGTGGGTGCCTGACGCTCGTAAGAAGATGACATAAGGATCTTGATGAGCGAAAAGTTTGGTGTGGAAGGGTTGTAATCTGGATAATATATAACATCTTTCATGTGTGGTATATTGCAACATACATGGAAGTTAAGGATGGAAACGTAGAAGGAAGGATTGATTATGGTTATTAGGACTCTGAATTGGAATGTTTTGATACTTTTGCTGTTCGATGTTTTCGCAGTTTCCCAGAATTCGCATGGGTACGTCCAAATGGGTTGCAGTATTGATGTGCAAAAGATCAGTTTGTTTTCAGTATAAATGTGATCTGCGGTTCGATAGACTTTAAAGTTGTCTAAATCGTATGTTAAGTACCTGACTAAGTTTTATTTGTCGTTACCTGGTAAGTGGGGAGTCCAAATTTAGTCGGAGATGCGACAGTGTCAAAAAAGTAATTGCGCCTGAGGGTAAAGGTGATGTGATAACAGTTTTCCTCGTACACCTTGATTATCCGTACATTACTCTTCAACTTTATTCAATTGGAACTGAGGTTTCCAGGACCCAGTGATGGGAGCTTGGTGTGAAGCGAGGATAGCTGTATTGTTTCAATAGGATGCTAGGAGGGCGATTGGACCAATTAATTTCAAAATAATTTATTTATTTAAATTTTTAACGTCCATTTTTATTGACAACGAATTTTAGGACGGGTTACCACACTTTTCTGGTTAGGATAGGGCTGATGACTTTTCTTTTTTTGAAAGAAAAGCCACCACCCCTAGTGGGAATCAAACCCACGACCTTTGGCACGGAGTGTTAAATCACGCCTTAACACTCACGGCCACAGGGCCTCCTTCATAATAATTATTTCAATCAAAATTCTGGAGATATAGCGATGAAAATAAGGCATGCAATATAAAATTAATAAATTTTATGTTTAAATGTAAATTCATTCTAGTTCAGAAATAACTTAATCTATAAAATAATCATTTTTTATTAAGAAAAAAAAATACATTTCAAAAATGATATACTTTGTGTGTTGTGCTAATGATTCAGCAGAATAAAAAAAAAAATTAAAAATAAATAATATAGAACAGAGTGAGTTAGTGGGAAACAAAAATTATAGTTAAATTTGAATTTTGTATTTTCAATTTCAATTTTGTTTGTTTGTTATATTACATTCGCCATTCAAAACCAACTTCAATAATTTAAAAAAATAAAAATACGTCACAGTGACAATAATTCCAATTTCCTAGCCACAAAATTGTCCAATTCAGCCGAAGAGACCAGACAGGAAGGACGCAAAACTCGATGCGATTGAGGGGACTCCGCTCGTGACAGCTGAAATACACACGAAGGATTAGTGGCTGCTTATCACTGGTAACAGACAACAGCTCTACGATACATAGAATACATACTGGAATTACTGGAAGTGGCGTTGGTACTGATGGAAGCACCAGCATTCTGGAGGGCTTGGCCAGCTGATGATGTCATGTTAAGGATCCCTTGGACTGCGGTGTTGCTTTTGTCAAGAATTTGTGAAGCCGCACCAGTGGCGGAGGTTACTACATTCTGCATAATAAGAATGCTTATAATATATATGTGTACATATATATATATATATATATATATATATATATATTATATATATATATATATATATATATATATATATATATATATAGAGAGAGAGAGAGAGAGAGAGAGAGAGTGTTATATACTTATGTGCATATACAGGGTGATTCAGGTCTAAGTAGCCAAACTCTAGGAGGTGATTGTAGACATAATTTCCAACAAAAAAGTTGATTTCAAGTATGGTCCGATTCCGAAAGGAAAAGGAGCTATGCCCAATTTGCGGGGTTTTTTTTTAGCGCGGTTACTCCCTATCTCTATAGGGAGAACCCGCTTATGAGGTTGCCCTCATGATGCAATCCGGAAGTGCCGACTAGAAACTTTCACGTTTCAGACCCTATAGATCACGAAAATATAGGTGGCCCAAATTTGTATATATATATATATATATATATATATATATATATATATATATATATATATATATGCTTGTCTGTTCGTGCTCTAGCAAGCGCAAAAATGGTCCGATTTTAACGAAATTTGGCATAAAAATCTGTCGTCTAATTTGAAAGGACAAGTTCGTTAACCAGGAGAATCCGCCCACTAGAAGATAGTGTTTGGGACGAAATTCGCGCAAAAAAAATCGTAAAGCTTACGTTTTTGAGTTTATATGCATGCAGGTACTTGTTTTATTGGTTTCTTAACATAAGAAAACGAATGAAACCATTTATAAGGCGATAACTATAACCGTTCCTGAGAAAAGTGGAATATATGTTTTTGTAAGTCATTATATTTTTGTGTGTACTTAGAATCGCGGGATTCAATTGAAACATTTTCTACAACTTGGAAATTAATCCCAACTAAGATGTTTAAATTTTGGTTATATTTGGAGTTAAGGAAGTATGCAAACAATATTATTTTATTAATAGACATGAAAAGTTTTCGGATCTTCATACATTTTTCGTAAATATCTCGACAACGGTTGGGAAATCGTGTTAAGTGGAAAGTGACCATTCGAATGCTTACTAAATTCTCTACAAAAAAGATTCTGAAGCAATATTCGATGGGGCAACGTTAATCAGAGATATAAGCGCTTAAAACTTAAAAAGTGTTTGTTTTGAAAGGGGTTTTCTCTTTGTTTATCTCACTTTTTAATTGGTTGTTTTTTGTTTTAAATTGCATTGATCAGTAAAATTAGTATAGTAGTAAAATAAGCTAAGAAACGGTGCAAGGTATTGGTAATAAGTTTGGAGTGGCTGTGGTAATCAAGATGGCAGTGGCTAATCATGATGACGTAGTATGTTTTGAATTCTCCTGTCTATATAACCTTCCTAATTGTCTCTAACTGAAGTTATCGTTATTTCTTATTTTATAGAAAGATTTAACCTACGACAGAATGGAATTTTATTCGCCATGAAGCACATATTTACAGTTGATTATAACAGTAAAAGGAATTTGCTAGTAAAACGAGATACTTAAAAGGACAACGAATTTTTGGTTGTTTAGAATAGAGCCTTCTCAGCGGTAGTCGAAGAGTACGTTTTCAGTACATAATTGTATTGACTTATAGAATTATCCGTTTCTGTGTCAGTTGGCTACTGTCATTTTCCTGTGATTTGTGATGCTAATCTATTCCATTTCTTCGAGATGTACGTAACCGCGCTAAGATGACGCAGTTCCTGCGAGTCGGACTTTTTTAACGTAGTCATGATTTTTAATGAATAAGAAAGGTTTTTTTTAAAAACTATTCAAAATAATTAAATTCTAAATATGCCATCATAAAATAGACAAAATTTCTTTGAAAGTACATTAATTTAATTCACTAAAACCATGATAAAAAGGTACTTTCTGGACGTCCAATAACGCACTTCTGTTTTTATCAATGAATCAGAGTATTTTCGCGATTTTTTTCCTCAACCCTCTAAAGGGCTACAGATTCAATACTTACGGGAAAACTTCTACGTTTAGTAAGCATTGAATCTATGAAAATGAAGTGGAGGTTTATTAGGGAATAAATTGAACGATTGGCTTCCTTTTGTCAAAAAAAATGTGGAATGTAGTTTTCTTACTTTCAAATACCTTGTGTGAAGAAATTAAAAATTATTCATTTTTTAATGGCCAAACTGTGGGTATCCATTGTCCATTCCGGAAGCAATAAATATAACTAAATGAAGCGATTGGAAAAGTTTTTCATTTGAGAGAACTGTTACATTTCATGTTTTTCAATTTTTCATTGATTTATGTTTTATATGATGTATTTGGCACCCAGTTTTGACTAGAAATTTTGAGCGGAGAATTAAAAAAGATTGCAGGGTAGTTGAATAATTGTAATCCCGAATTTGAACATAATTAGAAATGTTTTAAAATAAAATTTGCAATGAAACTAATAATTGTGCAAAACATTGCGGGAGGAAAAATGTTAATCCTCAGTTCGGCCGCAACATTTTGTGGACAGGCGAAGCCTCATTCACACGGAATGGAACATTTAACAGTCCCCATTCGCATACTTCGTCTCATGTTAATCCTTATGCCCTGTGAAGATCACACAATCAGTATCAGCTCCAAGTTAACGTGTGGTGCAGAATTCAGGACGAATATCTTCTTCAGCCAATCCTGATTCTTGACAGGTTTGATTCAACATATTTTTAAACCTCCAAACGATTTAAATACGACCGACCTATTGCATTGGAAGACGTTCCGCTAGCACATAGATTCATGGTTCCTGATGGATTGCTGACCTGCAAACAGCAGCAGTGCTGTTAGACAGTAGATGGATCCACTGCCTAAGTTCATAATGGTACAATTGCAAATTGAGCAAATTTTCAAATATATTAGCAAATATTTTAGTGCCAACAACATAATGTAAAAGATAAATCAATGAAAATTTGTTAAACTAAAAATGTAACAGATCTCCCAAATGAAAAACTTTTCCAATCATTTCTTTTGCACATTAAAAAGTGAATAATTTTTCATTTTTTCACACAAGGTATTTGAAAGTAACAAAACTACATTCCACATTTTTTTGACAAAAGGGAGCCAATCTTTCAATTTATCCCCGAATAAACCTCAACTTTATTTTCATAGATTTAATGCTTATTAAATATTTTGTGTAAGTATTGAATCTGTAGTCCGTTAGGCGGCTGAGGAAAAAAATCGCGAAACAACTCTGATTCATTGATAAAAAAAGAAGTGCGTTATTGGACGTCCAAAAAGTATCTTTTAATAATGATTTTAGTGAATTAAATTACTGTTTTTTTAAAGGAAATTTTGTCTATTTTATGATAGAATAATTAGAATTTAATTATCTTGAACATTTTTTTTTATAAATCCTTTCTTAATCAAAAACATGACTACGTTAAAAATCAGAAAATTGGACATAGCTCCTTTTCCTTTTGGAATCGGACCATAGTTGAAATGAACTTTTTTGTTGGAAATTATGCCTACAATCACCTCCTAGAGTTCGGCTACTTAGACCTGAATCAGCCAATATTTTAGAATTCCTTGAAAACGATTTAATTTATTTATTAATGTTCACCAACTATACCTAGAGATTGCACTTGAATGAACTACTTAAAAAAGTCCAACTCCCAGGAACTGCGTCATCTTAGCGCGGTTCCGTTCATATGCCTAGTGTAATTTTGAAGACGTAGAATAAAAACAGTTATTAATTTGTTTAGATAAATCATGAAACACCTATTCCAATGAAATCTGAAAAAAAAGCAAGATTGTCGGGAAAACACAGGAAACAGTATTCTAAGCAGAAATTACTCCTTCCGCTGTCCTAACAACGTTCCCTTCTAATAATACTTATCAATTTCCACAAAAAATTCTTTGAAGCTAATTTACAATCAAAATCATTTTCAAAACAAAACATACATTACTCACCTTCAATTTACTTGTTTATCATTATTGCCAATGGAATTATTTTATCTTAAATATTAAAAAAAAATACTCAAAAAAAATAAATTAAGGTTAAGAACAATTTATTTACTTAACATTTTAAATGAAAAACATGTAAATTCGCCAGGTCATCGAAAAAGTAACTAATTCTTCAAAACAGTGCAGAATCAACATTAAAATTGAGGCATTTAAACACACACACACACACACACACACACACACACACACACACATATATACATATATATATATATATATATATATATATATATATATATATATATATATATATATATAGTTAGTAGATCATTTTCATTTTAATGTAGAATACATATCTACTATATATTTGTCAAATACCACTCACTCACTGACCTATGATCGTCCACCAAAACCATTTGACAGAAATTTAGCATGGACTTTAGTCAAGAAACATTATGGTTTATTACTTATCAATTGATGAATAACTTATAGTATGACGGAAACCGCGCTAAATATATAGTAGCGTTAATTCTGATGATACATTATTTAACGCAATAAAATAACTTATTCGCCGTGAAAAAGCACTGTTATTCAGTTAGTAAGTAGATAAAATATTTTATATGTAAAAAAACTATGATTCATAAAAACCTCTAATATAATCCTTATCAGTTTAGAGAATTTATGTAAACAGCCCAGTTTCATTTCCCTTCTGAATATGTATCTATAGATTTTGCCTAAAACGTACAAACCTTTGTAATATTGCCAGATGTGTTGAGAATTCCTTGAGCTGCTGATGTCATTGATTGGACAATGGATCCAGTAATGGGAAGGGAAGAAAAGATGGAATTAGGTAGTGCTGAAAAAAAAAAAAAAAAAAAACTCACACAAATATATATATATATATATATATATATATATATATATATATATATATACATATATACATATGTATACGTCACTTTGAAACAAAAACAAATTACTTATAACTAGGGAACAGATTTTATTGTAATTTACATATTTTTTTCTGATTCCTTAATCAAAATTTTTGATAGATTTCTGCATGTTTTACGCGATTTTAAAGCATTTAAACAAGTTTTTATTTTATATAATTTTACATATTTTGTCAAAAATCCATATTTTTAATTATCTTGCTATAAATACATATTTTGATATTCTTTTTATTTTTTTAATCGAAAAACGAGATGGAATGCTTTTATCCAAATAGTATAGGTGACTGTGTCTTTCGTAACTGCAAGAAGAAAAGGTGGCTGGCAGCCTTGCTTCACCGGCGCTAATGGTCTTGGAGCAGATGCGTTTTGAAAATATATATGTAACAAATTATTGTGTAACTATTGCATTATTCCTTTAATCTACTGTCTAAAACAAGGGAATAGGCGACAGAATCATGCCAATATCATTATCCAAATTCGAGATATGAAATAATGAATTTTCAACCCATTGTACTTTGTTTCTTTGCTCCTAAGAAGCATTGGACGAAACGCTTGGGCTCTATTTTTCGATGCAGAATCACTAGACAAAAATTGGTCTGATCGGTGACCCTACCACTGTACACTGCCTTAATGAGATCAGTCCGTCGTCATTTTACGTTAGACAATTTAAAAATGCATTTTGTTGCAAATAATTTTCCACTATAATGTTCATCTATAGAAATTTTCAACTTCTTTTTCCCCCTTTTAGCGCGGTTCCTCCCTCCCTTCTTAGGGAGGAACCCCTCTTATAAGGTTGATCTCATGAAACAATCCGAAAGTGCCGACTAGAAAATTTTGCGTTTCAGAACCCCTAGAGAACCCCTATATATATATATATATATATATATATATATATATATATATATATATATATATATATATATATTTGTCTGTTCGTGGCCCTGAGAGGTCAAAAATGGTCCGATTTTGATGAAATTTCGTACAAAAATCTTTCGTCTAATTTGAAAAGTCATGTTCGTTAACCAGGAGCATTCGCCCACCTGGACATGGTTTTTGGAGCGAATGTCGCTCGAAAAAAATCGTTCCGCTTACTTCATATGCATGCAGGTACTCGTTTTATAGTCTTCTTGGCCTAGGAAAACAAATGAAACCATTTGTAAGGTGATTGCGTTAACCGTTTCCGAGAAAATTGGAAAAATAGTTGCTGAATAACGTTTTTGGTTTTGGTACTTAAAATCATGGGATTCAGTTGAAACATTTTTTGCATGTTCGGATTTTATCAAAACTAATATGTTAAACTTTTGGTTACGTTTGGAGTTAAAATATTTTATGAACAGACATGAAAAGTTTTGGGAACTTCGTATACTTTCATTAATATCTCGAACACGGTTAAAAACTCTACAAAAAAGACAGTGAAACAATTTTTGATTAGGTGATTTCAATCGAAGAAATAAGTGCTTAAAACTTCAAAGACGTCTGTTTAGTTCTTATGAACGGGTTTTTGTCGTTCTTTTTCTAATTTTTGTCTCTTTCCGTTAGTTTTTTATTGTTTTTTCTTTCTGTAATTTCTTATGTTAGGAAAATGTATTTGTGTGTAAAACAGGATAGGTAAAATTAGACCAATTTTCTGTTGCAAGAAATAAAGAAAAGTTTTGGGAACTTCGTATACTTTCATTAATATCTCGAAAACGGTTGAAAATTAGGGAAACGGAAGGTTACCATTCGAAAGCATACTAAATGGTCTACAAAAAAGGTTCTGTAGAAAGTTTTGAATAAGCGATGCCAATCGGAGAAATAAGTGCTTAAACTTAGATTTCGTTAATTCGAACGGTTCTTTTTGTCTGTTTTTATTCCTTGTTATTTTTAGCCCGGTTACTCCCTATCTCCATAGGGAGAACCCGCTTATGAGGTTGACCTCAATCCAGAAGTGCCGACTAGAAACTTTCATGTTTCAGACCCTATAGAACACGAAAATATAGGTGGCCCAAATTTATATATATATATATATATATATATATATATATATATATATATATATATATATATATATATATATATATGCTTGTCTGTTCGCTCTCTAACAAGCTAAAAAATGGTCCGATTTTGATGAAAATTGGTACAAAAATCTGTCGTCTCATTTGAACGGTCAAGATCGTTAACCAGCAGAATCCGCCCACTGGAAGATAGTGTTACGGGCGAAATTCGCGCAAAAAAAAATCGTAACGCTTACGTTTTTTAATTCATATGCTTGCAGGTACTTGTTTTATAGGTTTCTTAACATAAGAAAACGAATGAAACCATTTTCAAGGCGATAACTCTAACTCTTCCTGAGAAAAGTAGAATCAATGTTTTTGGAAGTCATTATTTTTTTGTGGGTACTTAGAATCGCGGGATTCAATTGAAATATTTTCTACATCTTGGAAATTAATCCCAACTAATATGTTTAAATGTTTGTTATATTTGGAGTTAAGGAAGTATGCGAAAAAAATTATTCTATTAATAGACATGAAAAGTTTTCGGATCTTCATACATTTTTCGTAAATATCTCGATAACGGTTGGGAAATCGTGGTAAGTGGAAGGCGACAATTCGAATGCTTGCTAAGTTCCCTACAAAAAAGGTTCTGAAGCAATATTCGATGGGGCAACGTTAATCAGAGATATAAGCTCTTAAAACTGAAAAAGTGTTTGTTTTGTTGTTTTGAAAGGGGTTTTCTCTTTGTTTATCTCACTTTTTAATTGTTTTTTTTTTGTTTTAAATTTCATTTATCAGTAAAATTAGTATTGTAGTAAAATAAGCTAAGAAACGGTGATAAGTATAGGTAATAAGGTAATAAGTCTGTAGTGGCTGTGGTAATCAAGATGGCTGTGGCTAATCGTTGGCTGTTTTGAATTCTCCTATTTATATAACCTTCCTCATAGCCTCCAACTGAAGTTATCGTTATTTCTTATTTTATAGAAAGATTTAACCCACGACAGAATGGAATTTTATTAGCCATTAAGCACATATTTACAGTTGATTATAACAGTAATTTCGAGATTTCCCTGATCATGAGCTTATCGCTAAAGTTGCGTAGCTCATAATGAAATAAATAAATATTACAGTAAAACGAATTTGCTATTAAAACAAAATACATTCTTAGAATGACAAATAATTTTTGGTTGTTTAGAATAGAGCCTTCTTAGTAAAAGTCGAAGAGTAAAGTACGTTTTAGGTGTTTTGACTTATTAAGAATTATCCGCTTCTGTGTAAATTGGCTACTGTCAGTTTCCTGTGATTTGTAATGCTAATCTATTCCATTTCTTCGAGATGTACGTAACCGCGCTAAGATGACGCAGTTCCTGCGAGTCGGACTTATTTAATTTCTTATAGTTGGATAATATATTTGACACTAAAACAGATTAAGTAAAATAAGAAAAACAATTAATTGTTAGAAATATAGCTTGCCAAGAGAAAGAGATTCGATGACTTCTTTTGAATATTTTCAATTGCCTTTATGCTGTTGGTTTTTTTATTTTATTCTTATATGGATTTTATTTGTAGAATTATTACTATAGTAGAAGAACACAAGAAAATGTGAAATTTTTCAATGCATTGAAACGTATAAAATAAGTATCTCTAGAAGAGGAGTCTGGGGTCTAGCGGACCCGTCCAGGTAAAGTCATAAACCCCTTTGAACAAAGGCTGAACCAAATATTATCTGTTTCTCTTCTAAGCTTTTCAAATGACAAAAGGGATATGAACGGAACCGCGCTAAGATGATGCAGTTCCTGCGAGTCGGACTTTTTAAAATGAGTTCCTAATTTCTATTTGTGCTTTTTTTCAATATGCAATAGAGCTTTAGTCATTTTGTTCTATATATTTCCAACTTTTGTTCGTTGCATTTATAATAACATAGTTAATTATATGTGTACATATTTTCAATTTTATTTTATATGATCATCCGTCCCCTAGTTATAACTATTAAGTCAGAGGATTATTAAAAAAAAAAAAAAAAAAAAAAAAAAAAAAAAAAAAAAAAAAAAAAAAAAAAAAAAAAAAAAAAAACGCTATTTTTAATTTACTACCGAAGAGTTTTTTCTGCCATTTAAAATTAACTGCACATTGTAGACTACATTAATAAGAGAACTTTTTATTCATTGGTGTTTTTACCATACATACATTATCTCAAAACACAAAGGACGTCAGAATTCATCTGAAATTTCTTTATATTTAATTGTTCTTGACATTTTATCGCGCACTTAATAGTTGAAACTAAATTTTTAATGATTAACAAGTTGAAAAGTCTTGATGAGATCTTCAAGTTTAGTCCTTGCTTTTCCGATATCTTCAACCGTTTAAAATATTATGCAATTATTTTTTTTTTTCGATTTCAACTCGTGGCAGTTGTTTTAGTTACTTCAGAAGTGCTTTGTAACTTTGTATGCCTTGATTACTTTTAGCGCGGTTCCTCCCTCCCTCCATAGGGAGGGAACCCACATATGAAGTTAGTTTACGTTTCAGAACCCATATATATATATATATATATATATATATATATATATATATAGATATATAATTTCTTGACATTGATTTGGCTGGACGGTGGAGGTACTGCATTATAATAGGAAAACCAACAAACTCCAAGGTCTCCACCACAAATGATTAAAAAAAATCAAAAAAATGATCATTTGTGGTGGAGACCTTGGAGTTTGTTGGTTTTCCTATTATTATATAGATATAAATATATATATATATATATATATATATATATATATATATATAAATATATATATATATATATATATATATATATATATATATATATATAACTTTTTCGTATAATTTGAAAGGTCACGCTCGTTAACCAGCAGAATCCGTTCACCGGAACATAGCGAAGAAAATCGTAACGCTTACGTTATCAAGTTCATCCTGGTACTCGTTCCTTGACGTACAAAAGCGAATGAAACCATTTTAAAAGCGACATATCCGTTTACGAGAAAAATTAGGATCTAGGATACTGTCAGTTACCTGCTTTATCTTTAAGATTTTATTTTGTATGCTTCATGAAAGATCAAAACTTACCAATAACTGCTTCTATTTCTTTACTAACGGCACTAGGGATATGAACGGAACCGAGCAAAGGTGAAGCCGATTCTGCGAAATATTAAGCTACATAAACTACCACAGGAGTCAAAGGTTTTACCAGTAAAAAAAAAAAAAAATATATATATATATATATATATATATATATATATAACTGTATTTGCTTTATTTGTACGTTAAAGAATAATTGTATGTTGTAGGATTTTTAAATATGTAAATTTTACCCAAAGCTTGGTTTCCAAGAGCCACTGCGCTAGTTATTGCACTTTGAGCTGTCTGGTTTCCTGCTGAGATGGCCTGCTGCCCGACGGTCGTACCTGCCTTCATTGCTGTGGAAATATTACAATTTAATATAACTATCTATGAGAAACGGAATATGAAAATATATGTCCTTCGTAAAGCCGTATTTCAAGACGGGCCGAATTTTTAATGTTATGTGAACTGGCCGGTTGTAATTCTTATAAAATATTGGTAAAACAAAGTTTACCTACATGCCAAAAAGGCATAGATATGGCTACTCGTTGGAAAAATGCTTTTGCTGATTTTTTTTTTTTTTTTTTTAATTTTAAGACACATTGCGTTTTTTTTTTATTTATTAATTTATTTTTTATACTGCGTTCCGACATCTAGGCCGTGCTATCTATAGGTTGCCACACTTTCTAAACATCCATGGTACAACAGGGAATCTTGTCGACGGACCTTGACATGAAAATCAAAACAAAAAAAACTCATGCATGCAGGGGCCTAGGTGTCCCGTATGAGAATCCAAGACGTTAACCACAGTACCTCGGATAACCCCCAAACCCCTTTTAGTTTTTAAATAATATGCGCAATATTTAATTTTAATATACCTATTAGTTCCAATGTACGTATTATTTAGTTTTTACACACGCAGAAATACGCAATGCATCGTATTATCTTTTGAGGAAGACATTAAATATCATACGGCACATAAAACAATGTAGTAATATATATATATATATATATATATATATATATATATATATATATATATATTGCTGAGGGTACTTTATGATGATTATATTTAGTTTATTGCGTCTTGATACTTAGAGTTAGTGAAAATTTATTTCTTTTGGGCTGGAGTAATTTATCGTACCTCATGCAGAGGCAGTTCTGGTTCCCAACGCGACTTCAAACTTTGTCAAGGAGGTTCATGAGCCGCAGTGGCCATGTATGAAAAATATGACTGTATGTTATAGAGCACATTACATAGGTTTGTCGGGTAGACCTAAAGCATATCTATGTTTGTTTTCTTCGTTTACAATGTTTATGGGCTAAAAGTCCCTAACAAATGAAATATGGAAAAAATGAACATTTGAGAACATTAAACTTTAAAGTCGTTTTCTCAAAACTATATTTTTCAAATCAGGGGATACTCTGGGGTCTTCAATTTTTAACTTCAAATTTTAACTGCAGCTTCCTAATGATATTTGCAAATAAAGTACGTAGGATTATTTTTTTTTTTGATTCATTGAATTATCCGATTTTCGACGGACGTTTTAATAGAAAATGAATTATTATTCACCATTTTCGGAAAAAACTAATATTTCTTAAAAATCCTACGTACTTCAGTAGATTTAACCTTCTTCTTTAGAAAAAAAATTACTTTTTCGTTCTAGATTATGAAACAAAAGGGTTTCCGTTCGTCAGACACAGCGTCGCCATTTATTTCTTCGAATAATTGAAACTTATATCTTTTTTGATACATTAAGATCCCATATGAAACGTTTGAAATAACGAATTGATAAATATTGATTTATTTTTTATTTATAAATTCAAGAAAATGACTTTTATTTTGATCGGAGAAGGTAGTATTACGCCACAACTACTGCCGCTCTTAGTAATTTTGTCCGTCGAGGGTGACCATTGTGAGAAAGCATTTATAGTAAATTTATTGATGTTATTATTGCTCACCGTCGCTGGAAATATTGGTTCCTGTTTGTACTGCACTTCCTGCAAGGCTAACACCTCCTCCGACAGCATTCCTGATCGGGGTGATGAAGAAGCAGCTGCCCTGGGAGAAGAAAGCGGCGAGCACAGCGACTGCAACAAAAATGTAATTAGAAAACGAGAGAAAATGATTATAGGTATTCATTTATTTTATTTTATTTTTTGTTCCCGCTTCAATGGCGACAACACAAAGAACAGTATCCTCCGAACTTAGCTATCCCAGGAAATCAGCATGGTTATTGGTGTTGGAACTGTGTGTGGTCATGTAATGGTTTAGACTTATGGCTCACCTATAAATAGAGCTTAGTATCAATGGAAATATAATATCTTATAAGTCAACATTGCAGACGTTCATCAAATAAGGTTGTATAGTCCTGTATTCTTGAGGTAGGTCAGTATAGCGTTGATGTACTGGCTATCATTGCCTAGGAGTTCATTCATATCATACGGGATGTTGTAATTGCCTCTTCTCTGGCAGTCAGTCAGTAAATGTTTAATCGTAAGTTCTGTGTTACATATGTTGCATATTGGTTTGTGGCGTCTTTTCATAAGAAATTCGTTGGTGAGTCGAGTATGTCCAATTCATAAACGAGCGAGAACAACTTCTTCTCGTTTATTGTCGCGAAGACTGGATGGCCATTCCTCAACTGTATTTTTATGGTCCGAAGTTTATTGTCAGTTAGTTGTGTCCATAAGTATGACGTTTTATGGTAGATTTTGTAGCTGTTGTTAAGCCTCTGGCAGTTATTTGTGGTACGTCATAAGTCATAAGTCTGACAGCATTTTTTGCGTGACAATCGGAAATTGAACTTTTTCCGAGTTCTTCATGTCCAGGTAGCCAGTACATTGTTGTGTTTCTGTTCAGGGTTTGTGTCTTATTCAAAATTTCTGTCAGTAGTGGATGGGTTGTATATCTTTGTGTAAGTGCTTTCAGTGCGCTTAAAGAGTCAGTAAATAGTATTATGTCTCTGTAGTCAGTTTCGGGTATGTTGTTCAGACCGATGAGGATGCCATGGAGTTCAGCTGTAAAGATACTAGAGTTATCGTTAATTTTCTTGGTTATAATTTGATCATCTATTACAGCTGCAGCTCCCACGCCTTCATCTGATTTAGAGCCATCAGTATAGATAAAGAGTTTTCCGGCATTTTCAATAATGAAAGCTTCATAATTCTTTTTATAGATTAATTTTGTTGTTGTATCACTCTTATTATATGTTGCTAATGTTGTGTCAATAAATATATTTTTTAAAAGCCAGGGAGGTTTTTGTAGTGTGCCGCATGTTAGTATTTCAGAATTTAAATAATTTGAAATATGCTGTATTTCTCTGTATCTAATACTGAATGGTCTTTGTGCCTGTGGTCGTCTCGAGTAAATTTCTGAAAGTGGGTTGTCAATACTTATTTGATGACACGGAGAGTAGCCTAGTGCTTTGTATTTATGCATCAGGGAAGTTACAAGGATATCTCTACGGATATGTAGAGGAGGTTCACCTGTTTCTGCATACAAACTAACACCAGGACTACTCCTGATGAGAGTGAGATACTGAATGCTTACATTAACAAAGAATACCTGCTAGCAGTTTCATTCGACATTAAAAAGGCGTTTGACTGTATTTGGCGTCGACCTATAATTTCCAAAATTTCCGAATGGGGAATCCAAGGAAAAACGTTGAAAATAATAATTGATTTTCTTTCGGAAAGGACCTTCCGAGTAAGGCAAGGAAACTACACATCTGAACCAGAAGTTCAAGAAAACGGTGTCCCACAGGGATGTGTACTGAGCACTACTTTATTTAAAATAGGAATAGATAACCTCAAAGATTATGTACATAATGTGTCTTACTGTCTGTTTGTTGACGACCTCCTCATTTACCACAAATCAACAATCTTCAATATCGCTGAAAATACAATTCAAAACACAATACATTCCTTGGAAATTGGAGTAGAGCTAATGGTCTAACGTTCTCTATTGAAAAGACAAAATCCATAGTATTTACTAGGAGAAGACAACAACCAATACCCCAAATTACACTTAACCAAACGATAATACCTAACACTACAACACTAAAATTTCTTGGCGTCATATTTGACCAAAAACTGACTTGGCTACCACACATAAAAGCAACGGCAGATAAATGTAAGAAGTCACTAAACATCCTAAAAATAATAAGTACCACAAAATGGGGAGCAGACAGGAAAACTATGCTTATGTTTTATCGCTCCTTTATAAGATCTGTACTAGATTATGGATGTGTGGCTTATGGATCAGCAAGAAGTGGTGCTTTGAAAATCCTAGACACCATACAAAACACAGGTCTTCGTCTCTCAATAGGAGGTATTCATTTAACTCTCGATACGTCGATCTTCAAGTTACTGTAAAGATTTTCTAGCTAAGCGGGCACATTGGTCCCGACCCGATCCGATGAGATCCGGCAGCCACCGACTTTCGGAAGAAAAACAAACGCATTCGTCTCAATGGAGGTGCCTACATTGGTCTAATCAGATCCCATGGCCACCGATTCTCAGCGGTTCAAACTTGTTTGTTTTTAGACCGATTTCGGGCTGACGAATCAAAACGGCACCTAACGACATATATTGTTTCCAAAATGTCTGCAGGCTCTACATCATAGCCGATTTCGATGCATTATTTGTCCCAAGAAGTTACAAACCGAATGTTCCACTAACGACCACTCTAGTTCATAACCAACAAGTGACTGGTCTATGCATATAGGAAACAATCTTCTAAGAATTTGAACAAATGAACTTTAAATTATTTGTTTATGACCTGAAATCGACTTAATGATGTAAAATATTGGACCCGCGATCCTGTTTAACTTTTTAAAGATTCAACTTATCGAAGTTCACTACATGGTGTAGCATATATCAAGACAACAATTAAACTATCGCAATTCTCATCTAGATATTTCTGATGATTAAATAATGATTTTCGAAAAATCATATTTGAGGGCTGGCTAGTTACTTCCTAGAAGAACTAGGCGTGGACCCCAAAAAATGCTATATCCTTGCGGAATCATTCTCGATAGATTCCCTGGGGATTCTCAACTACCACTTATACGGTAGCTAAACAGCTGCTAGGTCTGTTTGTGAATACCATATCCAGTTACTTTAAAGTATCTGTCATGATTTTTAACAGTGATTTTGGTACCTACGGATTAGTTTACAGGTTCTTTGCAGGTTATCTATTACTTCTGTGCAGGTTATCTAAGGTTAGAAACCATATTATAAACATATATTAATGGAAAGTTAAAATAGTAATGAAAAGTATTAGAAATCTCTGCAATCACTACTAAAATTAACTTTTTTTTTACTACTATGGGGTGGTGGCTTTTCTTTAGAAAAAAGAAAACGCATCAGCCCAATTCTGGCTAGAAAAGGGTGGTAACCTATTGATAACCCGTCCTAAAATTCGTAGTTAATAATAATGGACGTTAAAATTTAAATAATAATAATAACTGGCGTGGCCTTAACCTGAATGGGTGGCCAACCTCGTGCTGTTGGCATTATAGAAAAGGGTTGGAACCTGTAGACAGCCCGGCGTTAATAGACCTAATGTTAATACGCTGTTAAACACACACACAAAAATAATAATAATAACTAACCGTTAGATAACTTGTATTTGCAAGTAATACTTTTAGGCTTGTAAAGCATAAATGAAAATAAGCAGAATTTCAGCAAGCAATATTTATTAATAAAAAGGTTAATATTATAAAAATCAATGGTAATGGCGAAGTTTAGGGGCCTCCTCACCGTTTTTTTTGTCCGGTGGTTCTACAACATATTTATATTTTATATTTAAGTCACATTACGGGCAGACATGGTATGCGTTTCCGCTCGCTCAAGAAGATATCAATACTCTAGTCAATCCAACTCGCTAAAATTAATAGAATTCTATTTATTTTTTGCGAGTTGGATTGACTTGAGTGTTGAAGGTTACTTTACTACCAGCGCTGAATCACTGTAGTAATCACTGCGTATACTTCAAAAGTAACTGGAGGAGTAACTGAATGTGCTCCTCGCAAACAGACCCCAGCTGCTTCTCAATCTTTCGAAATTCATTTCACCGAACGTACGTCCAGTCCTACAAAAGTAGTTTATATAAATGTAAAATTTAAATTTATTTTTATAACATTCATCATCAACATTTACTTTATCGGCAAACTGCTAATTAATTAAAAAAAAAACAAAAAACATTTTAACCAATTGAATTGAATTTTCGAAAGATTGATAAGTTCGTTGTATGTTTTGCAGCCCAATATATTTGGGCAGCCAACTTAGTTTTTTTATCACGAAATAATAATATACGAAATATAATATTACTTTTATTTATTTGATGTTTTTTCACTCTATAATTCCAATTTCATTATGAAATTGAGACATAACCTCAGTTTCAGTAACCGTTGAAAAGCTGATTAAATTTTACAACGTTTGTGAGATTCGGAAGGCTGCAAGATTGTTTTTGAAAGAGTGGTTACTTTCGAAAATTAGTCATTAACCAGAAGATTTTATTAATTTCTACTTTTTGAATTTATATTACGGTTTTAATGAAATAATTGTGAATAATAAATTTGCATTACCCTTAAAGTAAATTTAATGCTGATTTAAAAAATGAATTGAATTATTCAAAATATATGTGTACAAGCAGAGGAAATTGGAGTTGCACTACAAAAAACACGGCTTCTTCTAAAGAACCTTACATACATCATATTACCCGAAGTATTCATAAACAGGATGTAATAACCAATAAAGAAATCAAAGTATAAAAACATTTCTAGTAAATATGATAAAAAAAATAAAAAAAAAATAATAATTTTGGATTGTATTGGGATACATTGTTGAATAATCGAATTTTTGGCTCATTTTAAAACTGTGTAAACTTTTCCGGCACATTAACACTCCCAGGGGTCTCCCGTGGTCTAATGGCTAGCGCCTTGGATTCATAAGCGGGAGATGGTGGGTTCGATTCCCAACCTCCGGCAGGAATTTTATCATCCCACGGCTCGATGGTAAAATTCCTCGCTGCACCCTGGATGTCGGCGCTAATGACCTAGATGTAGATGCGCCGTAAAAAAAAAAAAAAAAAAAAAAAAAAAAAAAAAATTAACACTCCTGGATATCATTTTCGATTAGTTAGGGAAATATTTGAGCCCATAAAAAAAAAATGATAAAAAAACCTCTTTTAAAAAATTACTGATTTCTCCCATAATTCAACACTCTTTCGTGTAGAAACCCTGCTATGTACGAAAAATTTCTTTGAGACATGAATTGTAGGTAATTGTATCCTTTTTTATTTTAGTGCAGAATCACTTATTGTGTAAATACCTTGCTTTGCAAGTTATACGCTGAAAACAACTAAAAAAGATTATTTTTAGTAATATTTTGATGATTTCTCATATTTATACACCAGATTTTTGGTGGACAACTTCAGATTCGTGTTCAGCACCCCAAACAACATAGAATAAGCCAATCAAAACAATAACACCAAAAATGTCCACTTGAAACCACCGTTTGACTGGGCTCGAATGGGATGCGATGTTTACCCTTTCTTAGGTAGATCCGGGTTAACTAAAAATTGAAAACAATACCCAAAAAAAAAAAAAAGCCTTCCAGTCGTGTCAATGCCTTCGGAGCTTACTTAGGCAGATCAGTGTTGTAATTAATTCCACAGTTCAACAGTTTCGAATAATGCTCCAAAAGCTATATTCTTCAATCTTGACAAACAATTTTTCCACAAAATATATTACAAGTCATGTAAGCTACGTACCAGCAACGAAGGTCTTCATGGCAAGAATGGTGAACTATTCCCAAGCTTTCTAGGTTTATATAGCCGACATCGAGAAATACGCAATTTCAGGTAAATAATAATTAGGAATAGTAATAGATATAATGAAGTATACGGGTAATCTATTCGTATAAACAGTTGTTACTCCAGCAAATATTTTTGTTTGGTCTGTCTACTAGTTCGGCGGAAATGAGGGAAACATGTGTTTTTCATAAATATTCATTATAAATTTGTCTCAAAATCTCTTAAAGACCTACTATAAAAAAATAAGTATTCATTTTCTGCCTAAGTTTTCATTTCTGGTGAGTACATTAACTACTACTACGGCTTTATTCGCCAGCAATAGTTTTTTAAACGTTATATTTCGCAGGAATCCCATCCAGCTTCCTCGGGGTTCATTAGATAAATTATTTAAATTTATTTATTATTTTATAATATATTTTTTGTTAATAGAATTTATTTTTATTTATTTATTATATTGCATTGAAGTTTTCCCTATGGCAAGGAGTTGGTCTTATATAATGTTTCATTAGCCCTAGTTAATACTACATCCATAAACATACATAGACACAGACAGATATGCATATATTTTATTCACATAAGTGAATAATAATACGCTGAGAAATTATATAGTTTAACTAAAGATAAAAACATTTCTTAAGCATTAAATTTATACAATATTTACATATATTTACTCAATATGTAATACAATTATTATTATTATTATATCAATCAAAAATGAATGACTCTCTCAATTTTAGAGATTCTTTTATGTAATTATAGATATGTATGTATTTCATTTTCATGACACTATTCAACATTTCAAGTAATTGGGAATTATCAGTAGGCTGGTTGGCAAATTAGAGGAATTGGTTTCTAATGGGGGAGTAAATAGTGCAATGAAAAATACAACGGAAAATCTCTTCATATGCGTTGTTATTGCAGAGGGCGCAGATTTCTTTCGGGTTAATAGAATAGTGGATATTTCTTATAGAAAATGTAATATTGTATGTTGCTTGCTGTTCTTACCTGAGCTATGGGTTTTGCAATTACAAAACGCAGCCCAGTGGTGTGAAATTCATGAGGTAGGCCTGGGGACAATGAAAGAAATTTGTAAAACGGGCTGTAGTTGGAATTATTCAGTTTCCGTCACTGAATTATTATTATTCAGTTGTTCAGCACTGAGTAATTTTGCTTAATTGGCTTCTGGAATAATATTAATCCTTCCTTTGATTTAATTAGGGTCCTTGATTAGCCATGTATTCAGAGAATCCAAAGTGACAAAAATATCTCTAGCTTGGGACACCCAATTAAGTTTTGTATTATTTTGGGGACTCTGATCTAACAGAAGTCTATTGTAACAAAGCCTCGGAAGTCTATCAGCATTCATAGATAGGATTTGACAAAGCCAAAGGAGGGTTGATTTTAAAACCTGTATTGATGCATAGTCTCTTTTTTTGATAGGTCCGTAACATCATTATAAAACTTTTAAAAAAAAGTAATACAATAATAGCTTTTGGTTTGGATTTGTAGGGGGTTTCTCTATTTATTCCATTCATTATTTAATGATTATTTTTTTATTAAAACCCTTTATTGGGGTCTCCCGTGGTCTAATGGCTAGCGCCTTGGATTCATAAGCGGGAGATGGTGGGTTCGATTCCCAACCTCCGGCAGGAATTTTATCATCCCACGGCTCGCTGGTAAAATTCCTCGCTGCACCCTGGATGTCGGCGCTAATGGCCTAGATGTGGATGCGCCGTGAGAGGGGGAAAAAAAAAAAAAAAAAAAAAAAACAACCCTTTATTTGTATCCCATCATGTATACATTAGGTCATTCCATAAGTAATGCCAATTTTTAATATTCTGTCTGTTAATATTTCCTCTTTTTCAATTTTTTAATTATTTCTAAGACAATAGCATTCTATTAACTTCTATTTATCATTTTTTGGCTGGTGGATCTTATTCTGGGCTGAAATTTCATATGAAATTACCCAAGACATCACTTACGCAATGTTACGCTTAGGGAATTCAATAAAGGAAAAAATCTTGCATCGACAAGTGAGCGTCAAGTGTAGCGGTGGTTTGAAGGATTTTGCCTCGTACAGGTGGACCAACAGAGCTTGACAACGAACTCCTGCAGCCTACTGTAGAAGAAAATCCTGTTGTAACAGTCGAAGAGCTAGCAGAATAACTTGGCTCGACACATTTTACAGCCCACCGACATAAACCGGCATTACTTATGGGATGAGCGGATAATAAAATTACAATAATTTTTTATTTATCTATTTCTATTATTTTTTTTCTTCAAATTTTACTCATTTATTTTTCATTCATGTATTTCTCGTTCATATGTTTTTATATAAATCTGAGTTTTAGCCCATTCCCCCGAAGGAAAGTAGCAATTGAGGTTGGACTCATGACGGAATTTTTGAAAAATTTCTTCAAATCTTTATCGATCCTACCTAGTATACACCGAAAATGACCCCCGTTAACATTTATATATATCTATATATATATATTCTTTTTTATCCTAGTAGGCATGAGGTCATTAAAGCAGTCTTCCCTTTTTTTATACTACTTTATTTATTGGGCCCGACATGTTTCGTGCGTCTTTTCTTCGCACCTCTTCAGGAGCACTTCTACAACAAAATATCATTTTTTTTTTAACATCACAGAAACCTTTTTTTATTATATTAAAACTATCAATGTTCCACAAAATGCATTAAAAAAAAATAAAAAATAAAAATAAATATATATATATGCATATATATATATATATATATATATATATATATATATATATATATGTGTGGCCAGAGTTTTTGTTTTTTCATCACGAAATTTGGTATATAGCATTCAATTAGCAAACGATTGAACGAGTTTGTTAACCACAAAAGTCGGTCCACCGGAAGGGGGGGGGGTTACCCCGAACCCAAAACACTAATTTGACCATGTCAGCCGTAATATTCGTTATATTTCAACGAAATATGGTATTCGTAGTGGCAATATAGATAGAAAAGTGAGATATAAAAATGAACTAAATCGATTCATTAGGAGGGGGGGTTTACTCCGGACCCACAATACCAATTCGCCACTACTAGCCGTGATTTTTGGTATATTTAGACGAAACTCGGTATTCGTAGTGGTAATCCACAGGTAAATATGTTTTGTAATAATAAACTAAATAGGTTGATTAGGAGGGGGGGGGGGGGGGGGTTACTCCGGACCCACAATACCAATTCGCCACTACCAGCCGTGATTTTTGGTATATTTCGACGAAACGCGGTATTCGTAGTGGTAATCTACAGGTAAATATGTGTAGTAAAAATAAACTAAATCGGTTCATTAGAAGGGGGGTTTACTCTGGACCCAAATTCCTAATATACTCATACCGGTCGTAATTTCTGCTGTATTGAAACGAAACGCGGTATACGTCGTGGGTAACTCATGAGAAAGAAGTGTTGTAAAAATGAGCTGAAACGGTCAATCGGAAAGCGGGGGTTTACATTGTAATATATTTCAATAAAAAAGCCCGCCAGACGTAGGTTCACAAAACCGCCGCAAGGAGCGCTTTCTACCACAAGAGGGACTGTATCCTGTTCCTGCGTTAGATCAAAATACGATAATATGAGGTTTTTTGTATTTATTACGTAGTGTAGTAGGTACCATGTGTAAACATAACTCTGGAAGCAAATTAATAATTGATCAGTTACTCATTACAAATTTAAAAGAGAACTATTCATGTTTTTATTTTATTTATGTAGGATATTTTAAGCAAATTGTTCTGGAAAGCAGTCTACACTAACCAAATTCTGAGGAAAGTGCTTAGTTATGCAGCTCCTGCGTGACGGACTTTTTATAATTTTGTAAATGTTAACAATAATAATGTGCGGCGCTAATGGCCAAGTTGTAGATGCGCCGTAAAAAAAATATATAAAAAAAAATAAAAAAAAAAAAAATAATGTTAATGGATGCAAGTCTAGACTCCTGGAAAATATAACTGCACAAAAACCGACGAAAAACTTAACGGTACCAAAAATTGATCATATGTATATATATATATATATATATATATATATATATATATATATATATAAATATATATATATATAAATATATAAATATATATATATATATATATATATATATATATATATATAGAGAGAGAGAGAGAGAGAGAGAGAGAGAGAGAGAGAGAGAGAGATCTGAATCGATCTTTAAAAAAATCATTCTTTTTAATACGGTATATCAATTTTTTGAATCGATCTCCAACGGCCGATTTTTTTAAGTATCTATCTTTAATGACCGATCTTTTAACGAATCGATCTTCTAGGGCCGAACTTTTAAAGAATCGATCTATATATAATAGCGTTAAATAAAGTGTTTTTTTTTATTTCATAGCTAACCCGGCGAACTTCATACCGCCTAACAGTCGATTCTTTATTTATTTTTTTTTTTTTAAATTCTTAATCTGCTCTTTGGAATACCGGGTCAGCTAATAAAACAAAAAAGAAACTGAATAAGGCAAACAATTACATTATGTCAATAAATAAAAATTATAAAATACTTAAAATTCTTTTAATAGTCACTACAAATCACAATGAAAATTACAATATAATATTTCTTATTATGATACCTACTTATTATATTTCTTTTTATTTTTACTTATTCTAAATTGAGTTTCATTTTTATTGTAGTACTTAATGGTACACGATATTTTTTTGTTTCATTACCTGACGCGTAAACAAACAGAGCAGATAGTTTTCCAACGCGGAAACAGGCAACATACAATTGACCATGCGAGAAACATGGGTTTTCTAGATTAATACCACAAACACTTAATGACTGCCCCTGGGATTTGTTTATAGTCAAACTGAGTTCATAGGTCCAATAGCAACACAGCTGCAGGCACTGTAATGAATTCAAAGCAGCTCGATTCAAACGTGCACCATTATTAGTCGAATGTCGCGCTTCAGACATTTAATACAACAATAACATTATACAATGACTCAATACCTTCTGTTTCTCCAACTGGAAGGTGTAATAAAAATAAGGTTTCAAACTGTAATGCGTATTTTTTCTTATTTGGTAAACATATATATGTAATAATACCCATATATTTCAATATGACGTGTGTTGTTGCCACGAAACATAATATATGTCAAACGATTGAACGAGTTTGTTAACAAGTAAAATCGGCCCATCCAGATGCGGGTTTAACCCGGACCAAAATTTCTAATCTGCCCTTACCGGCCGCAATTTCTGTTATATTGCAACGAAACTCGGGATACTCCATGAGTATTTGCAAAGAAAGATGTGTTATCTCCGAAACAAAATTATTAATTTGGCCGCACCGGTCGTTATTTGAAGCTCTTTAAACGAATCTCGGAAGAAAAGCCCCACCGATGAGGAAAGTGTGTTGTAAAAACCAATCAAAATTGGTTCATTAAAATTTTGGTTTTACACCGAAACAAAATTCAATAAAAATTAATAATTGAGTCAGCTG
Organism: Gonocerus acuteangulatus; assembly: GCA_946811695.1. Taxonomy (NCBI): domain Eukaryota; kingdom Metazoa; phylum Arthropoda; class Insecta; order Hemiptera; family Coreidae; genus Gonocerus; species Gonocerus acuteangulatus. Next base: position 145,511,844 of record OX328123.1, on the reverse strand, counting down.
TTCATTAAGAATATTATTTATTTAAAATTTAACCTCCAATTATTATATAGGTTACCACCCTTTTCTAGCCAGGATAGGGGCTGAAAGGACATTACTTTTTTTTAAAGAAAAGAACCCATTACTACCAGCGGTAGAGCAAATTATCTGGTTTCATATGGTAAACCATGTGGCAAAGAGTGCTATTTATTTTGGTAGTAATGAATTCATACAGAAAACGGGTCGTGATATCTTTCTTTAAGACGCAAGATCTCAGGGAGGGACAAAGTGGCGCACAAATGCTATTTTACGACGTAAAAACATTTTCAATAGACAATAATCTCAATCGCTGATGAATTAGAGAGGCTAAAGAAATGAAAATAATACATCGATTTTTTTTTACTATTCCAGAGACTTATTCTGAAAATTAATAGCTGAAGGAAAGTGTTGGGATATAACGAAATGACAATCTCTTATTTTCAGTTGTATGATATTAGTTCTATTTTTGTGTTGATCGTTCTTCAATGCCATATTCAATTATTCCATACAAGACAAATGTTTGATCAACTAAAATTGCAAAATTCAGATTCAACCAAAGAGGCCAAAGAGAGCTGCATAAAACTGTTGTTGTGCTGCAGCAAGTCCTTGTTGGGCAGCAGCAGTGGCCTGTTGCAGAGCAACAGCAAATGCTCGTTGAGCAGCAAGAACCCCTAGCTGGGCAGTTGCAATTCCCTGTTGGGAGGCAGCTGCAGCTTGTTGCTGGGCTGTTGCAAGTATTTTTTGGGCGGCGACAACTAGTTGAGGAGCAGCAACATTTTTCTGCTGGACAGTAGGGACTCCTTGCAATACAGCGGTAACTCCTTCCTGTGCAGGATTAATTACTGAAAGTACTGGGGTAATTCCGTCTTGTACCGCAGGAACCACTGGCAGTACAGCAGTAACTCCTTCTCGTGCAGCTTGAACGTCTGGCAGTACAGCCGTAAATCCTTCCTGTACAGCAGGAACTGCATGCAGTACAGCGGTAACCCCGTTTTCTGCAGCATGAACTCCATTCGGTACTGCGATAACTTCTTCCTGTGCGCGAACAAAAGCGGGTGCAGCAGTGAGTCCTTCTTGTGTAACATGAACTCTCGGCAGCTCAGCAGTAACTCCTTCTTGTGCAACAAGATCCCCATTTGTTGTAGTGTTAGTTCCTTCTTGTGTAGCATGAAATCCTTGTAGTGCAGCGTTGATTGCTACATTTGCGCCATGAGCGTCTGGGAGTACAGCAGTACCTCCTGCTTTTGCGACATGATCTCCATTCGCTACAGTGGTAACTCCTGCCTTTACAGCAGGAACTCCTTGCAGAAGAGCGTTAACGCCTTCTTGTGCACCGTGAACTTCTGGCAGAACAGTGTTAAGTCCTCCTTGTGCAACATAATCTTTTTTCGATACAGCGGTAGCTCCTTTTTGGGGTGCGTGAAATACTGGTATTTCAGCGTTGACTCCTACTTGTGCACCATGAACTTCTGACAGAAAAGCGATAACTCCTCCTTTTGCAAGATGATCTCTATTCGGTGCAGTGAAAACTCTTTCTTCTGCAGCATGAAATCCTGGTAGTACACCAGTAACTCCTTCTTGTGCAGCATGAACGTCTGGTAGTACCCCAGTAACGCCTTCTTGTTCAACATGATCATCATTCGTTTTAAAAATAGCTCCTTCTTGTGAAGCATGGACACCTGAAAGTGCAGCGTTTACTCCTTCTTGTGAAACACTATCTCCATTTGGTAAAGCGGTAGATCCTTCCTGTGTAGTACGAGATCCTGCTATTTCAGCATTGGCTCCTACTTGTGCACCATGAACTTCTGACAGTAAGACAGTAACTCCATCTTGTGCATCATGGACTCTTTTCGGTACAGTGGTAGAGTTTTCTTGTTTAGCATTAAATCCTGGTATCCTAGAATTAACTCCTACTTGTGCACCATGAATTTCTGGAAGTACAGCGATAACCCTTTCTTCTGCATTATAATCTTCTGGTAGTACAAAGATAACTCCTCTTTCTGCAACACTATTCGGTATAGTGGTAGCTCCAACTTGTGCAGGGTGATCCACATTCCCCGTAGCGGTAGCTCCTTCTTGTGCAGGGTGATCCCCATTCCCTATAGTGGTAGCTCGTACTTGTACTGGCTGATCCTTATTCGGTATAGTGGTAGCATCTTCTTGTGCAGCGTTATCCCCATTCGTTATAGCGGTTGATCCTTCTTGTGTAACATGAAATCCTGGTGGAGCAGCGGTGACACCTTCGTGTGCAGCATAGACGTCTGGGAGTTCGGCGGTGACTCCAACTTGTGCAGCATGAAAATCTGGCGCTATAGCGACATCTCTTTCTAGTGCAACATAATCGAAATTCGGTACATCGGTAGATCCTTCTTGTGTACTGTGAAATCCTAGTGGTGAAGAGGTGACTCCTGCTTGTGAAGCATAATGTTCTGGTATATCAGCGCTGACTCCCTCTTGTACAGTAAGAAATCCTGGTAGAGCAGCGGTTACTCTTTCTTGTGTCGCAAACACTCCTGGCTCCACAGCGGTAGCTCCTTCCTGTGCAGCATGATCCCCATTCGGTATAGCGGTACCTCCTTCTTGTACAACATGCTCCCCATTCAGTATAGCGGTATCTCCTTCGTGTTCAGAATGATCCACTTTCGGCATAGCGGTAGCTCCTTCTCGTGCAGCATGATCCCAAATCGGCATAGCGGTATCTCCTTCTTGTGCATGATCCCCATTCGGTGTAGCGGTAGCTCCTTCTTGTGCAACGTGATCGTCATTCGGTATGGGGGCAGCTCCTTCTTGTGCATCATGATCCACATTTGGTGAAGCGCTAGCTCCTTCTTGTGCATCATAATCACCATTTGGTTTAGCAGTAAATCTTTCTTGCGTAGCATAAAATCCTGGTGGTGCAGCGGTAACTCCTTCTATTGCTACATAATCTCCATTCGGTCTAGCGCTAGATTCTTCTTGTGAAGCGTGAAATTCTGGTAACGCAGTGATGACTCCCTCTTGTGCTGCCTTAAAATCTGACACTATATCTGTAACTCCATCTAGTGCATCATAAACTCCATTCGGTACAGCGGTAGATCCTTCTTGTGTCGAATAAAATCCAAGAGGTGCAGCGGTGACTCCTTCTTGTGAAGCATAAAATCCTGGTAGTGCGGCGGTTACACTTTCTTGTGTAGCATGAAATTCTGGTGGTGCAGGGATGCCTTCTTTTTGGGCAGCATGAAATCCGGGCACTTTAGCGGTAACTGATTCTAGTACTATATAATCTCCATTCGGTCTAGCGGCAGATCCTTTTTGTGTAGCATGAAATCCTGGTGGTGCAGCGGTGACTCCTTCTTGAACTGCATGAAATCCTGGCACTATAGCGGTATCTCCTTTTAGTGCAACATAATCTCCATTCGGTAATTCGGTAGATCCTTCTTGTACAGCATAAAAACCTAGTGGTGAAGAAGTGACTCCTACTTGTACAGTATAAAATTCTGGTATTTCAGCGGTGACTTCCTCTTGTACTGTATGAAATCCTGGTAGGGCGGCGATTACTTCTTCTTGTCCAGCATGATCCCCATTCGGTATAGCGCTAGCTCTTTTTTGAGCAGCATGATCCCTATTCGGTATAGCGGTAGCTCTTTCTTGTACAACATGCTCTCCATTCGGTATAGCGGTACCTCCTTCGTGTTCACCATGATCCCCATTCGGTATAGCGCTAGCTCTTTCTTGAGCAGCATGATCCCCATTCGGTATAGCGGTAGCTCTTTCTTGTACAATATGCTGTCCATTCGGTATAGCGGTACCTCCTTCGTGTTCACCATGATCCCCATTCGGTATAGCGTTAGCTCTTTCTTGAGCAGTATGATCCCCATTCGGTATAGCGGTAGCTCCTTCTTGTGCAGCATGATCCCCATTCGGTATAGCGGTACCTTCTTCGTGTTCAGCATGATCCCCATTCGGTATAGCGGTGCCTCCTTCGTGTTCAGCATGATCCCCATTTAGTATAGTGGTAGCTCCTTCGTGTTCAGCATGATCCCCATTCGCTATAGCGGTAGCACCTTCTTGTGCAGAATGATCCCTATTCGGTATAGCGGTAGCTCCTTCTTGTGCAGCATGATCCCAAATCGGTATAGCGGTATCTCCTTCTTGTGCAGGATGATCCCCATTAGGTGTAGCGCTAGCTCCTTCTTGTGAAGGATGATACCCATTCGGTATAGCGGTAGTTCCTTCTTGTGCAGCATGATCCCAAATCGTTGTAGCGCTAGCTCCTTCTTGTGCAGCATGATCCTTATTCGGTATAGCGGTAGCTCCTTCTTGTGCAACATAATCACCATTTGGTACAGTAGTAAATCTTTCTTGCGTAGCATGAAATCCTGGTGGTGCAGCCGGGATTGCTCCTGGTGTAGCATAAAATCCTGGCACTATAGCGGTGACCCCTTCTATCGCTAAATAATCTCCATTTGGTCTGGCAGTAGATTCTTCTTCTGTAGCATGAAATTCTGGTAGTGCAGTGGTGACTCCCTCTTGTGCAGTAAAAAATCCTGGTAGGGAGGTGGTGATTCTCTCTTGCGCAGAATGAAATCCTGGCTCTATAGCGGTATCTCCTTCCAATGCAACATAATCTCCTTTCGGTTTAGCGGTTGATCCTTCTTGTGTAGTATGAAATCCTAATAGTGAAGCGGTGACTCCATCTTGTGCAGCATAAAATTCTGGTAGTTCAGCGGTGACTCCTTCTTGTGAAGCATAAAATTCTGGTAGTTCAACGGTGACTCGCTCTTGTGCAGTATGAAATTTAGGAGGCGAAGCGGTGAATCTCTCCTGTGCAGCATGAAATCCTGGTATTTCGGCAGTTACTCCTTCTTTTGTACCATGAACTCCTGGCAGTACAGCGGTAACTCCTTCTAGTTCAACATAATCTTCATTCGGTAAACCTGTAGATCTTTTTTGTGAAGCGTAAAATTCTGGTAGTTCTACAGAAAGTACATGCTGGGCAGGATGAATTCCAATCAGTGAAGCGTGAACTTTATTTTTAGTGGGAGAATTTCGCTCGTGCTCGCCGGATACTCCGTGTTTTGCTAATGGATCATTTGATAATCTATTGGCAATACCTTGCTGTGCAGAGGCTACTACTTGATTGGTATCAGCAGCACCTGGTAATGCAGTGTCTACTGCTTCTTGACCCGCAGGAACCTCTTCCTTCTTGTATGTTGCAGCAGAAATATCACGGACTCCAGCGACACCACCTTTTTGGACAGTAACACGCGCAGCCGCTACTTCATGATGGTCATTAATACCGGCATCTAGTGTTGAATATTCTCCTATTTGGCCTGATGGGGCGTCTTCAAGGGAAACAGAAATTCCTTGTTTGGCTGTAGGATCTGATGTCAGTTCAGAAGCAGCAGATTGCTGATAGATTGCGTTTACATCTCTTCTTGCAGCTGCAACTTCTTCTTGAGCTGCTAAACAAATATGAATGAATAAGAAATATTATTCGATACTGCTACATACTCAGATCATGTAAAAGCCTAAACATTCACTAACCAGATGTAAGTGCATCCTGCGTTTCGTTTACTGCGTTTGAAGTCGTGTAGGAAGGACTGGCGTTGCCTCCTTGCGTCAGAAGCTGGATAGCAGCATCAGAGGCTGTGCTCACGACATTCTGCGAACCACAGAAAATTTCAATATTGTAATACTGAAAAAAATCATCTGCCACTGCCTAAGCAGTCAATATTTAAGGGACCTTTAACTACTTTTCCTTAATTTTTTGCCGACTAAGTTCATTACAATGGAGATTAACCCTTCTGATTTTAGTCAACCGTCCGCACCTCACGTCTTTTTAATTTTATCTGACTCTAGGTTTTGTGTCTGCAGCCCCATCTTTGTGTGTCTGCAGCCCCATCTTTGAGTAAGGCTCTTTTATATTTGATGACGTGTTTTGAATTAATTATACATTTTCCAGGATATTAGGTGTCGACCACTCATACATTTATTTTATTTATTTAAAAAAAAACTATAATATTTATTAAATAATATATGTGAATATTAACACTTTATATACATATATATATATATATATATATATATATATATATATATATATATAAAACGTTTTGTATAAATTAATAAGTCACGTAAACAGCTTTGATATTTCAGCTACGTATATTACAAAATATATTTTTTTAGGTATACGGATATACAGAGTTCGGGTTATTCTTTATACGAACCTTACTTGTATTCCCAGCCTGATGAAGGATGGCTTGAGCAGCAGATGTTGTGTGTTTTGGAACTGTACCACCGATAGGCAGGGAAGAAAATGTGGTTTTAGGTAGATCTGAAATCAAAACAGACATCAATGTATTGACTTTTTGTTTTAGAATACCGATTCTGAATACAAAAGAATTTTAAATTGTAAAAATGTATTAATAACTGTTTCATTTTTGCATTTAATACAGTAAATAAATGCTAATCAATATTAAACTGGAAATTACCAGAATTACTAACACAAACAGCAAGTTTAACTATTCTTCTCATTGTTATCTCCTGAAAATCTCTAGAAATGAAGAAGTTCTTCATGTGGGACTGCAATGTTAAATTTCTTTACTTCTAACGAGCATAGTGGAATATATTAGAACATTCTATTCCAGGCCTTTCTAACCGATTGATTAAGTCTATTTACTTTTTTGGATATATGAGGCGTAGGGGAAAAAAATTGTTATTTATTTAAATTTTCAATAAAAAATTATTATTAACTAAGAATTTTTTTGACGTGTTATCTATAGGTTACCACCCCTTTCTAGTGAGCTGGGAGAGTGGGAATCGAACTCATTATTTTTGGCACGGAGTGTTAAGTTCTCACGCCTTAACAATCACGGTCACTGGGCCTAAAAAAAAAATAAATAAAAAAAAAGTACATATTAACTAAAAAATTATTACTCATTTTTCTTTTGTAGCACTCTATTTACTTATATCTACGCCACATATATCCAGAAAATAATATATATATATATGTATATATATATATATATATATATATATATATATATATATATACATACATAGACACATACATACATTTGTCACTAAACTTGGTCTACAACGTTTCCATAACAAAAAAGTGGACGAGTACTATAGCCACCAAAATTGATTGAAAAGAGGGGTTCTACTAACACAAGTTATTTATATGCATTAACGTTGAAATAATTTGTTATATTTTCACCGAAACTCGGAAACGTTTGCACTCATGTAAAGAGAAAGATTTGTTGTAAAAATAATCTTTATCAGTCTACCTATTAGGAATGATTTATTCTGGAACCAAATTATTATTAATTTCCTTATATCTTCCCTTACTTTTATTTTCATAATCGAAAATCGGTAGATATAATGTCCAACTGCTAATGAAAGACGTATGTGGTTAAAAAAAAATAAGATAAAAAATAGATCCATTTAAAGTTTGGGTTTAAAAAAAAAATAAAAATATTGCCAATACCAAACTATTGACTAAAATATAAATTTACGTTTGATTTAAATTTAATTAGGTTATTTTTCAGCTTGGAAAAGTATGTGCTCAGTTATGCAGCTCAGGCGTGACGGACAATACATTGTAACCAAAATCTGAATACATTTATGCCTATTGCTTCATAAAACTTAACGAACTTGCTACACCTACAGTTATACTTTCATAATTAATTGTTAGTAGCAATATTTCTACATAAGTGAGGTACGTTACCGAAAGCTTGGTTTCCAAGAGCCACTCCACTAGTGATGGTATTGTGTAATGTCTGATTTCCTGCTGTAATGGCCTGTTTGGCTACGGTAGTCCATCGGTGCCTTCCTGTTAAAAAAGGAAATTTAACAATTACTTTTTTTTTCTTCAACAATATTTGTTTTTATTATTATTATATTTTATCTCTTATGTGAAAATTATGAAAATATATTTTACAGTTAAAGTAAAACTATTATGGGCGTATGTGGGCTTAATTCAAACCTTAGATTGCAAATTACATTAACTTGCTAATATTTTAATGTTTTTGACCATTCCCTAGCGGAAATGACTTTGTCCAGGGTTACATCTTGAAATTTCTTGGAAGAGAAGGCTATACCATATTATGTCATATTGTAAGAACTTGAATGTAACTAATAAGGTTAAGAATCATTGCACTAGAATATCATTAAGGTCATGGATATTGTCGATACCGGCTTCTGCTAAAAGAAAACGTGGTTTGGACATAAGTCTGAATAATAAGAGGCAGTGGGGTCTCCCTTGGTCTAGTGGCTAGCGCCTTGGATTTATAAGCGGGAGATGGTGGGTTCGATTCCCACCTGCGGCAGGAATTTTCTCATCTCAGGGCTCGCTAAAAATAAGAGGCAGTAAAAAAATACTTACAAAACTAATCGAAGGTTCGGAGGCTGTTGCATTGCAACTAGCGTTTGCCAGATTGCAAGTATACTAAAATAAAATTGATTTGGTTATTGCTCACCACCATTACCAACATTGGTTCCCATCCTGACCAAACTTTCAGCTAGTCTTAATTTCCCTCCTAATCCAGTCCACGGCCTGATGAAGCAGCTTCCCTGGCCGAGGAGAGCGAACACTGCAACTGCAAAAGAATTGTTTGGGATAATATTGTTAAATTAAATATATATATATATATATATATATATATATATATATATATATATATATATATTTATTTATAGTGTTATATTATTCCAATTATAGTGCGGCACTTGGCCCACACAGCCCCCAATTGTACTCTTAAGTGGAAAACCTTACAAACCACTTAAGGCTTTACCACCTCACCAATCCAAATATTCCTACGGATGAAACAGACATACATACTCGCCAGATTCACTTGAGAAAACACAATGCCAGTCTGAATTTTCCAAACACTCACTAAAACATAATCGTTCCTTCACCTATTTATCTCGGTTTTAGTATATGATTCCCTTATATTTTTTCGAATAAAAAGCAACAATTCCAAGTTCGAAGCGAATAACATTTGGCAGGGAAAACTCAAAATCATTAAACCATAAAAATCATTTCTGGTTTCAAAGAGTACTTCACTGAAGGGATTTTTCGATACAATTCAAATAAAAATAAAACAATGTAATTAAGAACGATCATTATTACTTAAATTTTTAACGTCCACTTACCCGTAACATCAATTTTGGCAACAGATTATCTTCAGGTTACCATACTCTTTAAGCCAGGATAGGGTTGCCTTTTCTTCCTTGGGCAGAAAAGGCAACACCCCTAGTGGGATTCGAACCAATGAGCCTACGTCCCTGAGGCCAGAGTACTTTTGCCATAACATTCACGACTGACGAAGAAAAATGAAATTAATTTACTCGTTTCTAGCTATTCCTCTGAAAAGGAGGTTAACTGTATATGTGTGTGTATATATATATATATATATATATATATATATATATATATATATATATATATATATATATATATATATATATATATATTAGCACAAATATGCTTTAGCGATGACTAAACTGAAATAAAAACTTTACAAAAAAGTTTCCGCTGGCGTTCTCACGAAATTCCGGTGGCCATGTACGAAATAGAAGACTTTACTTTATACAGTACATTACATAGGTATGTCGGGTGCAGCTAAACAATATATGTTCCTAAATTTGAGCAGAAGGCTCCAAACGAAATTAATTATTTCTTTTTATATATGTATGCATATATATGTGTGTGTATATATATATATATATATATATATATATATATATATATCAAGGAGAGATAAGCTCAGTGGTAGAGCACTCGACCAATATGTTGAAGGACCTGAGTTCAGAACCCGAGGGCACTAAAGATGATCTAGTGTCTTCGTTCGTGGGTAGGATACGGCCTCCCTGACCATCCGCACCAAGCCTTTAATTTAATTATTAATTTAAAAAAAAAATATTAAAATCAGGCAGGAACATAGTACTGACCACACAATCTCCCTAATATATATATATATATATATATATATATATATATATATATATATGTATATATATATATATATATATATATATATATATATATATATATATATATATATAGAGAGAGAGAGAGAGAGAGAGAGAGAGAGAGAGAGAGAGAGCTGCAAATGTCGGAAACGAATTAGATAATGTAGCAGAATCTGCCGCAAGAATTCCCCACTTATGATAAAATGTCGGAAAAAAGATATACCTTTGTTACTAGCTAAAAAGACACAAACGGTTTTATCACCTCGACGGCTAACTATCTAATCTCCATGACACAAACTTGGGAGACCGCTAGACAAATACTCACTAAGGAGCACACTTTTCCAGATTAGTCACTTTATTAAAATTGCTTGGTTCAGGGCCACTTGCAAAAACGAATATTGTGGGATTTAAATCTGTAGGTGTGCGCAAAAAGGAGGAAGAAAAGTTTGGCTTGGCGCTTGTAGCGGAAAGTTTGCTTTCCTATTGTTAAGATGTATAATAAAATGACTGCTTTGTTATAAATCATTTTATTTTCTTGATTCACCAACTATCTGTGTTGTCATTTTTGGATTATTTTTGACAATCATTATTAGGTCAAGGTTCCATGGAGAGTAGAGAACCCGGCTTAATATCCTAACCCCCATTTTTCGAAGAGTTAAAAATTACAATGTCAAGACACTGACAGAGTATAACTTAATGTTTTTTAATCTGTTACTTGGTAATAACAATTTTTTTTATACTGAAATAGATATAATAACTAAAATATACGTACTTAAGAAGTTACTTAATTTCAGGCCCTAGAAAATTGAGAGTATCTTACCTGCAATGTTGTATTTCATGGTGACAGATTGAAGAATTTTTCGACAAGGCGTAGAATTTATACCCTTCAGGATTTCCAAAAAAGAAAACAATAATAATAATTTGGAAGCAAACAATAATTAGGTCAGACCGTAGTAGTAATGATGTTTGCTTATTTACTTATTCGTATTAACAGTTGTTTCTTGAGAAAACACTACAAAATATTATAGTCTAATTAATTCGTATTAGGTAAATAAGGGCCGCCGTAGTTTGACAACTTTGTTTTTTCTCTTCGGGCCGTTTTCTTTCTTTGTCAAAATATCATTTTAAATCAATGCTGTTTATTTCTCTTTTCCTTACGGCACTTTCAGCCAGCGACAATTAGATTCCACTACAAACAGGACTCGAAGCTGCATCTACCTTGACAATAATCCGAGGAAATAACAACTCTTCTCCAAATCTTAGATCGCCAATATTCTTTATTCACGATGTAATTAGATGTGACAATGAGATGAGAACTTTTATGAAACAATTTAATTTATTTGTATAATTTTGAGATTCTAAATAATTTTCTGACAATCTTATTCTAAAAATCTGTGATGAAAATTAGGTTTCGTTTTTATGAATTGGTTTTTGTTTTTTAAATTGCATTTAACAGTTAAATTAGCATTTCAGTCTAACAATATAAGAGATGGAGAAACATGGTTCACTTCTTTCAAGAAATCGATATCACTTCGCCTCAAAAATCGATTATTTTGACCTAAAAAAAACAGGCTGGACCCTAAAAATGTTGTCAAAGATTCAAACATCCGGCCATATTTCAAAGAACACCCGATTCATTAGTCATTTATATGTTATATTATTTATATTTTTTCAACTGACTGCTTAAGAAGTGCGTTTTCTCGCTATCACAGGACCTTTTTCTAGTTAAGTACTTCACACACAAAAATTCTCGTTTGACTCTGTGAGAGGCACGTCGTGCGCCCCCCTTGTAACACTATTTTCGGAATGCCTGAAAGAAAAGCATAAGCCTGCAGTATTTTCATGTCTTTAACTTCATTTTTCACCGCTGGAGATAATAAGTTTCCTTTTCATCTTACTGCATATTTTAGAACTGTTCTTTTTAAGAACGTCACAAATCAGTGACCTTTAAATCGCAAAGCAAGCAACGAAAGATATTGTTTAGAGAATGAGAGTATTTTTTCTTTATGTTAAAGTTTACAAGAAAGAAAAGTCCTTTTTTCCTTCTGAATTTTACATCAAGAATGGAATATTTCTTTTCATGCCAATATTGTACCGAAAACTAATCATTTATGGTTCATTTTGATTTATGACATTGTTGGACAATAATTGAGACATCTATTTTACTGTTTTAACTTGTGGCGTTATTGTCAATAGAAATTTCTTTCTTTAAAAATATTGATTTTGGCTCAGTTCTTTCTATGGTGACAATGATTTTTCCTGATACTTCAAGTATTGGTTATTAACTTTTCTTTCTCCAGATTGGCCATTATTACTTCTCGAGGAAAAAAGTTGGCAAATTTAGCTCTAAATATTACTAAAAATGAGTTTTAAATATCCTTTATGTAGAAATTCATCAGACAGTCAAGGTCAGAAATATTAATGGTACATACCGCTAAATATAAAGAAAATCGCTCTCAATTGTTTCCTAAACTTTTCTGTTTCTTTGATTTTGAATTATCTTTTCACCATTGCGTAAATACAAACCCCAAATTGCATATGACCTGCATCTCGACCATTTCTTTATTTAAATAAAGTTCCGCCTTCAGTTAAGCCATTTTCAACTTAAATGAAGCTGTTGTTCGCCATTGTCTCTTTAGCAATAGTATCTCATAGTCTATATGGAAGTTATTAATGATAATGATACAGACAAATACTGGAATCGTTAATCAAAAGAAGAAAGCTGCTAGACAATGAGTGAAGATGAAAGAAAAATTGTTTTTGAGTATATTCACAACTCTGCAAAGTAAATATAACCTAAATATCGTTAGGCGAAAGGAGGCCCGCTAAGGTATCGCAGGAGTTATTTTTCAATTTTGACGATAGAAACATTCGTATTTGTTAGTTGTTTGTTATAAATAGCATACGTTTTGTTAAGACATTATTATAGTCATAATTCTGGAATTTCTTCAGAAATTCCAGAAATTCTCTTAAGCGACTTGTTAAAAAATTCAAATGTTTACAAACATTCCTGTTTTTCTAATAATTGGAGTGTGATGGAGAAAAACGGGTGGTGCCTCAAGAACGTGGGCATCGAGATCTGCAACAAATGCTGTATCGATCTCTTGGGACAAAAAAAAAATTGTATAATTTTGTAGACCAGTGTAATTAGATTGGCCAGTTATCGAGTGATTGCACAAGTTTCCCGCGCTAATTAAAGGTGTAGATCTGCGAGTATATATGCTGCTGTCAAATCTCATATCGGAGATCGTAGTTATTTGGTAGTTTTTAGCAGCTTCATATCGCCCGTGTTAATTATAATCAACTCGGGCGATGTGAAGCAGCTACAATATACTGAGCATTGATTAGTAATTATTAATCAATGTACAGTATATTGTATATTTTCCTGAACAGTTGATTCAGAGAATGACCTTATGAATCAAACGCTCACCGCAGATTTCCGACCGATAGCAGTGTCGACGGTCTCCAACTTAAATTAAGACAACAACAAAGGAAAGAGACGTTTTTTATTTAAACTAGTATTCTTCTGTTAATATAATCTTAAAAAAAAAACCTTTAAAATAAAATTTCAATTTAATTCATCCAAGAGTAAGGTTGGTTGATTCGCCCTTGGTATTCCGCCTGCTCCATGAATGCATGAAATGTTTCTTATACAGCTCGTGGAAGTCCTACTCAGCCCACTCCAAACCTGGAGCCTCTTGTAAATAAGCAGTGCTGCTCAGCTTCAATTTAAATATATACACAATTCATGAGGAAGCCATCAACAAGCTCGGCGATGCTCACTAAACAAAATTGTATTTACACGATTTTTTCGAATTTTCACAACGCATGTGATCGTTTTGTCAGTGAGATTTCTATTTGTGAGATTCTAATAAAGTGTAATAATGAAATTTTTCATTTTATTGAGAGGTGTTGAACAAGACATTTTTTTTTTCTAAGCACTATTACAACAGGCTCTGTCAGATCTTGAATCATTTTAGTAAAGACATTAGCATGTGTATAAAGAAAAAAATAGCTGAAAAAAAATAAGCTGAATAAGCATAGAGCTGATAAGCTGAGAGGTTTGCATGTGAATAAAAAGCTCAACATATGAATAAAACACTCATTAGTTGAATGAAGGGCTGGTTCTGAATTAAGCCCTCGTCAGTTGAATAATGGGCTGGGCATCTGAATAAAGCACTCATCAGTTCCATAAAGAGCTCAGGATCAGAACATAAGGCTCATGAGATGAACAAAGAGCTCAGCATCTGAAAAAGGCACTCATTAGTTGCATAAAGGGATATGCATCTGAATGAAGCTTGCATAACTTGAATAAAGAGTTCAGGATCAGAATATATGGCTCATCTGATGAATAAGTGGCTCGGCATCTGAATAAAGCACTCGTCGGTTGAATATAGGGCTTGCATCTGAATAGAGATAACAGTAGACTTCCTTGTCATATCGATTCATACATTTAATGGTTCAGTGAGTGGTGGGAGAAGGGGTGGTAAAACAAATGGCTCAATTGAATGCTACTTTTTTTACTTGAAATAATAATTAATAAAATACCGTAAAAGTCCTCAGAACCAACTCTGTTCCGGCTGTGTATCTTAGTGACACAGTGGTTTTCTGATCTCTGTGATATACCTCTACTAACAAACTGAAGGATCAAGAGCGGGCTGGACAAGCAAGTGTGTTATAACAAGAGAAGCCCTGTTGCTAATAACCTTGACAGACATTGCACCTAAAACAAAACGAAAAATTATTTATTTATTTATTTATTTAACTTTAACAGCTCCGCAGCTGTGGTGATCTTCCCTAAAATAAGAAATAAAATAATAAATTATAAGCCAAGGATCAGTAACAGAGTTAAAAAATAAAGGGTAAGGAGAATGAATAATAAAAGAAAAAAGATTAATAATACAAAATAATAAAGAAATATATAGGCGATTAATAAAATAAATAAATACAGAATTAAAAGTATAATTTTAATGGTAATAATAAATAGTAATCATAATGATATTTGCGGAGTTGAAATCTGAGGTATATTATCCTGAAATAAGAAACTTTGACTTGGGAGTTATGTGTGGTATAACTATATTTTATTATATTTCATTGTCGTCTTAAAGTACGTCAGCATGGTATAAATATGTGGGCTCCTATCAGATCACTGAAGCTTCGAGGAATCTGTAAGTTGTCTCTTTTAAGGCAGTCTATTAGTAAGTGTTTTACAGTTAAATTGTTTATTAATCGCCTCAAGAAACATTTAATTTGCTCCCTTAATGATATGTCAATAAATAACTTATTATTTTAGGAAATAATTAATTTATATATCTTATAATATTTTAATTAAGGATTATTTTATGTAAATTGAAACAGGAACAAGGAGCACACGACTCCGCATCACATTATGTGGAGGTGGGACATCCCAGCAACCCTTCAATGGAGAAACCCGGCTTAAAAAGTATTATCCAAAGAAGTAATGGTATTGAATCAATGCCATTAATTACAACCATGAGGTGATCAATACTATTGATCACCTCATGAAATTGTATTTCTAGATTATCTTTAGAATTATGTATTCTCGTAATGAAATGTTTTTGAATTAACTCAGAAATTAATTAATATGAAGGCTGTTAATGATAATGGTAATTCTATTATTTCTAACCGAAAGATTGCTTTATTCTCCAGCCCAGGTATTCTAATTTTCGGGTTAGTCCAAAACTGTATAATCCAAAAATGAAAGACACTCCACTTTACCTTTTCAGTCAATCAATCCATTAATCCTCTTTAATGGGAGGATTAAAGGATTAATTAATCCTTTAATCTTTAATGGGAAATAATCGCTAAAAGATGTCCTCACAAAAGTCATGTCAGTATCTTATGAAACATTGAAAGTGATTATTTAAAAAAAAAAAAATTGAAACGAAAAGGGAGAATTTATACTTACAATATTCAAAGAATAATTATTACGAGTCTTGTAAATGTATAATATTCATTATGTGCAATGGCAGAAGATGTGTTATAATATAATATGATTAAATTGGTGTCGTTTTTAACATAAACATATTCAAATGGTCAGGAAAATTGCCAAGTAACTATTCTGGCAATTAATAATAGTTGTACATTAATTCAAACTCAACTCTTTGTAGAGAATTAACTACAAAATCCAGCCTAAATAGCAAAGGAACCATCCATTACTAGAGGCAAAGATAAGGTACAAGGAAACAATGGCGGTAATCTATCAGCTGATTTTATCCTGTAAAGCCCTGACACTTAACATCCAGCTAAACATGGTTTTACTCAGTAAAATCAGCTGATAGATTCTTGCCTTTGTTCCTACTTTTTAAGTTAGGGGTCAGTTTTTTTTGTTTTTTTTTTCATTGTTTACAAAGGCACTACTCGGCCAGTGGATGTACAACACACGGCTTCGTGAATTGATTCTTTTAAAAGGCAAAATATTGCCACTGGCTATATGAATATTGATGTAATCTGAATGGAAGCTATGCAGATTTTCGTTTAGCAGAGTTGGGCAAACGTTAGCGCGCGCTATTATCTAATACCTTCCCGCTAATTTAGCGGTACTGATAAGAGCCTGCGCTAACGATTAGCGCATAGCGTCGGCAGTGCGCTAACGATTAGCGCATAGCGACGGCAGTGCGCTAATCGCTAATTCACCTATAATGTTGAAATATCTTTGTAGCTAACTAGGAGGAATATTGAAGGTGGAATAAAAAAATGATATTGGAAGTGTTATCACAAAGGATATTGAAGGTCGTATTTGGAAGTATATAGGAGGTGGTATTAGGAAGGATATAGAAGGTGGTATTAGGAAGGATATAAAAGGCGGTATTAGGAAGGATATAGAAGGTGATATTAGAAAGTATATTAAAGGCGGTATTTAGAAGCATATTGGAGGTGGTATTAGGAAGGATATAGAAGGTCGTAATAGGAAGGATATAGAAGGTGGTATTAGGAAGGATATTGCAGGTCTTATTAGGAAGGATATAGAAGGTGGTATTAGGAAGGGTAAATAAGGTGGTATTAGAAAGGATATTAATGGCGGTATTAGAGAGGATATTGGAGGTGGTATTAGGAAGGATATAGAAGGTGGTATTAGGAAGGGTAAATAAGGTGGTATTAGAAAGGATATTAATGGCGGTATTAGAGAGGATATTGGAGGTGGTATTAGGAAGGATATAGAAGTTCGTATTAGGAAGGATATAGAAGGTGGCATTAGGAAGGGAATAGAAGGCGGTATTACGAAGGGTATTAAAGGCGTTATATGGAAGGATTTTGGAAGTGGTATTAGGAAGGATATACAAACTGGCATTAGGAAGGATATAGAAGGTGGTATTAGGATGGGTAAAGAAGGTGGTATTACGAAGGATATTAAAGGCGGTATTTGGAAGGATTTTGGAGGTGGTATTAGGAAGGAT
Source organism: Gonocerus acuteangulatus (assembly GCA_946811695.1). Lineage (NCBI taxonomy): Eukaryota > Metazoa > Arthropoda > Insecta > Hemiptera > Coreidae > Gonocerus > Gonocerus acuteangulatus. The sequence goes on along the minus strand of OX328123.1, from coordinate 145,494,454 downwards.
ATAGAAGGTGGTATTAGGAAGGGTATTGGAGGTGGTATTAGGAAGGGTATAGAAGATGGTATTAGGAAGGGTATAGAAGGTGGTATTAGGAAGGATATTAAAGGTGGTATTAGGAAGGAAATAGGAGGCGGTATTAGGGAGTATATAGAAGGTGGTATTAGGAAGGATATTGAAGGTCGTAATAGGAAGGATATCGCAGGTCGTATTAGGAAGGATATAGAAGGTGGTATTAGGAAGGGTATATAAGGTGGTATTAGAAAGGGTATAGAAGGTGGTAGTAGAAAAGATATTAAAGGCGGTATTAGGGAGGATATTGGAGGTGGTATTTGGAAGGATTTTGGAGGTGGTATTAGGTAGGACATAGAAGGCGGTATTTGGAAGGATTTTGGAGGTGGTATTAGGAAGGATATTGAAGGTGGTATTAGGAAGGGTATTGGAGGTGGTATTAGGAAGGATATTAAAGGCGGTATTAGGAAGGAAATAGAAAGCGGCATAAGGACGAATATTGGAAGTAGTATTAGGAAGAATATAAAAGCTGATATTAGGCAGGATATGGAAGGTGGTATTAGGAAGGATATTGAAGGTCGTAATAGGAAGGATATAGAAGGTGGTATTTGGAGGTATATAGGAAGTGGTATTAGGAAGGTTATAGAAGGTAGTATTAATAAGGATTTAGAAGGTGGTATTAGGAAGGTTATCGAAGGTCGTATTAGGAAGGATATAGAAGGTGGTATTAGGAAGGGTATAGAAATTGGTATTAGGAAGGATATTAAATGCGGTATTTGGAAGGATATTGGAGGTTGTAATAGGAAGGATATAGAAGGTGGTATTAGGGAGGATATTAAAGGCGGTATTAGGAAGGGAATAGAAGGCGGTATTAGGGAGTATATAGAAGGTGGCAATAGGAAGGATATTGAAGGTCGTAATAGGAAGGATATAGAAGGTGATATTAAGAAGGATATTGAAGGTCGTATTAGGAAGGATATTGGAAGTAGTATTATGAAGGGTATAGAAGGCGGTATTAGGGAGGATATAGAAGGTGCTATTAGGAAGGATATCGAAGGTCGTATTAGGAAGGATATAGAAGGTGGCATGAGGACGGATATTGGAAGTAGTATTAGGAAGAATATAAAAGCTGATATTAGGAAGAATACAAAAGCTGATATTAGGGAGGATATAGAAAGTGGTATTAGGAAGGGTATTGAAGGTCGTAATAGGAAGAATATAGAAGGTGGTATTTGGAGGTATATAGGAGGTGGTATTAGGAAGGTTATAGAAGGTAGTATTAGGAAGGATTTAGAAGGTAGTATTAGGAAGGATATAGAAGGTGGTATAGGGAAGGATATTGAAGTTGGGATTAGGAAGTATATTGGAGGTGGCATTAGGAAGAATATTTATGGGGTATTAGGAGGGATATTGAAGATGGTATAGGGATGGATATTCAAGAAAGTGTTACCAAGGTTATTGAAATTTTTATTAGGTAGTGCATACAAAGGATGAACATAGGATTACCTATTATGGACAGAGGTGTATGTAAGGATCGTAATTTAGAAAATAACAATCTTTATTGAGTGTATTCACATGTTATTTTTATGCATAAATAGTTAATAGCTAAAACTGAACTCTTAGTTTATAAACAAAAAATATATAGAAATACGCTAACCAAATCATGTCTGAAAACCTTTAAGTCTGAAAATTAGTGAGAGTAATTTGATAGTTGATAGATACTTGGGGAAGACTAATATGTGCTCTTCTTATGCAGTCGACCTCCTGCAATGTAAAAATGAAATTGAGACATTAAAATTTAGGAAATATATTTAAAATTAAATTACATAGGTTGAATGAGCTACCTATTGGGTTCCATTGAAAATAAAGTCATTCGCTTTTAGCACTACTCTTATTTCGAAATTTTTATCCGTCAATCTATTTGCTGTCGGCTTGTTAGTTAGACCGGCGAAGGAAAACAGTCGCTCTACTGGGGCTGATGAGGGATGAGGAGTGTTGTACTTCATGAATACTTTTTTTATAGCAGGAAAATCTTCCAATATATTGACGTCCATTGAGCCACAGCCAAATTAGTTTGAAATTTGTATGTGTGCATTAGCTTCTCTCTTGTCGGTTATCGCTTGTTCTTCATTATCTCCAAAATCAAAAAAAGCCATAAATGCAGGAGTTTGTCGATTTTTTGTATTAGTCGACGGGAGAGCCGTATTGTCTATAGTTGTTGCATTAATCACTGCGTTCCTGAAAATGTTTAATATTTTATCATGAAGAGCAAAATCAATGCAAGGTAACCATCTCTTCTTGAATGCAGGATGGGATATAGCAGCTATTGCTGCTGACTCTGCAGTGGGCGAACTAAAGCTAAAAAAGTCTCCAAATCGGGTTTCTATGCTTGATGAGTAGATTTCCACTAAAGGCCCGCAGTACGACCAGGTTTTGTCCTTCATGATGTTAATTTTTCGTCGTAGCGCTACTAGCCCTGGAAAAAGCATACCGAAGAAAACATCTTTCTCTCCCTGAATTATATCTATTAACGAGGCTATGGGTTCAGAGCACTCAAGATATTCCTTCATATATATGAAGTCTTCTTCCAACAGCTGTTGGTTACTCTCTAGTTTTAAATTAATATAGAGAAGATCTATTTTAGGCTTGACGCTACATATTTGTTTAAGAGCATCAAATAATGAGTTCCACCGAGTTTCACCTGGCCTAAAACTTCTTGTATTACTTCTGCTGTCATTGGCCTTGAAGTAAAACGCCATAGCGCACTGCACTTGCTTAAGATATTATTGTGGAGTTCTGCTAACGTTGGATGCTTCTTAAATCCTTTAGTTACATCAGACGTCGCACACAAGTGTAACGTGTGTGCCATGCATCGATAATGATTCGGTATAATTTTTTCCATTTCCTGATTAAAACTTTCAGATATTCTGGAAGTAGAAACACTATCATCCTTAATAAAGGTATTCTCTGAATCGGATGAATGTTCAGAATCATTTAAATCTGATTCTTCATCATCTAACCGTTCAGGGAATAGACATGGTTCATTTTCAATGCCGACTTCGATTGCCCCCTCGTCTATTCCAAAGGATTTAAATGCCTTTACGAAATTCGAAGCATTATCTGTAATTGTAGCTACAATTTTGTGGCATGTCAAACCATAACTCATATGGATGTTCTGTAAGAGTGTAGCTATTCTGTCGTATGAATGTGTTTTAGAAAATAATTTACATGCTAAAGCAGCGGATTTTCTTTTATAGTCATTATCCACCCAATGTGCGGTAACACCAAAAAACCGTCTTCTTCTCCCCGTCCAAATATCGGCTGATGTGCAAACATAATCCACGGTTTTCAATTTATCTTTAATATTTTCTTTATTTTCATCGAAAAGGTCTTCCACTTTTCTTACAATGGTGCGCCTAGACGGAAGTCTAAGTCCAGCGTGTCCTATACCGAGGTCCTCCATAATTTCTTTTAGATATTTGTCTTCAATGGCTCGGAAGGGGATCATTGAATGAACAATAAATTTGGACAATTTTGTTATGAATTCTTGTTGAGAAATGTTTTTGGCTTTTTGGCCACTAGAATTTTCTGGAGAGTCTTTTATTTTTACTTCACGGCACTTTTTTTTTTCTTCAGACAAATAATTTGTGTAACGCAGAAATGTATCCTCTCCATGTTTACGTTTCAAATGTGATACGAAGTTGTGACTCGATCTCTTATTACCTTTAACTTCTGTATTACAAAGTTGACAAACAGCCGTATAGTTAAAATTTGTTGATTTTTGATCAATTAACTTAAAAAACTTACCATCCAAGATAGTCATAGATGGCTTCAATGAAGTACTTGGATTAGGTTCAATGCCACTTAGATCCTCATCTTGAAAATCTCTTCCATGAATTGATGATTTAGCATCACACACACTAACATACGCGTGTTCATCCATGGAAAAATGATATATAAATTTCACAAAACCTTACAACCGAATGTATATAATGAGCACAGGAAAACACTAGTTCAAAATGAACTGTTCAGTACCAGTAATAGAAGGTGACTGATCGAAGCTCCAGGAACCAATCTAGACAGACAGATGTCTAATTGAGTTATCCTATTATGCTACCCCTGCTTCCTTCTTAACGTTATACAAGACTTTTATTTACATCAACTTCATATTGCGGAATTTTGCTGCAAACCGAATATATAAAAAAAAAGATTATTTATTCAAAACAATGGGTAATTGAATAGGCATTCAAGGTCCTTCCTATTACCACATCCAAATCCTACCTAATACCACCTTCAACCCTAATCCCAAAAAATGTTTTTCAGTGCACGTAACACAAGTAGGTGTCGGATACGCATATAAAAAATTACTTTATTCTCCAAATTACTATGTTAATTGAGTAGAAATGAATTCTAGTTTAATAAAAGAAAGATATATTTATTATAAAAATATTTATAACCAATTAAAAAAAAAGTATTTTCACAAAATAATATACAACATATATATTTTATTTTTTTATTACTTTTTTTTTCACGTGTCAGGAAGGACACTCTTATATGTTTACCACAAATACTTTTATTGCACTAGAGGCATGTTTGGTTTCCCTTCCTGTTCTTTTTCCGTCGATAGAAGTAAGTCTTTCTGAACTTAATGGGAGTTGATGGCGGTGCTGTGTTTTTGGACTAAGAAGATTTTTTAACCTTTCATTCATGTAAGGTGTAACTGAAGAGAAAGCAAGTCTTCAAAAGTCTTTGGTTTCACTAGACTTTTCGTCACTTTGAAATTATTCATCAGTTCCTTAGGCCTCTTACCGGCTACTTCTTGTTGCATTTCTTCATCAGATTAGGATTAGGATCAGGATTTAGGGGCGATTAACATTTTATCGTGTTCTTACGCCAGCAACTACAGTGATTTACATAATTAGCATGTCCATTCTCTTAGGTGATACGATGTCATACAGATTAAAAAGGACATTTTTAAGGGAAGACCTGTACATAATATAAATGTGGAGGATTAACTGATTGCTATCTTCATTTTTTTTCTCCTTTAAATTTTCTTCCCCTTCAATGATTTTTTTATTTTATTATTATTCTTTCCCCCCCATTTTTTTTATTTATTATTTTTTTTATTTATTTTTTCCTTATTTATTATTTATATATATATATATACGTATTGTAATTATAAATACATAATTGTTATTATTCATAATGTTATTATACATTTTTTACTCATCATGCACGTTTAAAACTATAATGTAATTTCATAGATCTTTTTTTCTTATTTTTATTTTATTTCTATCTTATACATTATTTATTTATTTATTTATGAGCGACCGTAACTAAGGCGAGATAAGAGTGTGTCAGTCGGCAATGGCCAATTCTTAGGCGGCATAATATCACTTCGTCTCTTCTATTATCCCTTTTGCTTGAAGGCCATTCACCTACCGTCTGTTTTATTTCTCGAAGTTTGTTTTCTGTCGTCATGTGCCAAGATTTCTGCCACTTTTCTGTAATAAACCTTCTTACTTCGATTTGCAGATCTTTTAATGTAACTTTGTCTATGTCCTGTCGGTTTTGTCTTGTAGCCGTCCGAGCCAGTACGTCAGCTTGAGGCCTCCAGCTCATTAGGCCAGTGCTCTACCTCTGAGCAAACCTCGCCCCCGAAATACAATTAAATAGAACCAAAATTACTGTTCACAAAAACCAAATAAAATTCATTATAACTACAAGGAAAAATACAACCATAGGCACAAGCAAACACATTCATTCACAAAAACTTTTATTTCCATGTATATACATAAAAAAAATTATTAAAAATACTATTTAATGGGATTAATCTTAAAAATTTACATACTTTTTAGAAGACCAGCAGTTTTAAGAAAATTTCACAGTCTGTCAATTTCTGAGGTATTGTTTCCAAGGCACACTGCAAGTTTTCTGTTGATACCTTCTGCAGCAAATTGGCGCCGGTATTTACGGCATTCCTCTATTATACAGTTATTCGGACTCCAATATCCACTCTAATACCGCCTTTAATATCCTTCCTAATTCAACCTCCAATACCCTTCCTAATACCACCTCCAATATCCTGCCTAAAACCGCCTTTAATATCCTTTCTAATACCATCTTCTATACCCTTCCTAATACCACCTCCAATAACCTTCCTAATACCACATTCTATATCCTTCCTAATATCACCTCCAATATCCTCTCTAATACCGCCATTAATACCCTTTCTAATATCACCTTATATACCCTTCCTAATACCACCTTCTATATCCTTCCTAATACCACCTTCTATATCCATCCTAATACCACCTCCAACTATACCCTTCCTAATACCACCTCCAATAACCTTCCTAATACCACCTTCTATATCCTTCCTAATATCACCTCCAATATCCTCTCTAATACCGCCATTAATACCCTTTCTAATATCACCTTATTTACCCTTCCTAATACCACCTTCTATATCCTTCCTAATACCACCTTCTATATCCTTCCTAATACCACCTCCAACTATACCCTTCCTAATACCACCTCCAATAACCTTCCTAATACCACCTTCTATATCCTTCCTAATATCACCTCCAATATCCTCTCTAATACCGCCATTAATACCCTTTCTAATATCACCTTATATACCCTTCCTAATACCACCTTCTACATCCTTCCTAATACCACCTTCTATATCCTTCCTAATACCACCTTCTATATCCTTCCTAATACCACCTCCAATATCCTCTCTAATACCGCCATTAATATCCTATCTAATACCACCTTATATACCCTTCCTAATACCACCTTCTATATCCTTCCTAATACGACCTGCAATATCCTTCCTATTACGACCTTCAATATCCTACCTAATACCACCTTCTATATACTCCCTAATACCGCCTTCTATTTCCTTCCTAATACCACCTTTAATATCCTTCCTAATACCACCTTCTATACCCTTCCTAATACCACCTTCTATATCCTTCCTAATACTACCTCCAAAATCCGTCCAAATACCGCCTCTGATATCTGATTCGTGACCATACGGCACACTAGGGAGATATTGTGGTCAGCCTTTGCTCCGGGCGCTTCATTTTCCTCTTAACGTGTCCATTAATAAATTAATTAAAGGCTGGAGGCCAAATCCAACCCATGAACGAAGACACTAGAAGAAATTTATACCAATATGAGTGGTTACGTTTTTGCGCCTTCGGTACACTTTTTGGGGGTTTGTGACGTAGGCAAACAAATAAATATATATCACTAACATCTTACATTCTATCGTGCTTATACCAGATCTTTACTGGACTACGGATGTATAGCATATTCATCTGCCAGCCAAACAACACTAAAACAATTAGACTCAATACATAATGCGGGTATAAGACTTGCAACAGGAGCATACAGATCAAGCCCAACTGTAAGTATTTACGTTGAGTCCGGCGAACTTCCATTGGAGCTCAGACGTGAAATCTTGGGATTAAATTTCTTCAAAAAATCCCAATGTTTAAATACACCATGTGTAAATTGCTTTCTGGATAACCAATACCATGACTTATATAACAGAAAACGACCTAAACAAAAACCCTTAATTGTACGCCTTTTCGAGATCAGACAGACCCGACATATTCGACAAGCTTCTACTCACAGAAATGAAATCTTGACGTTCCCTCCTTAGGAACTTAAGAATTTTAGTATAAATTTATCACTATCAAAAATGAAAAAGACTTATCTACTATCAACGACTTTCTACAAGACATTATTCACATCAATAAAAATACAAAACGCAGACAATCTAAACATATTCACCGACGGGTCCAAAACAAAATCTGGTACTGGATCTGCTGCAGTAATAGGTTCGCAAATATTTAAACAAAAGCTCCCAAACACTGCAAGCATTTATACGGCAGAATTGCAAGCAATCCTATTAGCTTTATCAAACGTTGATGCAACAAATTGCTCAAAGATCCAATTATTTTCATACTCACTCAGTTCATTGCTCTCTTTTAACAATATGTACAGCACACATGCCATTGTCAAACAAATATACAATCAACTCTACAGACTACAAGAACAAAACATATCCATCACAATGATCTGGCTACCCGGACATACAAATATCACAGAAAGTACGACAGTCGACATTCAAGCAAAATTGGCTACAAGAAAACAGAATATTGACATAGAAAATGTGACTATACAAGACATTAAAAAAGAACTAGTTGATACTATACAAGGAACATGGCAAGAATACTGGACAAACATACAAAACAACAAACTCAGAGAAATCAAAAATACTATATACGAATGGAGCTCTAGTAGCCGAAGAAACAGACGAGAAGAGGTTATACTATGTAGACTACGCATAGGACACACTTTACTAACTCACTCTTATTTAATGACAAATAAAGAACAACCCATTTGCAGACAGTGTAACGTTCCAATGACAATAAAACACTTACTAACGGAATGCAGAATACGAGAACAACTAAAACTACCTTACAACTTACAGGAACTACTGACAGAGGGTAGCCCCTTCATCAACGATATATTAACATTTTTAAAACAACACAATCTACACACAAAAATTTGATTCCCGGAAAAAATTTAGATAATATTTCGAGGGTATAATAATAATCTGATTTCAATTAATTTTTTTTTTTTGAACCATTAATTAATGTTAGTAGTTTTAGTCATATGTATGTATATATAAGTCATATGTATGTAAATAAATATTATGTAAATAATAATATCTATATTTTAAATAGCAATACTGTAAATAATGTTAGCTCCTATTTCTTATTCTTAACACTTATGTAATATTTAGTTCCATAAATTTCTACTTTTGTATATTGTATATTAGTTTTGTAATTTAAAAAGAGCAAGTCACCTTCGTTGCGAAGCTCTTAAAATAAATAAATTGAAAAAAAATTAAACAAATAAAACCATTTTTAAAGTGACTGTCTAAAAGAAGTGGATAACTTTTGATAACTGACTTTTGTATATTTTTTTATATATATATTTAACACATTTGGCAAATGCTAGTAAGTGAAACGAACACTTCAACACATTTTTCTACAATATTTGTTTATCTATGAGATTGACCTCAGTCGAAAAATAAGTGGTTTAAGCTTCGAAACTTTGGTTTCGTTGCTTTGAACGGTTCTTCGTGTTTATTTTCCTCGGTTTTCTATTTATTATTTTTTGTTTTCTGATTGGTTTTAGCAGTAAAATGAATTTATGTGAAACAGTTCCTCGTTATTAATGGAGCTTTCTGATTGGAAGTCAATGAGGCCAAGTAGGTAAGTTTCTTATACTATAGGTTGTCGGTGCATTTTGCTCCCTTAAATGTTACTTTTCCTCAGTTTGTCAATCGATAAGCTGTAAAAGGATTATCTCTGTTTATTCCAAGGTTTCAGAACGCTCCAGATATGAATATTGCGGAAACGGGCTAAGATGGCTCATTTCCCGTTGGTTAGACTTTTATTTACTGAAATATGTGAAACAAGTATGAGGGGGTCTCCCGTAGTCTAGTGGCTAGCGCGCTGGATTCATAAGCGGAAGATGGTGGGTTCGATTCCCACCTCCGGCAGGAATTTTCTCATCTCAAGGCTCGCTGGGAAAATTCCTCGCTGCACCTTGGATGTCGGCGCTAATGACCTAGAAGTAGATGCGCCATAAAAAAAAAAAAAAAAAAAAAAAAAAAAAAAAAAAAAAAAAAAAAAAAAAAAAAAAAAAAAAAAAAAGTACGAAGGAACTTTGATTCCTCTTAATATTTGATTTGGAATTTTTAAAACAAAGGAATCCTTAGGAATTCCTGAATTGGCAATTTATTTAAACAATATTATTTAGCGAAGATTTGCCTCGTTGATGTTGCTGTTTTGAACCTGTTGAACCCTGTGTGAGTTAAATTGACATTCGAATAAAAAGGTTATTGTCTTATCGTGATTGCCACTGAATATGTACATTCAAAAATTAAAATATTTAATCCCGTTACTGATTTTGCCATTGTTTTGTACTCAACGAAACGTTTACTGAAAATTTCTTAATAAAATACACAATTTTCTCCCGCGTTTATGCAGCTTGGGATCTTATGATTAATTCGTTCTTAGGAATGGGTTAAAACTGTCGAAATATGGATCTCGAAATCGACTCGTTCCCCGCAATGGATCTTGGAAATTTCAAAGCATCTTGAGATTCTTTGATTATTTCACCTCTTCTAGCAACCACAGGAATCTGGCGATCTATAAACCTACTTATAACATTCTCCTAACTCTTCCTTGTGTGTATTCCATTGGTGAAATACTCTCTGTTACATCGAATTCAGGAAAATTCGATTCCCATAATGATTACAGAATTTATTAAACAATGAGTAAGTGGATTTTGACATAAATAAATATACTTGTCCCCACATAGACGCAAATTCGGAAGAATATTAGCAATTGATATTGAACATAAACAAAGAAATTTTTCAGGAGAACATAAAAATATCATGTAAATATCAAATAAATAAAAAAATATTAGCGCGTTTCCGTTATAATCTCGATAATGCTTGGAGTACAAGCAGTTATTATTTGGTTTTGAAATTTCGTGAAAACATTAAAAACATGTCACATGACAACTCGAACAAAACGAAAAATTTATCCGATTGCTCACACTACCTTCTCGACATTCATTCATTCTCTGAATGGTCTATTACCAACATTATTCTCATTCTACTGCGTGAAGTGTTGGTTCGAGACCCACATGTGGCAGGTTGACATTTTTCAGCAGCGATGGGCTCGCTGATAACGTTCCTACTATTTATGTTTATATAGGGTGGTAACCAGTAGAGAGATTATCATGTTTTACTGAAACATTCATTTCACTGTTAAATTTAACTAAAAAATAATAACAATTTAAAAACTGAGAAAAACATAGACGAAAAATCGTCCAGAAAAATTAAAACAACACTTTTGACTTTCAAGCACCTGCTTCTTTGGATGAGAACAATGTATCGAAATTTGCTTATGAATTATTCTTCGATTTTGTACATCAATTGTACATAAAGTCTCCTCATTTTTACAGTAACAGTAATCAGGTTATTCGTTTCAATCTTAAAGAATAAATAAGTTGTTATTCGAAGGTAGGGATTGCCAGGGTTGGATCGATGGGTTCCATGACCGAACCCTGACAATCCCTACCTTCGCAACGTCAACGGTTACCAAGCTCCTCTCAATAAATTGTTATTCGAAGGTAGGGATTGCCAGGGTTGGATCGATGGGTTCCATGACCGAACCCTGACAATCCCTACCTTCGCAACGTCAACGGTTACCAAGCTCCTCTCAATAAATTGTTATTCGAAGGTAGGGATTGCCAGGGTTGGATCGATGGGTTCCATGACCGAACCCTGACAATCCCTACCTTCGCAACGTCAACGGTTACCAAGCTCCTCTCAATAAATTGTTATTCGTTTCCTACTTAATTTTTTATTTTTCTAAGGAACTTTTTAATTTTTCTATCGACATTAGGGAGAATTATTCTTTCATTTGTTCATTTCCAATGTTGAGAAGCGTTTAGTGTGTTCAAAATAACCATAAATTAGTTTTGTAATTAATTGCTAGAAAATATAAACCATAATAAATGTTTTTGCGCGATTTCCGGTAATATATCTTTTTCACTAGGAAATTTATTATGCCGCGTAGTAGTAAAATATACAGATGACATTTGTTGATTCCTCGCAGAAGATGCTAATGGAAAGTCGTAACAATTAGTCATGAATGTAACGATGAGGCAATGCTCATATCCTTTGTATTTATGGTTTGTTCGTAGTAAGGTTAAGGGTGTCGCGTCTATTTATGGTTAGTTCACAGTCAGGTTAGGGAGATTATGTTTATAGCTGGGAGGCGGGACTTTAGATCCTCCTGTTACCGGAGTCTGGGGCTAATGGTGTAAGGAAGCAAGCTCCTTGTAACATTATCCAAATCAATGAGATGGTCTCCATATAATTGGAATTATATCTGAGTGGAGTCCTCTTACATTACTGTACATCACACTGGCTTAGGAATGTCAGCTTCCTTCTACACTATCCACTGGTGTGTGATATGTTTTCACTATCCCAAATCTGTACAGTAATGTATCTGTATACTGTGCCTGCGTGTGTATGTGTATGTATGTAAGTGGGCGTGTAAGTGTGTATGTATAAATGTTTGTGCGTATATGTATATATGTGCGTGTATGTGTTTAGTTGTGTGTATGTATATGTATATCTTAAACGATAAAATTCAACGATGTAAAGACACAACAAAAAAAGTAACCATAAGTATATGTTCTCTTTTGGGCCTATCCAACGTATAGACGACAATACCACTTATAATACTGTGTACAGATTCATTAAGTTGTTTACTCTCTTTATACAACACAAACCCTTTCATTCAAAATTGTACAAGAACTACTGAGACTAAAGGACCAACACACAATGGTAACAATGGTATGGGTTCCTGGTCATGAGAACAATATGGTAACAATGGTATGGGTTCCTGGTCATGAGAACATCGGACAGTCTTCAGTAGCGGAAATACATGCAAAACTTGAAATGAAATGAAAATGAAATGAAATGAAAAGTTTTATTCTTATTCCGGGACACAAGTCCCATAGGAATAATTTTTAAATTACAAAATAATTGTGAATTTTATATAAAAACTTATAAATGCTATCAGTGTATAATGTACAGCTTCAATATAGACTAGGTGTTGGGTAAAACTTGCAGGGATTGAAGATGGTGGAAGAGTCGGGATTTAAAGGTTTCTAGGTTGGTAGAATGGCGGACAAACAGAGGCAAGGAATTCCATAGCGAGGTGGCACGGGTGACGAATGATTTTTCGAATATTGCTGTTCGGTGGGAAGGAATATTAAAATCGGAAGGACGAGATCGGGTGTTACGGGAGTAAACAGAGGATTTAAATTTAAGAAGTTGAAAACTATAAGAAGGTCTACGGGATTGATTTACTTGGTAAAGGACTGAGCCGAGGAAGTACTGTCGACGATAAAGAGGGAATAGCCAATTTAGCTCCTGGTAGAAATGTGATATGTGGGAGTCTCCGGGGATCCCGAGGATAAAACGAATGAAACAGTTCATGAGGCGTTTGAGTTTTGCCTCGAGATCGCCAGAGAGTCCACCGTACACCAAACAACCATAGTCAAACTGGGGGAATATTAGGGAGGTTACGAGGAGTTGACGGGTCTTTGTTGGCAGGAGATGGCGGGAGAGGTTGAGATGTCTCAGGATAAGTATGGATCGACGGGAAATTTGGGAAATATGATTTTTCCAGGAAAGGTTCTGATCAAATATGATCCCAAGATTTTTAACTGATTTACAATATATTATAGGGATGCTGTTGAGGTAAAGGGCTGGAAAAGGGGAAGTGGAACTTATGAGGGATTAACTTGCTACTAGAAGCCAACCGAACGACCAGTACTTACTTACAGTTCAAAACCTACAAATAACAATAACAAAAGTTATCCTGAATAGGTGGCATGCAATGTGGTATGCCACTCAAAATAACCTCCTAAGGGAAATAAAGAGCAATATACGACCATATACGTCAAGCGAACATAGAACAAGACCTGACGAAGTTGTACTAACAAGACTAAGAATTGGACTTACACGCCTCACTCACTCTCACTTATTTACGAAACAAGACAAGCCAAGGTGCGAAGCATGCAACGTTCCTTTGACAGTGAAACATCTACTAACAGACTGTATGAAAAGCCTCATGACCTTAGCGAGCTGTTATCAGATAACTGTCCATATATTGATACCATACTGACATACTTAATGACCACGAATACATACAACGAAATATAACTGTATTATAAGTAACGCACAATTACAATCAAAATGTCTGATCTCTAAATAATTTTAGAGCGATTTGTCTACTTTTTATGTTTATATTTTTCTTTCGGTTACATCTTACTTGTTATTTTATACATTTTTATTATGGTTTTAATTATACCATTATTTTATTACTTATTCTTTGGTACTTATTTCGCTTTGTATATATTTTTATGAATATTAACAATTAATGTTATTTATGAATTTAATTTCAAATTATTTCCTCATTATTTTTATTTTTTGTTATTAATTTTCTTTGAGCAGATCACCCTTGTTGTGGAGCTCTTCAAGCAAATAAAATAAGTAAAAAAATATGTTCTCCAAGAAAAAACAAACACAAAGTATGAGTGTGACATGAGTGAGATCGGGCAATGTCAACCTCGAGGTTATTTGCCCTGAAGCCCAATCCAGCCAAGCAATCTATCCGAAAACTACTGTAATATCTCTAGAATGAAGTCAGTGCTGATAGATTAAGGACTATGCTAGTCAGTGCTGGTTGATTAAGGACTATGCTAGTCAGTGCTGGTTCATTAAGGACTATGCTAGTCAGTGCTGGTTCGTTAAGGACTATGCTAGTCAGTGCTGGTTGATTAAGGACTATGCTAGTCAGTGCTGGTTGATTAAGGACTATGCTAGTCAGTGCTGGTTCATTAAGGACTATGCTAGTCAGTGCTGGTTGATTAAGGACTATGCTAGTCAGTGCTGGTTCATTAAGGACTATGCTAGTCAGTGCTGGTTGATTAAGGACTATGCTAGTCAGTGCTGGTTCATTAAGGACTATGCTAGTCAGTGCTGGTTCATTAAGGACTATGCTAGTCAGTGCTGGTTGATTAAGGACTATGCTAGTCAGTGCTGGTTGATTAAGGACTATGCTAGTCAGTGCTGGTTGATTAAGGACTATGCTAGTCAGTGCTGGTTGATTAAGGACTATGCTAGTCAGTGCTGGTTCATTAAGGACTATGCTAGTCAGTGCTGGTTGATTAAGGACTATGCTAGTCAGTGCTGGTTCATTAAGGACTATGCTAGTCAGTGCTGGTTCATTAAGGACTATGCTAGTCAGTGCTGGTTGATTAAGGACTATGCTAGTCAGTGCTGGTTGATTAAGGACTATGCTAGTCAGTGCTGGTTGATTAAGGACTATGCTAGTCAGTGCTGGTTGATTAAGGACTATGCTAGTCAGTGCTGGTTGATTAAGGACTATGCTAGTCAGTGCTGGTTGATTAAGGACTATGCTAGTCAGTGCTGGTTCATTAAGGACTATGCTAGTCAGTGCTGGTTGATTAAGGACTATGCTAGTCAGTGCTGGTTCATTAAGGACTATGCTAGTCAGTGCTGGTTCATTAAGGACTATGCTAGTCAGTGCTGGTTGATTAAGGACTATGCTAGTCAGTGCTGGTTGATTAAGGACTATGCTAGTCAGTGCTGGTTGATTAAGGACTATGCTAGTCAGTGCTGGTTGATTAAGGACTATGCTAGTCAGTGCTGGTTGATTAAGGACTATGCTAGTCAGTGCTGGTTGATTAAGGACTATGCTAGTCAGTGCTGGTTGATTAAGGACTATGCTAGTCAGTGCTGGTTCATTAAGGACTATGCTAGTCAGTGCTGGTTCATTAAGGACTATGCTAGTCAGTGCTGGTTGATTAAGGACTATGCTAGTCAGTGCTGGTTGATTAAGGACTATGCTAGTCAGTGCTGGTTCATTAAGGACTATGCTAGTCAGTGCTGGTTCATTAAGGACTATGCTAGTCAGTGCTGGTTGATTAAGGACTATGCTAGTCAGTGCTGGTTCATTAAGGACTATGCTAGTCAGTGCTGGTTGATTAAGGACTATGCTAGTCAGTGCTGGTTGATTAAGGACTATGCTAGTCAGTGCTGGTTGATTAAGGACTATGCTAGTCAGTGCTGGTTCATTAAGGACTATGCTAGTCAGTGCTGGTTGATTAAGGACTATGCTAGTCAGTGCTGGTTCATTAAGGACTATGCTAGTCAGTGCTGGTTGATTAATGACTATGCTAGTCAGTGCTGGTTGATTAAGGACTATGCTAGTCAGTGCTGGTTGATTAATGACTATGCTAGTCAGTGCTGGTTGATTAAGGACTATGCTAGTCAGTGCTGGTTCATTAAGGACTATGCTAGTCAGTGCTGGTTCATTAAGGACTATGCTAGTCAGTGCTGGTTCATTAAGGACTATGCTAGTCAGTGCTGGTTGATTAAGGACTATGATAGTCAGTGCTGGTTGATTAAGGACTATGCTAGTCAGTGCTGGTTCATTAAGGACTATGCTAGTCAGTGCTGGTTGATTAATGACTATGCTAGTCAGTGCTGGTTCATTAAGGACTATGCTAGTCAGTGCTGGTTGATTAAGGACTATACTAATCAGTCAGGGATCATGAACTACCAAATAAGAGGAGATCATTGACCACTCGTGATGCGAATGTAGAATGAGTATAGGATGAAAATAGGCTTACCGATGAGGAGACGGAGAAATGTGCGTCACGGATGTGTAATTATTTCTGACTGTGGTTTATCAAGGTTTATTTGATTAAAAGGAGTGGATGGGGGAGGGGGTGTTTTGACCACCCATTAAGTTGAGGAACAGGGGCTGGAGGTAGGAGTCACAAAAGTGTGTTGATATTGGTAGGGCGGCATTATCAAGTGTTCTATTCCAGTAAGTATAGAGTTTTTGCACGATGTTTTTAATAAATGGGGACTGTTGGAATAGGTAAATAGTAGAGGTCATATCCTCTACCTTCCAGAGAGCATTTTCCATTTATTAAAAATATTCTATTAAAACTCTCATTTTCCAATAAAAAAAATGTAAATTTATTAAGATACCACGTTCGAACCCTCACAGGAATTCGTTTTGCTGAAATCTAAAAAACAGTTGGCTGAGATAAAAACAGATTTTTTTTTTGTTTTGTTTTTTTTTTCATTCGTTTTGGCCCCGTGAGCCCAGCCGAGTGCAGTTCAGAGGTAGGGGTCACCACAAAAAAATTTTCATGTGAGTGACTTATCAATGCCTTCATTGTAGTTATAAGACTGGTAAGTGTGCACAATTTCAGGTTTCTAAATCAACAATATCAAATGTTTTGATGAGTTTTATGACCACTGTGTGCCGGTAGTTACTCCTACAAGCTACAAACCCTGCCTTTCATACTTTGCCTAAAGCACAGTAGGCATTCTATAGAATGCCTAGGCAAAGTATGAAATAAGCTTTATTTCATACATTGCCGGCTGGAATTAGGCATACTATAGAATGCCTGATTGTATACTTTGTCGCTATATATATATATATATATATATATATATATATATATATATATATATATATATACAAATATATATTGAAAAAATACTGTTGGGGCCTTTATCAATGCAATAGTACCCAAAACAATGATGTTTAGAATTTTTGTTTGTTTGTCACACTATGCATACTAGGGTTTACCAATCTCTAAGGGGCCAGCTTAGTAGCTCTGTCACGTTTCAAAATTCTAGCAGTCTGTATGCATAATCCCCTTGGCTATACGCCTAATATTCTGTATATATGTCGCGGGCACAGCAACTATATATATATATATATATATATATATATATATATATATATATATATATATATATTAGTATTAACTCTTTCCTACTTGGTTTACAACCCTGATGAAAGCTTAAATTTCAAGCTGAAACGTCGGCGACCAATAAAACTCATTTTTCTATTAAAAAAATGTAGTTTTATTAAGATACCAAGACCAAAAAGTGACAAATTCTACCTTAAAACATTAGATGTGTCTATCGTAATGTTTACAAATGGCACTTTTCTTTATTGCCAAGGAATGAACTATAATTGCGGGTATAGCTAAACGTTTTTGAATTGCTTATACCGTTTGTAGAATGTAATAGATTCGAAGTGAACGGCATAACAGATAGAATAGAGAACCATATATCATCAGAGAATATGGCGTTCACGCAGAATTTCTGGATTTATCCCTTCCCATAATAGCTGCGCTAAATGGATAGGGGGTTGCCTCCCATGCTTTTCCAGATGTTATGCAGTGAATATAATTAATTCTACATCCTATGGTGAGAGATAATTAATTTGCGCGTAGATAAAGGCTGGAGGACGGAGGGAGGGGGTGTGTAATAAGTGTCTGAAAGCCCTGAACACGAACTGAAAGAACAGTAACCGCCTCGTCGGCTGCTCAGGCGGCGGGTCTTTGAACAGCAATCCTGTGTTTCCGCGAGTAATTTGTAATATGGCGAATCTCGCTATGCCTTCTATTAAATCGGGATATTACTCTTACAAGGATTAAATTCAGCTAGGAATACAGCAAAGGGAATGGTGTTATATGACTGTTAAAACCTTCGTAGAACCTCATCATTTTTTTAAGATAGTAAACACCATTGATATAGTTAACACCATTGGGGTGGAGGGAGTCATCAAAATTCTTTGAAGCCTTGAATAAAAAAACGGCGGCCATCTTGGTATGACATAGATTCTAATGGGGTTTCTTTGTTCTGAGTTATATCTAAAAAAAAAAGTTGTAAAAGTGTATTTTCAATGAGAACTTCTTCTGTAGAGAATTTAGTAAGCTTATTAGTAGTATAGTCACCTTTTACTACCACGGTTTCCCATCCGTATTGTCAATAATTTAGAAAATATACAAAGATCCGAATACTCTTCATGTATATTAACAATTTTTGTTCCAATACTTCCCTAACTCCAACCAAAACCAAAATTTTAATATACTGGATTATATGAATGTCAAATGTGTGGAACAAATTTTAACTGAATGAATCGTTTCTGAGTATCGAAGCTGAAAATTAATTTGGAAAAGCAGTTATATAACTTTTTCTCGTAAATGATTACGATTGCTTTAAAAATGGTTTCATTCGTTTTCCTGCGTCCAGAACCCCCAAAACCGAGTACATGTAAGTATATTAAACACGAAGTCGTAAGCATTAAGATTTTTTCCCCCGCGAATTTTGCAGTGCAAACCATATTCCGGTGGACGGATTCAGCTGGTTACCGAACTTGACCTTGCAAATTTCATAAAACTGACAGCATGACTCCGTTTGAAACAGAAGAACAAGAAGGGGCGTGGCCGGCGAGGAGGTAATTCTGCCCCCACCACCCGCTGCCAGCCCACGATTCCGCCGTACAGTGTGGGTTTTGCCGAAAAGCAAAAAAGCGGAAAAATTCAATATCTCAAGAACGGGTTAACATAGAAATCAGAAGCCGGTCTCGTTTGACTCAGAAAAAAAAACGTACATCAAGTTCAATTGTTTAAAATTGATGTTTTGAAAACAATTAAAGAAATAATGAGGAAATAAAATCCTTTTGGCACGATAGAAATTTCTGAAATTTTCGGATTAGGTTGTACTCATTAAAACAAGTTGTAACAAGTATTTTTACTGCATATTTGAATTAATTCGTAGATAATCTAAATAACGTAATTATTATTTTTCATATGGATTTTCTAATACTATTTGATTTAATGAAATATTTAATACTAATTATTTACTGAACCTATATAAATAAAAGAATATAAATAGTTTACACTGCTAATTATCATACGTTTATTTGTTCTTAGACTTCTTGTGTTGTTAAAATTTCTTTTCGACAATGTAATTTTCATTGAAATCTTCAGTTATTCATATATGTAACTAAGTCGTTTATCGCTTTGAATAAACTGTAAACTAATCTAATCTTATCTGTAACTAAGTCATTGATATTATTCCCAACAAATAATCGTTGCATGCACGAGTATATTATAAAACTGAGGATAACGGAAGGCAATATAAATAGCTAAAACGATTTAATATAGTTGTTCTTTAAATTAAGGAAATTTTACCTAAAATGATACACGTACATCTAGGCCATTATCGCCGATATCCAGGGTGCAACAAGGAATTTTCCCAACGAGCCGTGAGATGAGAAAAGTCTTGCCGCCGGATGGGAATCAAACCCACCATCTCCCGTTCATAAGTCCAAGGCGCTGGCCACTAGACCACGGGAGACCCCGATAAACATACATATTTTATTAATTTGTACATAAGATAATATTACAATTAATTATAAAACATAATTAAAATTATCATTCAGTAACATAAATTACACACAAATTTACATAATATGCAATGTTATAATATGACATATTCACGAATATTTAATAAGGATTATTGCAAATCTCCATGACATCTTGGGAAGCATTCATCGAGGCATAGCCACCATGATCTTCACAGATACTACAGAAATATTAATAATTATTATTAATTATTGATACATCGGTTACCAACTCTTGGACTGTATGAACTTGTTTAATAGAAAAGATCGACCAAGCAGCAGGTGATCTGTAAAAATCAAATAGATAAATACATAAAATCTTGCATATATCACGAAAATATGAAACTCCTTTAAAAAAATTAAGAAGAAAAAAAGTTCTCTTTTATGATACTATGCTTGCTAATACAATGAGAATCCATACTGCATAAGCTAGCAATGGTGTAGTCTATTTGCACTAAACAGCAATATCCGAGCTCAATTTAGGTCAGAGTAAACCCGACGGTTGTTTACCGGTACTTACAAAGCTCCACAATTCCACATCTCCGATAAGTCCTTGGACCTTACTCCTTCATATAAAGCATTGTGTTTTAAGTCCTTGTTTTCAAGCATTTTCTTTTCCTGCTCTTGGAGTTTTAATGCGTATTCCTCCTATACTCCGACTTTAATTGAGGTTGTCCTGTTCTAGAGACAAATCCTTGAGTTTCTGACCAAACATTGATCATAAATGAGAATGAAGCAAGGAGGAAATCTCCTTATGGCGCAAACAAGTTGAAACAATCCAGAAAAGCCTAAATGAAATGTCTCGTAAGGAATCTAGAAATATTTAGGACTATTCTAACAGAAAATCTAAGATTTTTAGAAAAATCTATATTTTATGCTCTTTGGCTGCCATCTTCAGTCAAAAAATAAATATACATAATTGCAAACGATAATAATAACAACAGTAAAAAAAATTAACATCACGACAATAGGTTATACAAAATAAAACATTTTTTTATTCCATATTAGGTAAATAAAGGCTCTTGTTTTTTTTTTTACGGCGCATCGACAATTCTTGGCCATTAGCGCAGACATCCAGGGTGAAGCCACGAATTTTCTTAGCGAGCACTGAGATGAGAAAATTCCTGTCACCAGTGGGGATCGAACCCACCATCTCCCGCTTATCAATCTAGCGCGCTAGCCAAGAGACCAAGGGATACCCCCAAAGGTTCTTCTATAAACAAAGAAATGTCTCACTTTTTTAAATATAAGACAAGAAGGTAGAGATATTTCAAATTCATATACGGTCTGATTTTGATGTTTATTACATAACTAAATTGTCTGATACAAAAAGGCAAGACCCATTACTCGCAAAATCCGCTCTCCTGGGCACTAATTTTTAGGCGAAATTCGTGCGAAAGTAGGTTCGTTATTTTGGCTATACCTATATACACTTCCAGGTAGATTTTTTACAGGTAACTCGCGGTTACCCGGCTTGCCATGCTACACCTACTTTCTGCATCTAGAAAACAGCTTCGACCTCTTAACTGGGAGTTCTACACGATTGACCAAGCCTAAGACACGTCCCGGATCAATACCTACCTGAGTACCAAATTCCGAAATCGGTCAAACAGTGTGGATTTGTTTAAAGAAGAAACAGACAGACAAATAGCGGGTAGACAATTTTGAATTAGCTATGACACTCTGCGGATCAAGGCCCACCTGTAATTCAAGTTTGGTCAAAATCGGTCAAACGGTGTGGATATGTATAAGGAACAAACAGACAGGCGAACACCTGATTTATGTATATATATGTATATATATATATATATATATATATATATATATATATATAGAGAGAGAGAGAGAGAGAGAGAGAGAGAGATTTGACACGACAAATCGAATGAATCAAGCTCCAATGAGGTAGCATTAACCGCTTGAGAACATTTGAAGAAACTAAAGTTTTCAGGTACCCGAAAAGGACAGAATGAAACGAAATTCAGACGTTTGACTTCTATGCCAAGATACATCAATTGTTTCTAAGTTTGAAACCTAGAACTTTTTGTTTGTGTTAAATGAGTAATTAGCATTTCCAAAAATTTTCATTAATCTGAAGAGAATCTGTAGATATATTCAATCATTTGTAAAAGCAGGGTTACCGAAAGTGATCTGTGCTGAGTACGACCTGCTTGGTTGCCAACAAACACAAATAGCCGAACTATATTGAGTGGGTAGTGGAGGAAGACAAACACCAGGAGTGGATATAGATTTGTAGAGTCCCTGTGTTTACTTCGGTAGGATCTGACCTGCGAGGGTTGCTTCTTATCCCTAAGCTTGTTTTCAACCGGGCTCTTATCAGGCCATCGACGTCATACTCCGGACAGAAGATTGCATACCCTGGGAGATCTGTTGAATAGTATGTAGATTTGAGAAGGTAGAATTTGCCAGAGTTCGGCCATGGTATCTTAATACAGCTGTTGCTGTGTTATATGGAAATACGTTTTATTTTTTGCCGCCGTTTAGGCTTGACAAGCTAAGATCAGGGCTATAAAGAACGATGCCATACTAAATACTAATTTATATAAAAAAGAAATATAAAAAAAAAACAGAGAAAAGAAAATTACACATTGACGAGAATAAATGATCGATATTGTAAGTATGTGTTATAGAGCATTATTCAAATAGAGTTAACATTATTGTCCCATAACTATATATAATTAAGATGATATAATTAAGACGGCCAGATTTTTTAAATTTTTTTCTTCTTGGAATCACTAATGGAATAAAGAGGAAATTAATGCTACCAAAATTTTAATTTCAAAATTTAATGTCAAAATTATTAATTTTATAGCCCCAAAATCATTACCGTCCGCTGTCCCTGGACACATTTATATAAATTTAAATAAATTAAAAAAAAATCAAACTTCCCAATAGCGCCTTAAAAGTTGTCCCTCAGTTTTGACATCATTACCGTCCGCCTTTTTGAATTAAGGAGAAAACCTATCAGGATAGAGCAAATTGTTTCTAAATGGATTCTGGAGCAGCTCTCTCAAACTGTTTTTTGTTGTCCAAAAGGTTCAGAAAAGAAATGTTGTACGTATCAGTTTTTGCGATGTGTTTTATCTGGTAAATCACGATTGGAGTATTTTGCTGGTCATTACCGTCTCCCATTTTATTACTCAATACATCCATGAAATTTTTTTTTTCGTCTAACAATTAAATATTGCTTCAAAAACTACGTATTTTACAATATTTTTTATTAATATAATTATTTTAGAAAAAAAATTAAAAATATTTTTGTAACAAATATCATTACCGTCCGCATCATTAGCGTCCACATCATTACCGTCCTACTCTATATTGGATGGTTATCAGAGATGGGCATAATTTTATTTAGAAATAAAAATAAGAATTTATGTGTACCTCATTTAATTGTAAATACGAATATAAATAATTTAGTATTCATAAGATTGAATACGAATTTATTTGTATTCACGTATGTCATATATATAAATTAAAATAAAATTGTATTCACAAATTTTTCTGTAAATAAAATTTAATTTAGAGGAAAAATTTTAAATATACACAAAAATTGTGAATATTCACAAAAAATCAAGTGATTACAAAAACATTCACATTTAAATATACGAATACAAATAAATTCACATTAAAATTTGTGAATAAAAATGTATTCCCAAAAACATTCACAACATAAATTATATATTTGTGCGTATAAACAAAAAGGTAATATTCGAAAGGTTATTGAAGGGAGTATTCTGCTGGATATTGCCCTTGAATAACATTTCAAGGTCAATTTTGCTGGGGTTATTTTTTCCGATCTCGAATTGGAGAATCATTTGGTCAACGGATAACCATTATTTTTGTGAAAACCTGTACCAATATCACTAAAATAGTAATGCCTAATTTATTATATTTTAATATATTTACTATCCTATTAAAAATGTGTTTATTTTTATTATTACATTACAGATGAGGCCATTAAGCGAAAATATCCCCGTGTTAGCTTTTTCAAAATTTCTACATAGCAATTTACGCAATACGGAACGTTTGCAAACAGGCGCACTAAACAGGCGCATATTTATCCTAATTTTATAATGATTTTTCTAATTATTGCAACTTTAGAATTTTTCCGAGATGAAAACAAATTTTGAGTCGCAGGAACTTCATCATCTTAGCATTTTCCATACAATATTTACATCTGATGATATTTAGAACGCTTTAAATATAAACTGATCTAGTATTCGACCATCAATGGAACGGAATTCAAACTTTAAAATGATTTCATAGCCTTTCAAAATCACAATTAAGGAAGACAAACATTTGTTGTAAGAAATGTATTAGTATTTCGCATGATCAGTTTCTTCATAATCTGTAAATATGTATATATATAAAACTCGCTAATAGGGAAAATTTATAATTAAAACGGTAAAGGTTTTTCCTTTATTTTTGTATTTAATTTTTCATGAAATAAATATTAAACTGATGTTTTTTTCTTTGAAGGTTGATGATGCAAAAATGCATGAGTTAAAATTAATTTGAATAGAATCATTTTCCTCTGCAAAGGCAATAATCCTTTACGGGAAAACTGTTTAATATATTGTTTTTCATTCCTTCTTTCTTGTGTTACATGGAATTCATTCATAAATCTGGATTATTTTAGCTCCCTATTCTATTACACACACACACATATATATATATATATATATTAATTTTATTACAATTTTAAGATTTTGTTGACATGAAGAGAGTTTCACTAATAATATTTAAACTTGTGTTCCATCCTGAGTGGCTGCTCTAAATGTTTCAACGGCGAATTCTGACTTGAGGCTAAGTAGCAACATCTCCTTTAAAGTCAAAAAGTCCGTCACGCAGGAGCTCCATAACTAAGCACTTTCCTCAGAATTTTGCAGTGTATACTGTATTACTGAATAATTTGCTGTAAATAACCTACATAAATAAAATAAAAACGTGAAAAGTTCTGCTCATTTACATTTCTTATGAGAACTGTTCAATTATTAATTTTGTAAATAATTTGCTTCCAGAGTTATGTTATGTAGTACAGTATCATGTTAATACATGATACTGTACTACTTAATAAATACACAAAAACTTCATTTTCCGTCTTTTGATCTGACGCAGGAACAGGATACAGTCCCACTAGTGGGAGATAACCCTGAGTTTAAAGTAAACCATCCTTTCCAATAGAGCGATTTACTTCATTTTTACAAAACTTCTTTCTCATGAGATACCCACGACGTACACCACGTTTTGTTACAATACAGCAGAAATTACGACCGGTATGAGTATTTTAGTACGTAAGGTCCGGAGTAAACCCCCCCCCCCCTCCAAATAACCCGATTTAGTTTATTTTTACAATCCATTTTTCTCTGTTGATTACCACCACGAATACCGAGTTTCGTTGAAATGAAACAAAAATTACGACTGAACCGATTTAATTTATTTTTACAACGTATTTCTCTCTTTATATCAACATAACGAATACTGAGTTTCGTTGAAACATAACAAAAACTACGGCTGGCATGGTCAAATTAGTGTTTTGGGTCTGGGGTAAACCCCCCCTCCCAGTGGACCGATTTTGGTGGTTAACGAACTCGTTCAATCGTTTGATAATTGAACGCTATATACCACGTTTCGTGAAGAGAAAACAAAAACTCTGGCCACTATCGTGTTAACAGACATATATATATATATATATATATATATATATATATATATATATATATATATATATATATATATAAATTTTAACGGGGTAATTTTCGGTGTCTACTAGGTAGGATCGATAAAGATTTGAAGAAATTTTTCAAAAATTCCACCATGAGTGCAACCTCAATAGCTACTTTTTTTCGGAGGAAAGTGCTAAAATGTTGATCAAACATGATTCTAATGCATCAGACTCGGAACATCCTTCCAAAAGAGGATTTTTATTTTCACTATAAAGTTATATTATACATGTTTCTAATGCATCAGACTAGGAACATTCTTCCAAAAGAGGATTTTTATTTTCACCTTAAAGGTATATTATACATGTTTCTAATGCATCAGACTAGGAACATTCTTCCAAAAGAGGATTTTTATTTTCACTATAAAGTTATATTATACATGTTTCTAATGCATCAGACTAGGAATATCCTTCCAAAAGAGGATTTTTATTTTCACTATAAAGTTATATTATACATGTTTCTAATGCATCAGACTAGGAACATTCTTCCAAAAGAGGATTTTTATTTTCACTATAAAGGTATATTATACATGTTTCTAATGCATCAGACTAGGAACATTCTTCCAAAAGAGGATTTTTATTTTCACTATAAAGGTATATTATACATGTTTCTAATGCATCAGACTAGGAATATCCTTCCAAAAGAGGATTTTTATTTTCACTATAAAGTTATATTATACATGTTTCTAATGCATCAGACTAGGAACATTCTTCCAAAAGAGGATTTTTATTTTCACTTTAAAGGTATATTATAATATACTAATATCATAATTATTATTATTCTTTACTGCTAAAAAAAAAAGTTCCTTTTCGAATCCTAGCCACAATTCATAAATCTTAAACTGGGTGTTCGATATGTGGAACATGTGAAAATGTCCCTCAACTGAGTGCCAGGAACAAACAAATCTGGTTTTGCGTAAAGCTGTTTCATTCATATCGCATTGATATGTTTATTTGTTTTCATTTTTTCGCTTGAGTTCCGCCAAAAAAATAATTTATTACATTAACGTATTGTTGCACAAAATTATAGTGATTGAAATAGGTATGTATGTAAAAATAATCACGTACACGCACAAATGTACAGCTTCATTTCTTGTTGTAAAATTACACATTTATCATGTAAAATGATATCGGCTCCATATAATGGCTCTAAAGCTTGATTTGTTGGGCTTATACAAAAATTCTTTGTTGATGTCCAGCTAGACAAATCTGCGAAACCAAACGGAGAAACTTTATATTGGGTTTTGTGATCAAGCACCGTCCCAAAAGATCGAAAAGACACAGGATTCTCTAAATAGTGAAAGAACTGTTCGGATGTTTTGAGATTTTTTATGAATGCGTCTACCTATTTCATTGGACTGGCTGACAACTGTTCCCAAATATCCTTACATCTATGTGTTGTAAGATCGGCCTTCACGTCGCTTTATTAAAAGGAACCTTACGAGCTTTGACATATATAAGATGGCGTTTTCCACAACTTATTAGATAGTGAGACTCAAAGAAAGCAGAATTAAAGGTTACCTTTAGCCGCGAATAAAATAATTACCAAATAAAAACTAGAATGTTCTATTGTGATGATAAAAATATATTTTGTGAGGCCCTTACTGATCCGTCTTAACTTGGATGGCTTCATTTATTTTATTTTTTTTTTCGTTTTTTTTTTTTTTAACGGGGTATAAACAATTGGGCTGTTAACGCCGAGCTATGTATAGGTTGCCTCCCTTTTATAACGGTAACTGGGCGTAGTCATTCACCCATTTGCGGTCTGTCTCTTTAGTTCTTGAATAGTCATAGGGATCTGGCATGATTTGTCCGTGTCCTTTCGTTGATCTTGGATATGCCTTGGTCTTCTAGTCTATTTTGTTTTAGTCGCATATAAATTTTAAAATAAATATAATTGTTCAAGATTCAATTATTATTTTATAAAAATATAATTTAGACGAATATGTGAATAAATCACTCTAAGGTTATTTATACATTTTGAGAGGAATGACAATTCTCACTTAATCCTCCAACGCGAAGAATTGGCCTCATAAATAAATATTGGAACAAGAATTAGTTGCTTTTCCCTCATATTTCTAATTAAATAGAAGAAATATAAAAGTTAAGGCCAAAATTACAGCCAAAATCCTACGGAGAACTAACACGTACGAGACTACTAGAACCCACTACGAGAATCTGCAATTAACACAACCTATGGGGAGGGGATACTATTCATATTTTAAAATGATTAACTAATTTATTTTTTTTTTGTTTTTTTTTATTTATTTTTTTTTGGGCATGGACTGCTGAGGTCATTAGCTCCCTTCTGTTATATTATATTTCCCTAATGTTGAATTAGCCGTTCCCTGTAAATTAAACCTAAACATCTTTATTTACATATTTACTGTAGCTCATTCACACAAGACGCAGTCACTGTAGGGATTATCTAATTATTTAGAATATTGCGCCATATTAAAAATTCGCAAAAGAACTAGAAGGGTAAAAAGCCGGCTTTGGACCTATAGGATTAAAAACTTTTCTCGATTGTGGCTCGTCAAAAGACCTAAAGGACATGTGGATTTTTTAACTTTCGTTATATATGATATGTTCAATTTCGTGGTGATCGCGTTTATGCGGTTTCATGACACCTGGACTCGCCAGACCTCCACGAAAAGGACATGTAATAGGTAGAACGACAAGTTTAAAGAAAAAAAAAAAAAAACTTGTTTCCCAGGTCGGCAAAGGGTTAAGGCCGATCCAGCTCGGCTCGTGGGATATTTAAAAGGCATGATTATTCCGATTGGTTTCGCCGCCTAGTCCAGCTGACATGTAAATAGAAAGCGCGGGAAAAGTAACGACTGCCCTATTACCTCTAAGGGTGTGGGGGTGTTTAATATTCATCAGGGGTGGAATTTAAGTACCTATCACCTCAAGTACTTGCACACTCTCGGCTTATGTCTAGCCGTAAAGCGCCCGTAGTTGGATTGATTAATTCTTTATCACCCTGCGTATTATATAATATTAAAGTCTAACAAACTCAAATCGTTTTATTCGCTTCTAAAAATAATCCATTTTCCTAATTTGAAGCTTTAGAAAATTAGACAGTAGAACATTGTTTTACTAAACTTTTTGAAATAATTCATCATATCTTCATGATTCCTACATAACACTACATAATATATATATATATATATATATATATATATATATATATATATATATATACATTATATATATATATATATATATATTATATATATTATATATATATATATATATATATATATATATATATATATATATATATATATGTACATACATACAAACGTTTTATTAACTAATGTTTTCGCGAATATTCAGAAATAGAAGGTTAACATTATATGGACATGTCTAAAGTCTACCAGGATGACTTAAACGAAAGATCGTCACGTATACTGAAGGACTTAATTGAATAACTTAACCCCTTCAATTCTTCTTTTACAAGTTTTAAGGACAAAACTTCTTGACATAACAAACTTGGTTCAAACTTGGTTGACATAACTTCTTTCCTTTGTATCACACCACCTATGGTGAAAAGATGTTTACTACCACTTTGGTTTGAAGCTCTATGTATTTATCTTCCATTTGACATCATATATAAATTGATTCCATTTGATTTTGAAAGGGTATGTGTAAAATCATCTCTGCTCCACCACGGGTATAACACTGCTCCAAATTTAATGTAAATGATCTTTTTAAATTCAGTTCAATTTTATCAATAAAGTTTGAAATAAGGTGTCTATGAATTTTTGAACATCTATGTCCAGTATATTGTACATGGGAAGTCAACCCTCATTGATGTAACAATATCTTGTATCTATATTTCAAATATTTTACTCAAATATTTTGCTTTATGTTGTCAAAATTGTTTTTTTGAGTACCATAATAATGGATAACGTTTTCTGAATGGTACGGGCTAAAAGGCGCCCAAACCATTCAAAAATATCATCGGTCCGTTCACAAAATTGTCAAAAAAATTATTCTTATTAATCTAATTATTATTATTATTATTATTATTATTAATCAATTATCTGTTTTTAAGACTAGACTATGAAAATATTTCATTTTCATTATTACTGTGCGCTGACAACATTTTCTTGTCTAAAATTCTAACCTATTTTTACAATACCTTATTATATTTGAACTTTTACAATAATATTTACTAATGATTATTCAATTTTTTTCTGAATTAATTTATTTTAAATTGTTAATAAATTACTGCTTTAATTATCTATATTTTTAATATTTCCAAATTATGATTTTTTTTTTTCATCCACAAATTATATTGCTTGAACACCAATGTCCAGTATACTTGACGTTACATTACTCCTGTCAGGTCAACCATAAAATTCTGAAAAAAAATCTGGAATCTTCACAAGAGCAATACACAACTATGACAGGAAAATAAAATATTTTTATCAAGAAATAAAAGTCGGAACTGAAGGGGTTAAAACAATAATAATAATAATAATTAATAAAAGCAGATCTGGAATAAGCACCAGGAATTTTTAAAAACCGGAGGGCACGCTGGTGCCCGGGGTCTGCGTAGTAGGACTTTTTCAGCCCCGAGGTACCCCCGTTGCTGACGAGATTATCTTGCATGGCCTCTGGCTCTGAACTCCTAGAGACCAAAACCCATCGGACTGAGAGACTCTTTTCTCTCTGGCCGTCTTCCGGCCACATTTACTGACGCCCGTCCGCTGGAACGTACCCTTTGTTCCTCCAGCGCCCGCAAGAACTAAATCTATAGCCCCAGAAAAAAATACAATGACGAACTATAAGTATTAACTTATTCAACAAAATATAACCACGATTAAGACAATTAGTGGAAGAACTGGTTAGTACATTTCTTTAAGTTGGTTGAAACACGCACCCAACTTGCCACAAAGGCCTTATTGAAGATAGCATCTTGTGGATGACGTTTAACTGCTCTAAGGTGAGATCACCAACCACTTAATAACCATACTTTTACCTTACGAGTAGTTCAATCTCTGGCTCATTTTAAATATCTACATGAAGAAAAACGTTGAAAAAGTGAAGCGAGCAAGTGATCACAATATTCGGAACTAATACCAAATGCAATATATATTTAGGAGAGGAACTATTTATTTTTCAGCCTAACTCTTATTATAATTGGCAAATAGTAAGCTGATAGTAATAATAATAATTTTTGTAAGAAGAGAGGAGGAATGATGGGGGCCGAGGGAGACAAACTAAAACACAACCAACAACTGTAAAAGCAACGAATAGAAAAAGTCTGCTCATTCTTACTTAGAGTCGAGTGAAATGTATTGTATTTGTGTAGGAGAAGAGTAAATACACCCTTTCCATCCCGCTGTTCGATCCGACCTTCTCAAGTGGTTACTCGGGTAGACGGAAAAGGATCAACCCTTAGAAGGACAACTATTTGTCTTTATTTTCATTTAATTATATCATACGATTAAGAGATTAAGTACCAAATTACCTCAGTGAAAAAACCAAAAGTATGAGTGGGTGATTACCTGAACCACACTAAAACTTATTATATAATTGTCTGCGATCCATGTAAGGAATATTTAACACTTTAAACGCCAGGCGATCCGATGAACCATTGGCTGGTGGTCTCCAGTAAAGCCTGCTCCCACCATCTAATCAGCTAAAACGGTGTACTGTGCCATGGGACCGCTCGTCATGCTTCATTTCAAGGCTTATAGGACCGCTCCGGCTTGAATAATTGGTTTCCTTTTTTTACGCCCAACAGAAAGAAGCTAATGTCAAAAGTTGATTTCATTATTTATATGTTGTACTAATATTTTTAATTTTATTTTCGAACCAAAAAAAAAATGTTTAGCCCCTTATAAATTTCAGTATTTTTTTCTTGGCGATCAACTTGTTAAGTCCTCTGGGTTGTCTACTACCAGCCGGGATATGTATAACAGTTGGAAGTGTACCATATTACCTGGATATGTGTTTTTATGTCCGGTAAGTATGAATGGGTAAATAAAGTTTGAGCTATCCAAAGCCTCCGCGAAATTACTTTTCCTTGTCAAGAGAATTATAAGAGAAGGTAGCCCGTGCAGTCAAAAACTCTCTAAATATTTAAAATATTACGCACTTATTCAAAAATATAACTATTTGGATGTATGTGTGATACAATTTTATTTTTATAATATCATTTTTTCTGTTTATTACAATTCTTTAATGGGTGTTCATTCTGCTGCCCTAACGCACTGGCGTATGTAGAAAATAATTTTGGGGGGTGGGGGAGCCCCTAGGCTTTTCGGGGGTAGGGAAAATTTTAAATATTTTAGTGTAAAATAGTGAGTTTTAAGGTCCTCTGGACACCTAGTGTACAAGGGTAGACGTTGAAGACATTTTTCGTTGGCTTTTTTTTTACATGAAATGTTCTCACCAAAACTCATTTTCACCTAACGATTTTATCCATCACGACTTAAAAAAAATAAATAAAGTTTCTACTCACGATAAAATCAAACAAAATTATTCTCAGGTGGAAAGATGGAAGTAATCTATATACATATATAATATAAAGTTGGTGTAGCATGGCACACTGGGTAACAGCTAGTTATTTCTGTGATGTATGCAGCGTTATTTGTGGAGTTCTCGATTTCGTAGAAGGTAGAAAAATGATGTCTCTCCACTGTTTTTCACCTTCTACCCTTGTCTACCTTCTACGAAATCGAGAACTCCACAAATAACGCTGCATACATCACAGATATAGATCGCCAGTCGAGCAGATACAGCGAACCATCTCTACAATTTGAACTTTACGACACCACGGTCCACACCTCTTCCACCTCTTCAACATCAAAACCTGAGTTACGGAATACCTCTACAAGATCCATCAAGTATGTCAGAATTCAACACATTCAATAATGCCTACATTACTGAAATTAGAAATACTAACCGTGCCGAAGCATCCAACCTCCTCTACGTTCTCAAACGGAAACAAGCCAAGGCAAACCTCAACATTTTTTTGACAACTCCTGCATCAAGAACAACTTAACTCCCAGGTATGTCCAAATTAAGACTTCAATAACAACACCATCAGCTATTAGAGCACTAAATTTAGCCCAAAAAACTTGGATAAAATCGGAATTGAAACGATGGTATTCTTCTAGAGATACTACTAATATATACTTATATACTTTACATTTCCACCTTTGTAAATTACTCCACCCGTGGGAATTCAACAGTCTCTTAGATAGTATTCACGAAAGAATCCAAATTTTTATTGATGATAAAAAGTCTCGTATAGATAAAAAGATAAAAAAACTGATAACAAATAAATCCCCTACTTATACAAATGAAATTACAAACAGCGCGTGCAAAATTCGTAAACCCAGTTTACCCACACCCTCTAATAAACACAACCCCAGCATCTCACAGTTAATTAATAAGAGTAACTCTCAAACCAATAATAATACACATTCTACACCTATTACAAACAGCGCGTGCAAAATTCGTAAACCCAGTTTACCCACACCCTCTAATAAACACAACCCCAGCATCTCACAGTTAATTAATAAGAGTAACTCTCAAACCAATAATAATACACATTCTACACCTATTACAAACAGCGCGTGCAAAATTCGTAAACCCAGTTTACCCACACCCTCTAATAAACACAACCCCAGCATCTCACAGTTAATTAATAAGAGTAACTCTCAAACCAATAATAATACACATTCTACACCTATTACAAACAGCGCGTGCAAAATTCGTAAACCCAGTTTACCCACACCCTCTAATAAACACAACCCCAGCATCTCACAGTTAATTAATAAGAGTAACTCTCAAACCAATAATAATACACATTCTACACCTATTACAAACAGCGCGTGCAAAATTCGTAAACCCAGTTTACCCACACCCTCTAATAAACACAACCCCAGCACCTCACAGTTAATTAATAAGAGTAACTCTCAAACCAATAATAATACACATTCTACACCTATTACAAACAGCGCGTGCAAAATTCGTAAACCCAGTTTACCCACACCCTCTAATAAACACAACCCCAGCATCTCACAGTTAATTAATAAGAGTAACTCTCAAACCAATAATAATACACATTCTACACCTATTACAAACAGCGCGTGCAAAATTCGTAAACCCAGTTTACCCACACCCTCTAATAAACACAACCCCAGCATCTCACAGTTAATTAATAAGAGTAACTCTCAAACCAATAATAATACACATTCTACACCTATTACAAACAGCGCGTGCAAAATTCGTAAACCCAGTTTACCCACACCCTCTAATAAACACAACCCCAGCACCTCACAGTTAATTAATAAGAGTAACTCTCAAACCAATAATAATACACATTCTACACCTATTACAAACAGCGCGTGCAAAATTCGTAAACCCAGTTTACCCACACCCTCTAATAAACACAACCCCAGCATCTCACAGTTAATTAATAAGAGTAACTCTCAAACCAATAATAATACACATTCTACACCTATTACAAACAGCGCGTGCAAAATTCGTAAACCCAGTTTACCCACACCCTCTAATAAACACAACCCCAGCATCTCACAGTTAATTAATAAGAGTAACTCTCAAACCAATAATAATACACATTCTACACCTATTACAAACAGCGCGTGCAAAATTCGTAAACCCAGTTTACCCACACCCTCTAATAAACACAACCCCAGCATCTCACAGTTAATTAATAAGAGGAACTCTCAAACCAATAATAATACACATTCTACACCTATTACAAACAGCGCGTGCAAAATTCGTAAACCCAGTTTACCCACACCCTCTAATAAACACAACCCCAGCATCTCACAGTTAATTAATAAGAGTAACTCTCAAACCAATAATAATACACATTCTACACCTATTACAAACCCACACGAACATGAATTCTTTGCTAGAACTGTAAACCTTTCAAATATTGCCTTCAGCCCTATAGAACAAGCTCTATTAGACAAAGGACTTAAATATAATCCAAAAAAATCACCCAATATACATGACCTTGAAGATCTTGCGTTAGACATAGACTGCACCCTTGATAATCTTGAAACCGAAAATCGCAACTCCCTCAAAACTATATGTTCTGTTACCATTAAGAAAGAATTAAATAAAGCTAAAACATACATACCCACTGAACTTAATACCTTAAAATCAATATCCAGGAAAATTAAAGATCACCAACTTACTCTTACCAAAGCCGATAAAGGCAACTCTACAGTAATCCTTTACACAACTGACTACAAAAATAGTATGTACGACTTCATTAACGATAATAATCTTGAACCTATGAACAGAGACCCCACCAATAGTTATAATCTTATAGTTAGACAATTCGTTAACAATCAATGCACACTTTTTTCTAACAAAGACACATTTCACATCAAACATCCAAACCCACAACCGCCCAGACTCTATGGACTTTTGAAAATACACAAACCACCACCCTTTCCTATTAGACCAGTTGTTTCCTACACAAACACATCTGTGAGTAAACTATCCCGCTCTTTGAACAATCTGTTCCAACAGAAAATTCAGTGGTCTTCTAATTACTCCATAAAAAACACCGGCGAACTCATTAATAATATAAGAGATATCAGATCTCCCAAAAATGCAATATTAGTATCATTTGATGTAAAAAACTTATTCTCTAATGTGCCAACCACAGAAGTTAAGGTAATTTTAGAGAACCTTATCAACAATTCAAAAAACGGTAACCTCTTTAAATACGAACTTATAGAAGCGTTTAACATATGTATCAACCACAATTTCTTTAAATTTGATAACAAATATTTTAAACAACATGAAGGACTCCCAATGGGCTCGAATCTCTCTCCCTTGCTAGCCGATATCTTTATGAATAACTTAGAAAATAAATATTTAAACCCAAGTTTTAACATAAATAAACATATTAAATTTTACTATAGATACGTGGACGACATAATTTGTTTATGGGAAGGTACTCGGAGACAGTTAGATATGTTTTTGAAACACATAAACTCATTTCACCCAAAAATCCAATTCACGATGGAAATTATGGACAATAACCGTTCTATAAATTTCCTCGACATAAACATAACCATTACCGACAGTAATAAATTCGACTTTAAAATTTACAGGAAACCCACTCACACTGATGCAATAATACACTCACTCTCTAACCACCATATCTCTCACAAATTAGCGGCATTCCACTCCATGATAGATAGATTGTTCAAAATTCCAATGTCCCTAGAAAATTATCAAAGTGAAATAAATACAATTAAACAAATTGCGTCTAACAACGGCTACTCACACAAAATTATAGACAAACTTATACGTAATAAGGAAAAATCTCTGACTCTTAAAGTTGTTTTCCCGACACTAACGCCAATAATTTCCAATACAAGGTACATTTCGATACCATATTTAGGACCAATTTCCGAAAAATTAAAAAACATTTTGAAAGACACAGCCAAAGTTTCCTTTAAGAATACATTTAATACCAAAAAGTCATTATCACACACTAAAGATGAAATTAAAGAATTTGATAAAAGTGGAATTTACCAATTAGAATGCTCGTGCAAAAAAATTTACATTGGGAGAACATATTGCAAGTTCTCACAAAGAATAGACGAACACGTTAAAGCTATACACAACCACAACATTCACTCAAATTTTGCAGAACACATCAAAAATACAGCACACCAATTTAACACACAAACGGGAATCAAAATTTTAAAAAACATAAATTATTCTAAGAAATCCAATTATCATGAAATGTTAGAAATAGAAAAGGCCATTCACCGTAATAAAGATTTACTACTAAACGAACAAATAAACTTCCCAACATCAGACCTTAGGAAAATTTTCATATCCCAACAAAAGACGCCATCCCTCGGACCCACCACCTGACAGACCCGTCATCCCTTACTCTGACACCTTCAGACTGACTACCCCTTCACACACATGACATCAAATAACCCGACATAATCCTTCCCCATATACTGTCTCCAACAGAAAGTTCAGTGGTCTCTGGTTCAACAACCTTGATTCTTGTGATCTCCAATATCCAACGTCAATATATATACTCTGCTCACCCGGAATAGTCTCATTACCTCACACCTGTTCGGAGAGGCGCTTAGCAGTACTACCGGTGGAGTAATAGGTAACATTATTTGTCATAGCTTTAGTAATAAGAATACTTATAAATATTTCTTTAATTAATATATGCGTGTTTTTGTGAAAATTGTAGATGCACTGACGATGAGAACCATGTTCTCGAAAAGCTTTTGCTAATAAATACTTTGAAAAACAGTGGAGAGACATCATTTTTCTACCTTCTACGAGCTAGTTATTTACTAAAGAAAATTTTTTCAATATTATTGAGTCCGTTGTTAGAATCGAATTTATAGAAGAAAATCGTATTATTTGTATTTCACTGTTTTTTTGCAGTCGAATGTTTTTAAGTTTACAGTGTTCCGTAGAGACGGAGTTTTATTAATTTTTCGATAGAAAATCCATCACCCATAGTGATATGAATCCCACAAAACCTTAGACACAGAGTGCCTATGCCTTAGCTCTCATGGATTTGATAAATTATAAATACGGACTAACTTTCTCTCTATAAACTTAAGAGTAAATAAGCCACTGTTGGATATTTCTAGAATAGCTTCTTGGAAGTTGAAAGTCCATTTCTTTGTGAAAGTGGATTTTCAAGTTGGGAAATGGGCCCGTCATTTATTTCCCTTGGTGACTTCAGAAGTCATTTCTGTCAGAAGATAAGAATTCAATCCCTTTTCCCTTTTCAACGAAAATAGAAGTAATAACTAAGTAATATTCGCTTTCCTCTTAGTTTCTCTTCAATATTTTCTCGGAAAAAAATTATACAAAAAAGCAAAAGATTGATTTAAAATTTTCTATAAGGGGGACATGTGCCAGTATCTCTGTTTCATCGAATTTTTAAATATTATCCAATTCACTATGTCTTACACTGAAAGATCTCTGTGCTTGGGATTTTGCTCTGTACAGGCCAGAGTATGGTAATTGATATGCATGTGAAGGCATTAGGTGTCACACATGGCACTAGATTTATATTAGATGTACTCGCTTCGGCGGTACTTATACTAAAAATAATAAAAGAGCGTATAAAAATTGATCTAACGCTTTTTAAGAAGTACTTAGAGGTTACTGGCAGAGAAGGAAGATCTTTAGTAAAATGATAAAGATTTTTTCTTCTTCATTTCTTTAGTAAAAAGAAATACCTCCAGTTCCTTCACAAATTCATTGATTTTTTGAAGGAACTGGCCTTATTTCATTTTACTAAACTAACTTCTTAAGAAGCTACTTTATTTGAACAAAAATCGAATGTAAAATCTAAATTGGAACTACATTTTACATTTCTAAAGAACGGATATTCCGATATGTTGCCTGGTCTGTCTGGGTTTCCACACGTCTGGTCTGCCTGGGTTTCCACACGGCTGGTCTGCCTGGGTTTCCACACGGCTGGTCTGCCTGGGTTTCCACACGTCTGGTCTGCCTGGGTTTCCACACGTCTGTTCTGCCTGGGTTTCCACACGGCTGGTCTGCCTGGGTTTCCACACGTCTGGTCTGCCTGGGTTTGCATCGTGTTGGTCCGTTCACTTCTTGATCCCTTCCGAGCCACTTTCCGCTCACTTCTGGCTTACATCAAGTTAATTAATTAGGGTGTGAGCTGCAAGAGACCCGGAGGAAAGTCGACTGTTTGTGACCAGGATTTAAGGGTGTAGTGTGCAGAAATTAACCCAGAAAAGAGGTAGAGAAGTGAAGGAAGTGAAATGAGCGGCTAAATCATTTTTTATGAATCGGGCGTCAAGCCCAAAGCAGAAACAGATAGAGTACATAGAAACGAAGCCTCCAGGACAGAAGATTTTATTTCAGTTTTTTGTCCGGTGAGATAACCTTAGAAATAATATAAATCCATTTATTGTAAAGTTTATTCATTACGATATTTATAGATTCCTGCCAGGTGCTCTGCTTTCGAACAATAGACTATTTTCCAACCTGCTCACGATCGAGGCCTTTATTATCCGCAAATGGACAATTAAGTCAATAGTTTTATTCTTTTCCTGACTGGTAGCAAGAATTATAATGGAACTATTAATTAATTCCATTCAAACATAAATTGTTGAATCGACACATGATTGGAATTTCCTATAAATTCATTGAAAGGCAAAGAGTCAATGTTAAAGTTACTGTGTTAACTTTATTGTGTTTATACCAAACTGTGCGATGTAACCTTTGATAACAGAATCAGCCACCTTCCAGGAGACAGTTTTTTATCGATTGCAAATCACGGGGAAAAGTGGTTTCCGTTTGTAGTATTTAGGCTGCTCAATATATTTCCAATTAGAAATATCGCGATGAGCGAAAACTGCCAATTTAAAAGATTAATATTGTACCCCCCTTTTGTATTACTTCGGTTAAAATAAAGTGAAAAATCCCTGCATTTTTTGCCCTCTTTATCAATGCACTTTCCGGAAATGTTGTGACACTGTCTCTTCTTGGCAACCACGAATCTGTTCGACTCTACTAAAGACACCGACCTGTGAAGAGCAGAACACTTTACCTCTATAACCTATGACACATAATACAGAAACACAAATTACCTGGACGACCGCTCTTGACGTTAAAAACTTACTTAATAATAGTAAAAAATAATGTTCTTAAGCAAATAAAGAATAAATGATATAAAAGTAAGAACTGAAAAGTCTGAAATAATGAAGGAATGTTTCCAGCTATGGTTTCCTGAGAGAGCGGTGACGTTACGTGGCAGCAGAATCAAGTCGCAAGCGATGGTAGTAAAATATGGCAGAGTTAATGGTGCTGAGAGATGTTAACTAGGACGACTGTCTTAAATAATAATAAAAATTTCATTATTATTGTTTATTTATTTGAAATCTGTACAAAATATAAAGTGTACAATGATCAAGTGTGTTGATACAGATATTGGTATGTACATTTGATCAAAACGGAAAAAATTAAAATAAAATAATAAAAATAAATACTGATAACGCTCACCGCTACAGTAAAAAAACGTTAGCACCTTTTATCACCGTCATGTGGCCGTCTCGTGTAACTAGCGGTACCGCTATTTTTTGATCAACGCTCTCTGGGAAACCAACACTCTTTGTTTGCACAGTCAACGTTTCAGTGACGTCATCTACCGATATATATATATATATATATATATATATATGCAGTCATATGGCGCACCGCTATCTTAGGAATCCATAGCTTAAACGGGATGATGAGCATGCAATCCAAAAAAGTTTAGCAGGTCACTTCAGAATTTCCATCAATAATGTTTTCTTCGTGTATTAAACAATGTATTGTAAACCAGTAATTCCTGGTCTCTATTTAATATAACGACGATTCAATTCATTCAATTAAACTATGCATGTATAAATTATTGCGAAGAAAAAAAGCAAAAACATTCATTTAATAAGGAACCTATCTTTCAGGGTTCATAAAGGCCCATTTAGGAATCCTGTAATTTGCTAAGATCATTGACGTGTAACACACATTTAGTATATGACAGTACTCGGACCAACGCCAATGACGGCGGTCTCCATCAGAAGGTATGACCACATCATAAATTCGAGAATTGCCGTCACGATGGCGGTGTTCAGAGTAACACCTACTCTTGTGGTAATAATTCTTTGGTTAATCAATGAAATGCTATTCATAGCATTATCAGCTTCTAGATTATCATGGACGTGAATCAATTCAACCATAACGATTATTAACACTCGATTAATGTTCAATGACCTTTTTAGTTCACGTCCTTTATCAGAACTTATTTCAGCTGATAATTATATTTTCATAATTCACTCTACACTAAGTCCACTGAAAACCATGAGATTCCTCACCATAGAGCTGCTCCTTTAGAACGCAGTCCTTACTCAGCAGGGAAAAGGAATGGGAAACTAAATATTTACCAAAAAATTCTAGTAAAACTCTACATCCACTGGCCGGACATTTAAAAAATATCTAAACACCTTGTAGGCAGTTTTGTTGGGAGGAAACGAAAATTGCCGTCGCTGGATGCTAATTAATGCTTGATGGCGCTAAAACTACGCAATACACTAATAATATTAGCGCTGAATTGAAAACAAATTTGACGGAGTATTAATT
Source organism: Gonocerus acuteangulatus (assembly GCA_946811695.1). NCBI lineage: Eukaryota > Metazoa > Arthropoda > Insecta > Hemiptera > Coreidae > Gonocerus > Gonocerus acuteangulatus. Next base: position 145,453,615 of record OX328123.1, on the reverse strand, counting down.
GAATATCTTATCGTCTTATCAGCTATTCATCGGCTACTGGGGCTCGATACATTTTAGAATCGGGCCATCATTTCTGATTGGACATCTCATTAGCATCACCCTGATATTTATGTCGATGAAAACAAGCCAAGCGCAAACATTCGTTATAACATTAATAGAGCCCGGAAGTTAATCAAAATTCCTTTTTTTATCTGAATGGATATATTGAAGAATTAGATAGAAATAAATATGTTTTCGTGCAGTTAGGAAGTGTAGCGACAATTTTTATTCTGCCTTTTTTGCCTATTTTGGCTTCCGATGCCTATTTTTGCCTTTTTTGCTTGTTATGAAATTTTTTTCTGCGATTTAAACATTTCAAAAAGCACATATTGAATTTCCGTTAATCGAAGACAAAAAAGGTTGCACAAATTAAATTACAAATTGCCGTCACAAATATCAATTCGAAAGCTTATTTTCCCAACCCATGGATTTAACCTCTGTAAATAACAGAACCTTCCTTAGTAGAAGGAACGCACAAGCATAATGAATAGCAGGAAAGAGAGAGGATGAGGGAAATCTGTCATAGCTCCTTCCTCACGGCCCTTTCGCTGTGGCAATGCGTAATTACCTGGTATTTCGGATTTCGAAATGATAAGATAATGTAGAGGAAGCTTTGCCATGATGAAAAACATTCTTTCTGAGAAAGTCTATAACAGTTTATACTTTGATATAGCATCTTGTTGTTGCTTGTAACAAGGGAAGTAATTCCCTTGAGAGTAAGTACACTAATTCTGTGATAAATCTATATATATATAAATATAAATCACGTGTCTGACTGTTTGTCCGTTTGTTTCTTATACAAATCCACACATTTTGACCAAACTTGGAATACTGGTCTTGATCCGGGAAGTCTCGTAGGCTAAATCAAAAGCGTTTACCAGCTGTCTTTCTGTATGTTTGTTCCTTATACAAATCCACACATTTCGACCGATTTTGAACAAACTTGGCATACATGTAGGTCTTGATTCGGGGAGAGCCATATGCTATGTTAAAATCCTTTATGTCTCACAGTTCGGAGGTCACGGTTTTGAAACAATGAACGGGGTTCCTAATTTATTTTTGATTTTATGGAAGCAGAAAGTAGGCGTAGCATGGCACGCTGGGTAACAGCTAGTTAATGAGTATTTAAAATACATATTTTCATCATTAATGAGTAAGGTTCCTCCTTGCCTTCACTCCTAATAAATGCCTATTTTAATTACAGTACTGCCTATTTTCAGTATTTTAACCCTGGATTGACACCGCCATTTACATCTACGTTAATGACACCGTGGGGCAAATTTTACCCCATACTTTCAAAAATTAAAAGAAGGAATAAATTTCAATTTTTTCTTTTGTTTTTTTTTATACTAGAACAATGTATAGACCAGAAACCTCAAGAAATAAATTCAAACAGTGATAAAACTGCAACATATTTATTAAAATACACAAAAAAGCTCGGAAATCCTAGAATTCAATGTTCTCCATAAGCCAAATAATTATCCTAAAAGAAATAATTCAAAATATTACTTGACTGATAATATTTAAAAAAAAACAACAACAATAAAATGGAATGTTAAAAAGCAATAAAAAATAGGAACAATAGAAAATGCAATGTTCTGTCCAACTGAGGCTCGTTAACAATCAACACATTTTAGTGATCGGTGATCGTGACACATCGGCCTTCTACACACAGAACATAGTGCTTTTGTATTCTTGTCATCCTTTCTGTCACAAAATGAACATCTCAGGGCTTTGTCCAAAGTAACGGAAGATGTTGAAGGTCCATCAGGATTTGATTCATCTCCCAAAACAACCTGCATCAGTGTCTTCAGTGGTTTTGGTATTTTCTCCAATTGGGCTCTGATTTCCACATGAAATTTCACCAGTTGTCAGCCCAAATCGAAGAGAAAATCTTTCCTAGGCACTCTTCTTTGCCAGTTCACCATGCCGTGGTACATTTTTCTTCCTAGTAGGTATGTCCGTTTTTACCAATATAAACGTCCTTTTTTGGTACTTTTTGTGGAGGTTATATCCGAATCAAGGCTACATTTATTATGTGAAGCATTTGATGTACCTGGAAAAATATTGCTTAATACAGGAACTTCTTCTACAGAGAAATCTTCGTAGCCTTCTTCAGGAGCTAAATCCTCTCTTTCTTCCTCTTCATATTCAGAACAGGTGTCGTCTTCAACAGGATTTTTTTGTTCTTCTTTCTCCAGTTCATCTAAAATACCCCTAATTTCTTCTGGATTACTGTA